>JARHVA010000873.1:960000-1560000 GCA_037957365.1 Torreya grandis | reverse complement strand
ATCTTGATATGAATGGTTTAGGTTGATTCTGATCAAATCCAAAAGTTTATAAATAGAGAGGCCATGAACATCATTTCTAAGCTATTTTGGTGCAAAGTTATAATGCACAAATATCTTCAAAAAGCCATTGTAACTAGTGTTACCATGCCAAATTGATTCCAAGCCAAGCCAATCCACAAGCCAAAGGTTTCAAGTAGAGATGGAGATAGCCAAGCTTCTATTGCCAAGGACTCCATGAGGAAAAAGCCAAGCAAGCCACCACTACAATGGCATTTGGGACATTCAAAGAAGGTGAAAGAATTCTTGTGTTTTCATTATTTAATTTTTAGTTGTGTTTATCATTTGCTTTTGTTAACTAAGCTCTCCATAATGTCTAGGCCTAGAGATGTTATGTTATTAGTGTGTTTATTTCATTGTGTTTTCATTTTGGAACTAACACCATACTAACCATCCTCTCTTGAGTCAAATTCTTAGATCACATAATGGCATGCCTGATGAGACTCAATGCATCTCACACCTAAAAAAGATTATTTTGTAACTCTAAAATATTTATTTGGACCCTCAAAACTTGTATAAATTGATTTTCTACCTTTATTTTGCCATTTTTTGTCTGCCACAATTTTACACAGTAACTGACATTGACAAGAAAGACTGACATCGGTTACATAGCTTAACTGACATCAGTTAGCAAAATTGACATCGATTATATCTCGATTATCCAAGGTAACCATCATCGATTGTACATAGCCAACGTTAGTCACTGTGTTTTTCTAAAAACATAGACCTGAGAGCTATTTTTCCAAAGTTCATTATTTCAAGCTAAAAAGAGCTTCAAAGCTAAATGATATGCTAACATTTTTGCTATAGGATAAAACATGATATTTGCTCAAAACATGTTTAAATCACCTTTTCGTGCTTAAAAGTCAATTAGGAACCTTATTTTGGGTGTTTAACAAAGAGTTTAGATGTTTTGGTGAATGTTTTTGAAGTTTGCAACTAAGACCAAGGGGTCAAATGAACACCAAATCTTTCATTTTGGGCTTAAAAATGAACCCACTTGTCAGTTCTTATTTGTAATATTTGTTTAATTAGATTTTTTTTGACAAAAAGAGGGATGTTGTGTGTATACTCTTCCATTTATCCCCTATAGGGAACCCTTGGAATCAAAAGTTCCATTCCTATTGCAAATAGCCTAGTCCAAGGCTTAGAAAGAATGTCGTCTAAAGCACTCCCCAAAAACTCATCAAAGTTTGGGTGACCTTGAAAATGACCCTTAAGTCTTCTGCTTTCATGCTTTATTTATTTTTTATGTATTTTGGCCTTGAGGGGGACTTCATCACCTCCTTCACGTTCTTTAGGGAAGCTTTGACCTAGGGTTTCACCTCCTGACATTGACTTCATTTGGCTCCTTTGGAGTTGCACACAGGACGTAGTGGCACTTTGGAGGTTGCACTACACTGAGTAAATAATAGGATGTAGTCGTTGAAAAAAGGAATATAATTTTTTACAACAAGCCAAGTGATATGGACCCAAAATTAGTGCTTTTATTTTGTATTGTTTGGCATGAAAGTCAATATGCAATTGATTCCCCTAGATCGTTCAAAAACTTGTTATATCTTAGACAAATCCCCACTTTTCATGAAAGTATTATTGGTACAAGGTGCACCTCAAGGTCCATGTCACAATACTATCATTTGAGAGAAGGGGGGTGTAAAAACCCTACTATATAATGCGCATTTACTTTTAGATGAACACTTAAAATTCTCTCAAATGACGTATATTGACAGATTTCAACAATACCAAGAAACCTTGTTAGTTTAGAATCTATGGGTGATTAATTAGTTGGTCTTGTCCTAGTTTAAAGTCTTGTTTGAATTCTAAACTTGGTGTAAACAACAATCCAAAACCAAACACATAGTCCAAATTTTCTTTTGAATAAAAAGGCATTACGTTGCCCACGTGAGAACATCAATTTGCCTTGTTTAAAATTCATCAAAATCTTGAGAGTCATATCATCCACTTTGGTGTAGTTATTCTACCCAATTGATTCTAGACCTTTACCAAAGTTGTTTAAGTCCTTCACTTATAATCTAAATTTGAAATTGCACATTTACAAGTTTATAGGGTTGATGTGTTAAGTGGGTTCGCCATTTGCACTAAACTTGAGGGAACTTAGGTTTAATTTCCAATTTGGGTTGAAGGCCATTTAAGAATCATAATCATTGTCATCACTTGATAGACTTAAGCCATTTTATGCTAATCACTTTCACTTTGAGTCTATGCTCCACAACACTTTGAGTCAAGAAAAGTAGTGTTATGATGTCAAAATTGTAGAAAATGTCTTTACCTTAGAGAGTCTTTGAAACAAACTTTTTTATCACACCTTTTGGGTATCATAGTGTCATTACGCTGCCCAATTCATTTCAAATATTGTTTCATAAACCCTCTTGCATAGAGTTCCAAATTTTTTCCTACATTTTCAAACCAATCCAAGTGTACTTTTGTGATCTTTTGTCTAAAACATAGTTATACCGCTCACTTTTGTCTAGCTTGTTGGTCAAAGAACCAAGTTTTATACCATTATTTATGAAAAAATAAAGTATTTCTAAAAGTGCCTTTTATTTCATACCTTATACCTAGTTGATCAAGTTCATGACCAAGAATCAAATGCCTAGTGTTTGTTAGAAGTGTTTCAAATCTGTCAGATTAAAACTTTCATCTATTTTCAAAGTCTAGCTTTTAACATCGTTTGGCCAAGATTCCTAAAAGATGCCTTATTTGAGATTAGCTTTTGATGCCATGTTTGGCCAAAAGACCTAGCAACTTTTAAATTCCTAGATAAGACTGATTTGAAACACTTTGACCTTATAGTTTGGCATTTTTATTTTTAGTATATTTACTTATCTTTGTGTCAACAGTTAAATGTTAGATACTTTACACTAGCTTATTTCCTCACAAATATTTACATAAGCCTTTTGATCCTTTTGACAAATCTAGACCAAGTTGAAACATCATCTATTTTAGATTCTATCATTTTTGTAGTTGTAGAACTCTTTGGCCTTTTATCACGAAGCATTGATTATGGATCCCAACATGTATTCCTACACTCATAGTGGACGCATATACAATATAGGGATTAGTAATGTAGTTGTGTAGGAAGAAATAGTGCAAGACCCCTATGCGGATAATATTTATTATGAGATGGATTTTTATCCCTCATATAATACTCAATCAGGGGCACAAAGTCAAGATCCATTAGCTAACTATTTAGTTAACACCCCACCTTATTCAGAATAGGACCAAGAATAAACCATGAAACACCTAGATATAGGACCCATAGTAGACGATCCATTTATTCAATATTCATATTCTACTAATATGACTTCTACGTATGATCCATTTTTGTTTGAGCGACATTTGTTATAGAATAAATATGAGATTTTGGTTAGAGCCATAGAGGTAGGGGCCAATTTTCTAGCAGACTTTCCTCGTGAAAATTTACCAAGTCTAGTAAGAGTGCCCCACAATATCATTTATGATCAACAAGCTTCTTTTATAAATCCTATGGCTCTTTTCCAAACAACATATCAAGACCCTAATATATCTGATCGAGGTAAAAACATCATGGAAGATCACTTTAACCAAATGTAGAAAGCATATCAAACCTACCTGAATCTAGCACATGATTTCAATAAGAGTGTTGATAGAGATAACTAGACAAGAGAATTTGTGTCTGACCCATTCATACAAACCGTTTCGATAGATAACTTGATGCATATGCCAACTATAAAATAAATATCTTTAGCCTCTACATAGAATAGTGAGCCAAACATAGTAGACAATGTGCAAACACATCCAATCGTGATCAAAGTGGCACTAACACATAAATAACTAGCCAAAAACATGTGCCTGTAGATAATCCCATGAGTAGATCATCATGCCAGGGAATAGGAGTTTCTACATCCCAGCCTCAACTAGCTACTTCCTCAAGTGCACAACCTATGAGATTAGGTAATCAAATAATGACTAATGTCATGCCTCAATGATAAAATGTGATGAATCCTACTCCTCAACAAGCAATGAGTAGTATTCCATAATAACAAACACAATCTAGTTTATCAACGCAATAGAGAATGAATACATTGTTGCCTCAATTAGGGGCAAGTAATTTCCACCTCACCAGGTAATGATGAACATACCTCTTCAGTTGTAGACTAATATGCCAATTTAAAGCTAAGCAATGAATATTCAACAATGTGAAAATATTGGTCAGCAATAGATGTTGAATTTGCAACCTACTTTCACTTCTCCATAGGGATTCATGCAACAAGGAAGTTCTCATGTTTCTCAAGTACCTACTAGACAACCATTGGTTTAAAATGTGTCAAAAATTCAGAGACATAGTCTTGGTCCACAAGTTCCCACTCCAAAATAAGGTTCGGTTAGTCAACAACATGTCCCTTGTCAACCATAGTAGGCATAGTATAGTTATATCCCTCCATCCCAACCATAAAATCCTCCAAGTTAAACCTTTATTGCCAACCCAAACTAGAATATCACACAGCCAAATATGTAATTTCATGTACATCCTAATCCATGTATGCGTATTCCTGGTCCATTATCTAATCAAACCAATATACCCCAACATGTATCTCCATCATACCCTAGTCAAAGTGTCCCACTTGTGATTTCCCAACCATCTACCCAAACCAATTTTCTCCCTCAAACTAATGTTCCTTACAATTTCCTATCCCAAGAATTACAACAGATGAAGGATGTAATTGTTATCATTCAAGCTGGGAAGTAGACTAAAAAGTTAAAATTGGATGATGTGTGTTCCTATCCATTCAACATGGATTATTTATAAATACCATTTCCTTCAGGATACAAACCACCAAAATTTGATAAGTATAAAGGGAAAGGGGACCCTAAGGCTCATTTGACTGAATTCTTTGTTGCATGTCAACCAATGGCATATAACAACATATACCTATTATTATTTTTTTAAGGAGCTTGGATGGACAAGCCTTGGAGTGGTTTTTAAAGTTTATCAAAAATTTAGTAATGTATTTTGATGATCTTTATGATAAATTTGTGTAACACTTTTCCTATAATCTCAAGCATGAGATTTCATTAGTGGACTTAATGCAAGCAAAGCAAAAAGATAGTGAGAGTTTTGTAAGTTATTTATAGCGATGGAGAACCCTTACAAGCCATTTCACCCATAGTTTACCAAATAAAAAAATATCCACTGTGTTTACTAAAAATTTGCATAGTGAGATAGCTTACCATCTAGAACTACAATGTGCACATATGTTCAAAGAGATCATTGATAAAGGTTTGTTGATCAAGTGGGCACTTATCAATAAAGGAATAATCAATCTTAATTAATTTAATTAAAATCAAGGTACCAATCATGTAAATGGCTAACATCAACATCCTATTCAAGCGCAATCATCGCAATTGACATAGGCCAATAACCAAGAAAGATTAAAGAAATTCAATCATAATAGGAACGTTGTGGGAAATAGAGTAACTAAATCTTATCATGTTAAAAGTGTATAAACATCATCTACACCACATTTTTAATTTACTCTTACCCATCAACCTTTCTAACCAATGTTGCAAGCATAACAACCAAAACTTGCACAACAGATACAACAACCTTTACCATTACAAACCCCTCCTAAGAGAACCGTGCCTGCATGTTGTGTCTTTAGTGACCTAGGATAATTTATTGAATCTATATTTCACAAGTTTGCTTCTACTAATTTGATTAGTTGGGCTATACTAAAGCATTATCCACAAGGCATTCCTTACCCTGATTGGTACCATGACAATGAATTTTGTGACTATCATCGAGTCAACGGGCATAACATATGAAGATGTGTCCAAATCAAACATTTAATTGAGAATATGTTAGAAAATAGGGAAATAACATTAGATAATGGTGCTTCCACTTCCAATAAAACTCTTGGGATTTATCAAAACCCCTTTCTTTGACATAAAAATTAGCAACAACAAAACAACCAGCAATAACAACAATGATCAGTGTAGTAGCAAAATCAACAGTATCAAAATCAAAGGCTAAACCAACATAATCAACAAAATTAGTAGTAAAACCCATAATGATATAATAATGGACAAAACCAAGGTCAAAATGGTAACGACCAACAAACCTACCATGTAGTTGCACATGACTACAATAGGGTTGTAGGTCATATTATAGGGGGTAACATTAATACCATCTCCATTAATCCTAGACCAAACACTAATCAGCCTAGATCATTGCTAAATAATACCATTTAGCAAAATTACATGGATAATCCTTCTTTGACCTAGGAGTGCATATAGGCAAACCAACAAACTAGGACTTCCCGTTTTGGACCTTATATTGATAACTCATTCTTGCCACGTGACCACATGCAAGTGCACTGATAACTAAGACTTGTCATGTCTGGTCCCACACAATTTCCAACATCAATTAGCAATAATGATCCAATATTTAATCTAAATTTTTTAATCACAACTCAAAGGTCAAAGATTACTATCTCAGGCCCACAACCATCTGCTACTTTACCTATTATCTAACCAATCATTTAGTCTTAGAATAAACTATTCACTACTGACCAAGACAAGAAGTTTGATATTGTGGAATAATTGTAGAAGACACCAACACAAATTTCTATTTTAGATTTTTTGTGAATGTCCATAATCCAAAAGAACATCTTGAATGAGTTTTTGACCCAATCCACTATTTCTAGTGACATATCCCTTGATAAATTTCAAGCTTTGGTTTGACACCTAACTCTGTCCCAATAAGTCATATTCAACCAAAGCGATATGTCTTCCCTTGGCCCACTCCATAATAATCCATTATAAATAGAAGTGTATATAATATGGCATAAAGTGAAATGTGTCCTTATAGATAATGGATCCAACCTCAACATAATGTCTCTAAATCTTATCAAGCTTCTTGGGTACACAATGGCAGATCTCCAACTAGTAACAATAACTATCAAAGCCTACGATAATCAAGAAAGAGAATCACAAGGCACTATTAGTTTTTCAGTTATCATTGGGCCTTTGACCCATGATACACTTTGCCATGTGCTTGATCTAGAGTTATCATACAATATGCTTCTAGTCAGGCCTTAGTTACATGAGATTTGTTCAGTCCCATCAATATTTCATCAATGTATTTTGTTTTCCCACTCAGGGATGGAAGTGAATATTCCAAGATATTTACACCCGTATGAACACTACAAGCATCTTGAGGCCAAATTTCAAAGATATAATTATCATTATAGCATGAATCTAAGTTCCAAGTAGGATAAAAGAAAGGTTATAGTTATCGATCCATCACCAAATAATTGCATATATCTTAATACCCTGGATTCCCTTTCCCACATGCCACCTCCTAAAGCTTCCAATCATTTCATCATTTTATATAATGGATCAAGAGAGTATGTAACCCATGATACATTTCATATTTCCAATATTCCTCAAAATCTAAAGACCTTTGGGCTACCTAAAGTCAACCCACATATGCATTGGAAATAAAAAAACAAAGATAAGAGACCTGCCACATTTGTACCAGTATCTGGCCTAGAACCTGACCCTCTTGAAAGAGACAAATGAAAACCAATCTAATTTTTATAAAAATTCAAAGTATCATATTCTCAATAGGATCATGGAACATCATAAATATGAAGAAAGAGGCCTCAAATTGAATCAACAAAAAACCATTTAACCAATTTCCATGACTAAGTATGAAATACCTTATGGACTTGGATTTAAACCACTTGGGGGTGACCCCACATATTTTATTCAAAATCCATCACCAACAACTAATGATGGTGATGCCAATAGTGACATAGAGTCTGATCATAGCCTCCTTTGATGACCTAGCTGAAACCAACTTATTTGATAACAATGCCATTTGTACCCTTACCCTTGTCATTCAACGTAACCCTTTGTCATTAAATTATCCTCAAATGATAGATTGGGACCAATAAGAATCTAGTCTGCCAATTGACGAGTTATATAATGATGAAGCATTCTATGATTTCTTAGGCCTTAGAGATAACATTTGGTTGGGAGATCACAAATCAAGATTCTCAATCACATTGGATCCGACAACCTATTTTGAAGAGCAAGTGAACACCTTTAGCCAAAAAAAATTAAATATAACATTGAGGTCCCTAAGTGAAAGCCTTTGAGGCACTTTTTGACTAAGGAAAAATTAAAGATAAATGCCAATCTAGTGGTGAAAACCTATTTTAGGTGCCATTAGATGGGGGTGTTCATTCTTCTTAGAATTTAGACTAGGAGACCACCAATGATAAACTTACCTGTGGATCTGAGTTTAGCTTTGAGCAAAAACAAGTATTTGATCAAATTCTTCAATAATTTTTGATTTTTTTTGTCACATGGCCAAATCTCACATTAGGGGACTCAGATTCATCATGCCTAGGATAAGTTGAAGAATAAGTCCTAATGGAGGACCCTGACATAATCCAATAGTTCAAGTCATTGCCTACTATCCTAGAAGATGGTTCTTCCCTTCTAGTCAAAGATACAAAAAAGGTAAATATAAAAAATCCATTAGACCTAAAATGGTTAAAATTAGGCACATCTCTCACTAAGGAGGAACATAACATCTTTACAACTCTTTTGAGAAAATTTGTAGATATCTTTGCATGGGCCTATTCTTACATGCCATGTTTAGACCTCGCCTTGGTTCTACACCACCTTATGGTTAATACTAATGATATATTGGTAAAACAAAAGTTACTTAAGATGAATCCTTGTATTGTTGTATTGATAAAGAGAGTTGGAAAAACTCTTAGAAGTAGGATATATCTGATCCATTGATTACTTAGAATTGATCTCTAATGTAGTACCTGTTAGTAAAAAGTCTGAAAGAATCAGAATTTGTATTAATTTTTGAGACATCAAAAAATATTGTCCTAAAGATGATTTCCCCTTGCCTAATATAGACATGATAGTTAACTCCATGGCTGGTTATGCAATTCTTTCACTCATGGATGGATTTTCAGGATACAACTAGATTAGAATAACACTAGAAGACCAACATAAAATAGTGTTCACCATTCCATGGAGAAAATTTTGTTATTAGGTGATGCCATTTGGCCTTAAGAATGCTAGATATACATATCAAAGGGCCATGACTATCATATTCCATGATATGATGCATGATATTGTTGAAGACTATGTCAATGATATATTGGGAAAATCTAAAAATAGGGCTAACCATCTAACAGTGTTACGTAAGATATTTGAAAGATTACGAGAGTATAAAGTTAGAATCAATCCAAATAAATGTGTGTTCAGTGTAACTTTAGGAAAATTACTTGCCTTCATTGTGTTTTGTAGAGGTATTGAATTCAATCTAGCTAAAGTTCATGCTATAACTGAGATGCCACCACCAACCAATTTAAACCAACTTTGTAGTTTACAAGGTAAAATCCAATCAATCTAGCACTCCATCTCTTAGTTATTAGACAAGTTCCATCCATTTACACACCTTTTAAAGAAGGGAGTTGAATTTCACTAAGATGATCACTGCCAAATAGCTTTTCAATATCTCAAAGACTATCTTATCAATTTGCCTATTTTATTACCTCCTATGCCAGGAAAGCCATTCTTGTTATACCTATCAGCTATTGACCATGCTCTGGGGAAATCTTGGCTCAACATGATGACAATACAAAAGAGCATGTTGTATACTACTTATCTGTACCTTGGTTACATATGAACATAACTATGCACCTGTTGAAAAATCTTGTGTAGCCATGGTCTTCATAGCTTAGAAACTGCAGCATTACATGTTGAATAATAAAACCATGGTCATTTTAAAAGTAGATCCGCTCAAGTATCTACTATATAAAACAAATTTTCAAGGTAGAATGGCTAAATAGATCATGCTTCTCAGTGAGTTTGACATATATTATGTCAATCAGAAGGTAATAAAAGGATAAGTTCTTGTAGATCACCTTGCTGAAGTACCTCTCATAGACACACAACCACTCACATTTTAATTCTTTGATGAATCTACATGACTATCAGTGACACACCCCTTGAGGAACAGCCCTAGAAGTTATATTTTGATGGTTCATTCATTGCACATGGATCATGGGTAAGCTTAATATTTATTACACCACAAGGGGATCTAATCCTTAAATCATTCAGAATTAGCTTTAATTATATAGACAACATGGCCATGTATGAAGCACTTGTTTTAGGTCTTCGACAAGTAGTGCATTAGAATATATCTCATCTCCAAGTTTATGGTGATTCTCAATTAATCATCAATTAGGTCACAGATCATTTTTAGACCAAAGATGACAAGCTAGTTCCATATAAAGCCATGGTTGACACTCTTAAACAACAAATTACCAACATTCAGTTTGAGCACATACCAAGGGCTAGTAACAGAACTACATATGCCATGTCTACTATTAGCTCTCTGATTCGACAAATAAATAAAGCTAGAGAGT
This sequence comes from Torreya grandis, assembly GCA_037957365.1. Taxonomy (NCBI): domain Eukaryota; kingdom Viridiplantae; phylum Streptophyta; class Pinopsida; order Cupressales; family Taxaceae; genus Torreya; species Torreya grandis. Next base: position 1,549,477 of record JARHVA010000873.1, on the reverse strand, counting down.
ATCGATTTCTCATCAAGAATTTATCAGGACCAGTGCATAAACCTTCAACCGTTGCCATGATTTATGATATTTGTGGTCCTAATTCTATTTTTTATTCAAAACTTTACAACTACCTTCATGACCAAGTTCTACCACCTAACCTCTCTCAAAAATAAACCAAAGCCTTCATTCATCATTTCACTCATTATACTCTACTTGGATCCACTCTTTACCATCATAGTTTTGATGGAACTCTGCTTCATTATTTAACTTTGATAGAGTCTACATTAGCGTTAAGAGAATTTCATGAAGGAGTATGTGGAGCCCATTCTAGCAGGGTAGTCCTATCCAAAAATATCTTGCATATTGGTTACTATTGGCCCACAATAGATGTATATGCCACTGCATATGTAAAAAAGTGTGACAAATGTCAATGACATGCTAATCTAATTCATGCTCTAGCAAAAACTCTAAACCAATGTTAACACCATGGCCATTTTCTACATGGGGACTTGACCTCATTGGTAAGATCAACCCCACTTCATCTGATGGCCATAAACATATCCTTACTACCATCGAATATTTCACTAAGTGGGTTGAAGCTATACCCCTCACTTATGTAACTAGAAAGCATATTTCCAAATTCATCTTCAACCATATCATCTACTGCTATGGTTTCCCTTCTGACATTATATCTGATAATGAAGGATCATTCAAGAACAAAGATTTAAATCAGCTATGTATTAACTATAACATCATGCAACATTTTTTTACAGCATATTATCCTCAAGGTAATGACCATGCCAAAGCATCCAACAAAACCATTGTCAATATTCTCAAAAAGATTGGTCATGATGTCGGTTATGATTGGAACCTCTAGATATTCCCTACCCTTTGGGCATACCATACCAATCATTGTACCCCCATAAGAGCCACTCCATACTCACTTGTTTATGGTACTAAAACCACCCTTCCCATTGAGGTTGAATTACCTTCACTACGCATCTCTTTCAAGCATGTTTTGGATGATCATGACTATCAAGTAGCTTGCTTGTAAGAGCTAGACCTACTTGATGAGAAATGCATAACCACACTCAATAATCTTCAAACATATCATAACGAACTCAAAGGCGATTATAATCAGCGTGTTAAGAATAGAGAATTTTAACTTGGTGATCTTGTTCTTACAAAAAACCAAAAGAATACCATGGTTGAGAAGAAGCATAAAGGGAAATTCAAACCCAACTAGGTAGGGCCTTTCATCATTACTACAGATTATGGATTAGGTGTATATAGACTTGCCACACCAAATAGAGATGAACTTCCAGAGTCGATGAATATTATTCATCTCAAGTAGTACTATGCTTGAGCACTAAGGCTATTGTCTATACAGACCATTTTATTTATGCCAGTTTATCACTATTCTTCTTTATATACATACTATCCTTATCTATTCTCTTTTTCGTATCCACTTTCTATTTCTGACCTATTCACACAATGTGTTCTAAACACCTAGCCCATTTGACCTTGGTTTTTTCCATTCATTATGCATTTTTAGCATCAAGGTATTTGATTAGTTTCATCAGTTGGTTCAAGAACTTTAGACAAAGATCATATTTTGGAATAGTATGATAAAAGTTTTGGTAGTTGCATCCTTCATTTGTTATTCCTTTCTTACCATCGGTCTTGCTACTAATTATAACTGCCTTTATGCAAATTATTACCTTTGATCTATGCCATTGTGTCCTAGTTGTAACTACCTAGGGGTAAACTAGGGGCAACATTCAGCTTTGACATACCAACTTGCCACTTCTAATGTCATATTATGCATTTTTACCAACTGTGCCTATTTTTTTTGAATTTACTACTGCACTAGTCAAAATCCTCCATTGTAAAGGGTGGAACTACAGTGACTTGAGGTCCTACTCTGGGACTATATAGGTAGTGCTCAATAATTGTTAAGGTTAGCTTAGTCACCCTTTTCCTCATGCTCTCATCATTTTGTGAGTAACCTAAGCCATGCTCTCTCCATTCTGTGAGCAACCTTCATTTAAATGCTCTCACCATTTATGAGCTTGAAGCATTTAGTGTCTCATCTTTCTTGATTGAGTTGAGACACTATAAAATAATTCCAAAAACATTTGAAAAATAAATAGAAAAGAACAAAAAAATTGACCACTTCCTTGCCTTAAGGATTCTGAGAACCCTTACTAAGTTACAAAAAAATCACTTGTCATTTAGTTTCCCCATCCTTTTTGGCCTTTTTTCTCTCACACACTTGCCATTTTTCAAGACCATTACTATAATTCTATCACATTCATTCTATTTTTTTTCATCAATTATCACATTCTTCCCATTCCCTCAAAGAACTACATTTGGATTGAACATTTTTATTGGATATTACATCCATAGAACTATGTAGGCAATGTCCACTTGCCTAGTGAATATGGAGACAACTCAGCCACTCTCTTCCTTTTTTAATATTCCCCCATTTTTTTCATTTGTTAAGTTGTCACCTATTTTCTAGGGGCAATGTTTGTAGGGTTTCTATTGCATTGTTTATTTGTTTCTTTCTATTTATTTTGTTTGTTTATCTGTCTATCTATTTGCTTTCAACATTGTTGCCTTGATTCAGTTTATATGTGCTCATTGGGTGACTCCTTGTCTACACTTACACTTGAATCCATCCATATTCATATGTTTACATTATCATCATATTTTCTATCATTGGTGCATTATTTTATATTAAGTATTGGATTATAGGAGTAAGTCCTCATACATATTTCAGCCAAGTGCTCATGATATTATACCATGATGCCTACCAACACATGCTACAACAAACCTAAGCTTTAAGAAGTCTATTTAGTAATGGTGGAATCTCTTCAGCACTGACATACCAATTCAATCCTAATCATATTTCAAATAGAGTAATTAAACATGAAAGAATTTCAAACTTTATTAGTTTGAACGAGCATCTCCCTACTAGTAGGTTGTTCTAATTCATCATTACCCTATGTGTTAAGTTATCATCATCCTCAACCAAGTTTATCATGTTTACCATAATCAGGGTCCAATGATTATAACTATCTATGGGCAAATCATTGCACATCGTCCCACCTGCATTTCTCAATGATTATAACCACCTTTGGGCAAATCATTGTGTTGTCACCACTTTAATTTTTTTACACATATAAGGGCATATTATTATATTATTATCTATATAACATGGTCAGATCCATCTTCTCAATTAGTATAACCACCTTTGGGCAAATCATTGTGTTATCATACCATGTTACCACTATCAAGGTACAATACTTATAACCACATTTGGGCAAACTATTGTACACCATCCCACTTGCATTCTCAATGATTTTGACTAATCTTTCAATATCATTGCATTTTCACCCCATCATCTTTCTTTTCTTTGGTCCCCTCATTTCACTTCTTTCTTCTCGAGGGACCATTTGCCGACCTACTTGTGCCAACCATTTCCTTGAGGAGGCATCATACAGTTAGTTTATCATCATTAAAGTTGTAGGCATACAAGACCTTTTCATTATTTGAGAAGATGTTATTGTTCTTATAGATTTTAATGCCTTCCCAAATAGGAGAAAATTGTAGACACCTAAATCTAGCCATCGATAACCTCCAACAAGGCTTTTGGCCAATTTCCACCTAAAATGCATAATTTGGCCTAAAAACATTAAAACACACTAAATGATATGAAACTGACATATTCAAGTGCTGATTTTGGCCAAGGTATCCCTAAATGGGGTAATGTAATTTATGGGCCAGCTAACTTTGATCAGTTCATTTCTAATCAAAATGCCAAATTTGCACTTGGGTGCTCTAGATTGCTCTTCCCTATCAAACCTCTTGCACGAGACACGTGCCTTTGTTATTTATTATTAGTATCATACTAAATGGGATAATGGATCCAATGCATCTGACATTGCCTTCCAATTCTAATTCAGTCAAATTTTGGACCAATAACAAGACATTCTGATCAATTTGAGTAATTTGTGCACAAAGTGCTTAATCATGCTTAAGAGCTAATTAACCCAAATCAAGGCATAATTAGAAATTCCATATAAACTTGTTGAATACTTATTTTTGGAAATGAATATTGAATATCTTCATCATCAAGTGACCTCATTTCTTGGGAAGACATCCCTAGGCCATAAATGCCACAAATATCAGGATTCATGCCCTCCATACCTCATCAATGCCTTCCATGATGCCCTCCATACCTCTTAATTTCCCATTCTTCCAATGTCATGATGAGGATAATTAAAAAATTAATTTCAAAAATTGAATTAATCCTCAACCACACATCTCAATCTTGAGATGGACGATTCAAGTTGATTCTAAATAAATCCAAAAATCTATAAATAGAGAGGCCATGAACATCATTTTAAAGATATTTTGGTGAAAAGTTATAATGCAAAAATATCTTCAAAAATCCATTGCAACTAGTGTTACCATGCCAAATTGATTCCAAGCCAAGCCAAGCCATAAGCCAAAGGTGTCAAGGAGAGATGGAGGTAGCCAAACTTCCATTGCCTAGGACTTCATGAGCACAAAGCTGAGCAAGCCACCACTACAAAGTCATTTGGAGCATCCAAGGAAGGTGAAATAATTCTTGTGTTTTCATTCCTTAATTTTTAGTTGTGTTTATCATTTGATTTTGTTAACTAAGCTCTCCCTAGTGTCTAGACCTAGAGATGTTATGCTATTAGTGTGTTTATTTCATTTTGTTTTCATTTTGGAACTGACACCATACTAACCATCCTCTCTTGAGTCAAATTCATAGATCACACATATGACCAAGAGGCTCCTTCATTTGATAGGCTAAATTTTTGACAACTATGTAAATAGATTATTGCTGATATATAAATAACTGACAAGGGGGACATGCCTTCAAGTAAAATTATTAAAACCCCAAAAATTTATACATTAGCAAACATCTCCAAAGATAATATTGTTATTACATTACCAAAGGTACATGAAACAAATAATTCCAATGGTCCAAACCATTCCAATGATATGCCAATGGTACCAAAGTTTAAATATCTCATACCAAAATCAAAATATCCTAAATTTAATGATCGTGAACTTGTACTTGTTATACATAAGGATGATGATACTTATATGCCTATATTTAAAATAGGTGGTGGGTTGGAACCAATAATGACACCCTTGTAAAACACCACTATCCTCATGTACTTTCTTATATATATCATAACCACTATTGGTGATCTTCAAAAATAAGTTTCCTTGCTCTAAATGCAAGTGGGTTTCCATAATAACAATGCATATGTAACATCATTCAATAATCAACCTCTTGTGCAATGTGTACTTGAATATATATAACCACCAATTTTTGAGCTACCATTTTTACCTCTTTTTGAGACACATAAATATCTATTAGACCATATGTTATGTTATGTACAATCTTTTGGTCAATGGTCAAAAGATGACAAACATATACTAAAGGTATTCCATATGAGCATTTCAAATGAGGTTCATAACTGGTTCTATAATTTATCAAAGTTTTCCTTAACCATATTTTTAAAATTGGAGGATACATTCTTCATGGTTTTAAATATTCACAAGGTACCAAAATTTACGTTAGAACATTTGCACAATTTCAAAAAACATGATGATGAATCCTTAAAAGATTATTCCTTTTGATTCAAAAGTGCATCATATGAGATACAATTTAGACCATCTAATTTGGGATTACAATTTATATTTAGTAGATACCTTCTTTCCCCATTAAAGAAAAAAACATTCCACAAACAATATGAATCATTCACCCATTTACATAAGGATGTGCACATTTATGCTTCATTTATCATTACTCATTAAAAAGAGCTCAACATATCTCCCTCCAAATTCAAAAGTTTTATCCCTCACATAATGGAGGGAGATCAATTACCTAAGGAACATTATGATAAAATGTGGTATTATTAATGTCTATATGACTAGTTTGTAAAATTACTTAACATAGGGCCAATACAAGGTCTATATCCTATGCAAGACTCTCAAAATGTATAGAAAAAAAAATCATCCATGCCAACAATATTTAACAATTAAATTATACATGGGTGGTGCTTGTTTTTGGTATAACCATGTTGATCCTACACAAGCAAAAAATACTTGTAATGTAAGATGTTTACAACAAATTAGCTTTGATTTAAATAACTTATAAAATAAAGGAGGTTTGAAAAACTCTTTGGGAAACATAATAATACCAATAACTTGTGGTCATAAAGTGATTCAAACATGGGTGTGGGTTATGTTTGCCACATCTCCATATGTATTTACACTAGGAACTCTATGTATATACCAAATGGAAGCAACAATTGAACCAACTCAACAAGGTATTTATTTTTCTCATGAAGTAAAATTAATATATATTCTAAATGATAGCACTCGCTCTTTTACTACACACGTAAAACATGACGAGGAACATGCCATGTATATTTTTAACCTATTAAATCATGATGCAAACAACATAAAAGATCCAACTTAAGGTTGCAATAAACTGAATGGGGAAGATACCTATGATCATCCATTTGATAGAATCATAGCTTAGTCTCTCCAAAAATTTCCAAAAATACTAAAAACAAACACATTTAAAAAACCAAAAACACTATCAGTACTTACATGTTCTATTGGCTCCTTGGCATCTCTATGTTACTTTCATATTAATGGACTACATACTTAGTTAATCCTAAATACACATATGTGTCACACTTCTACATTGGGTGTGATACAAGCATACATAGATATATGACACACTCCCATTTTAGATGTTGGGTGTTCCCTCTAGTCATGTCATATGGACATTGGGGGCATCTGCTTCTTCAATCTTAATACACACAAGTTATATGATTTTATGATCACTCTACACTATCAAATTTGATCTTACATATGTAATTACACATGTCTATTACATATGATTATATCTTACATAGTGTACTTCATATGCTATACACTTGACATACTTTTATAACACATTGGATCCATAGACTAAGTTATGACATGTTTATAATGGGTGCTTATGGTTTACTTTATGCACTTCTTTGAGTCTCTTGTCTTGATTGTTCAAGCATTTGAATATGCTTCTTTGCTTGTAGCCATCGTGCCTATGTATGTTTTCATTGGCATTTACAAATGTAAATACTTGTTATACGGACATTTGAATATGTTAACCTTGCTTGCTTGTATGGACATTGGACTAGGTCATGTCCCGAGTGTGTGGCATTTGATCATACCCCTTATTTGTAATCTCTTTGGACCATTGCTTATTGACTTGTTTTTGAATGTTCTTGCATGTGTGCTTGTTTACTTGTTAAACTTGTATTGTTATTATCTATATGTTTCCATGATCTTTATCATGCATCGTAGGACTACATGTGATCACATTGGTTCTATGCACTTCAATGATACATTTACCTAGACATGTTACTTATGTATGCTAGATGGTTATATTCATATATTTTATAGTCATCTTACCCTTTTGAGTGAGGTAACTCCTAGTTCTTATCTTTCCTTCACCTCAAGGGGGGAATAATAATGGGGGTATGCTTGGGTAGTATGTTCTCCACACTTGGCACAATTCTCAAATTTAGTGGGGGCATGTTTTGGAAGCATGTTCTCCACACTCATTTAGTATTTGGTATTTATATCATTTTGTTGATTTAGTGGGGGCATGTCATATGGGCATGGATTCCACACATTCACAATTTTAAGATTCAGTGGGGGCATGCTTGGGAAACATGTTTTACACATTTATTTAGGTACTTATATTATTTCATATATTTAGTGGGGGTATGCTTAGGAATCATGTTCTCCACACTTGGCATAATTATTGGATTTAATGGGGGCATGATTTGGAATCATGTTCTCCACACTCATTCAGTATTTGATACTTATATTAGTTTGTATATTTAGTGGGGTCATGTCATATGGTCATGAATTCCACCCATTCACATTTTTTAGATTCAATGGGGGCATGCTTGGGAATCATGTCCTTCACATTTATCTAGTATATGGTACTTATATTATCTCATAAATTTAGTGGGGGCATGCTTTAGAAGCATGTTCTCCACACCTATTCAGTATTTAACATCTCTAGTTTATAGTGGGGGCATGTATTATAAATAGGTCCTCCATATTGGTACTTATATCAATTTTTAGATTTCTTCATACATAGTGGAGACATGCTTTAGAAACATGTCCTCCACACTTACAAAATTATCCAAATTGGCCAAAACACATAGTTATATGAATCAAATTCATAGTTGTGGTATAGTTTTATACATTGGTAGCATTTTTATACATAATTTTAGCATGATACATGCCTAAGGTGCATATGTTATGTAACATGTGCCTAATAGTGAAAAATACAAATTAATTTCAGATTCTAAAACCATTTCACATACTAATACCCCATAAAATTTTATGGACCATATTAAGCCAATCTATTAAAGTAGTTAGTTCACCTTTTGGTATGGTTGAGGTGATCAAATCACTCAATCTTGCCAAGTTTTTAGGTTGGACTTGATCCTCCATCCTCACTAGGTTATAAGTATCATTGGGTTGCACAATTGAGCTAATCTCAACTATCAGGTGGTAACTCACTCTTTCTCCAAAGTTGGGGGCATGCGCCTTCTAATCTTTATCTATCTCCTTAGATATATACACCTTAAATATTTATCTATTTATCCTAATCTCAATTTTAGAGATGTATAATGATACATCTTTTATAAAATAACTTGCTAATAGGCAAGATGATTTTTTTCTCGTTAGTAGACCGCATAAGCTCCTTACAAATAACCCATGACAATAGGCAAGGGCCAAATGGATATGACTTAAATATTACTTTTAAACTTCAAACTTTACAAAATAGGTTACAATACTTATGCAAGTTTTTTGATTCACAAGATCCTTATTAGGAAAGTGAAGAGCGTACACCTTACAAAACTCGACTATACTTACCAAGACTCTGGATAACTTCTAATAATTTTTTTGATATCTAACACTACACACAAACTCTTTATTTATAGAAAGAGAGACATCCTACCCAAAATCTTTGCTTAGGTGGTGTCTGTCTCATCATTTCTTTTTTCTTTACACAAGTAGATTCCTCCTTATCATAAAAGACTAAACAATGCATTTGAATCAACAAAAATTCCCTAGTAGATGGTTATGGGTCCAACATTGCTTTTGCTTCAGTCACTAAATCATCAATTGAGATTGAATTAAAATATCATATGTACTAGAAAGTTTGATAAATAGTCCATTGGGGACCATTGTCTGGTACTAAGTGGATCGCTTGTACAAAAAAGTGGGATTCCCATGCTAGGTGTCTTTTGATGATTGTCTTCACAATCATTTATTCATCCATAGCATCTTCTGGATTGATAGTCATGGGTCCTAAATCTCAGACAAAATCATATGCCCAATTATTATCTTGAGATATTTGATGACCCAATTTGATAGCCCAATTATGATTAGGACATTTAACTAGATCACATAGATGGATTAATTAGAGATTATTATTTAATTGATGGATAAAATTTGTCCATGATTTCAATCTACTAATATGTCTACAACTCCTATACTCTGAAGTATCATGGAGGTAGTTATAGATATTTTGAGATAGGCTTCATTAAAATCATGCTGTAGAATTTCTCCTTGGAGCATGATATTGACTTAAAAAAATCTCTTATTTAATATGTGGGTCAAATTAAATCTTAGATCAGGTTGTTGCATCATGGATACAGGATGTTGTCTACTTAACCAATTTGCAACCACATTCTTTTTACCCTAGATATGTTCTGTAGTATAATTGAATCGATTGAATTAATCTTACCATCTGATATATTTACCATGACCATCTTCCTACTGTGATTCTTTTATTTGAAGGTCAAAAAACTTTTATAATCTATTTTGATGATGAAATGAGGCAAATGCATAATCTTCAAAGCAAATTTTTCTAGAAACTTTTTAACAATGTAGATTTCCTTATCTAAAGAAATCCACTTCAAAACATCTTCAACGAACACACCACTAGAAAACTCACAAACATATTCCTGGTTTTTATCAATACAAACTAAAATACCACCCCAAGAATTATCAAAAGTATCTGTATATACAATGAATTTATAAAAATTTGGAATATACAAATCAAGCAGGTTCTGTACCTTGGACTTGATTTTCTGAATAGCCTAAGAACATTCAAAATTCCATTTCAAAGTATTCTTTTCTTTAAGAACTCTTGTATAATGAATCTATCTTCTCCTGCATCCTGGTAAAAACTGTTAAGATAGTTGAGAATTCCTAAAAATTCTTGAAGCTTAGGATTATCCATGATGTCAGGAGATTAAAAAATCTTCTCTTTTATATGGGGTTGAACCTATAACTTTGAATTTTGGACTACCATTCCGAAAAAATTACATTCTATTTTACAGAGCTAGATTTTTATTTTTGAAATAACAATTCCAGCTTTGCAGGCTATATCATAAAATGTTTGAAGATGTTGTAAGCGGTCTTCAAGAGTCATGATAAAAATAAGAATATATTCTATATACACAAAAAGAAAATCTGATGTTCCTTTGAATATGTCATTCATATGGGCTTGATAATAAGTAGGAGCATTCTTTAATCCAAAGGGCATGACTGTCCATTAGAAGTGGCCATAGGGACAACTAAATTTAGTTTTCTCACAATCAGATTCTTTTATTCTTATTTGGTAAAATCCTAATTTGCAATCAAACTGAGAGAAATATTTACACTTTGTGACTTTCTCAAGGAAATAGGATTTATTCGGTATAGGATATGGATATGGCACAATTATGGCATTTAATGGCCAATAATTTATAACCATTCTTTTCTTTCCCCTCTTCTTATCAGAATGTTTGTTCATCATAAAGGCATAACAATAATAAGGAAAAATAGATTTTACAATAAATCCATTTTCTTGAAGTTCTGCAATCTACTTATCCATATCCTCGTAGTCATGGGCCGGAATAGGGATTTTTTTCCCTATTTTCATTCTTTTTCCCTCCTAGATCTTAATTTCCATGATTGGCATGGATTTTTTCCAAAATTTTTGGGGATTATTAGAACATATATTCTCTTTAATTCTTAGTCCTATGGCCTCTCTATCTTGGAGGAATTCAGTATTAGGAGTCTAGCTCATCGAGCTGGGAAACTGTTATGTGGCATACATCAATCTGAGAATTCTTATTCTCTCATTATTTAAAGTGAATAGAAAAATTTTAGGCATAGATCCATAGGGTGAATACCTATCAATAAATGCACCTCATAATAGGATATATACATGCATTATTTCATGGGAAAAGAAATCACAGGGAAATATTTTATCCTAAATTCTAAATGGCTACTGGTGTTTGTAGAGGTTACAGGTAAAACTATTGCCTTGAAAATCTTGATTTTTATAAGACTGTGACTCTATTAATCTTTGCTAATATTTTATCAATGGAGGTTTGGAAAAATAAAGAGATGTGTCAGTATCAACTTGAGCATCAACTAATCTTTCATTCAACTCTATAGTGATGAACTGAGCAAATCTTCCATTACGTAGTTGAGTCAAATAAACTGGTTGTAAATCTTCTAATGTAGGTAAAATAGTACATACCAATTTATGCTTGGATGGATCAGAAATGTGAATAGGAGTAGGTTCCTCTTCATCTTCATCTTTTAGTTTTTATTTTTGCACAAATGTCCTACTAAATTCTCCCTCATTTGGACAGGTGTAGAATTCGTCAGGAATTTCTTCTTCTTCATCCTGTTGATCAAATTCTAAAAATGGATCAAATTTATTAAAATATGTAAAAAATGCATCATCAAATTTTGGAGATTAGATTTCTAGAGGTTTCTCTCTAGGAGTAAACTTGTTCTTTATCCAAGATTCACTTGGTCTGAAAGAGCTAGGAAACTACATAGGAATATTTACATGATTATTCATAGATGGTAGCCTGTAAGGCATATTGGGCTATCTACCTTGATTATTTATCCTTCTATCCTTCTGAGGATATTTTTAATTTTCATGATGACCTTGATAAATTTTTCCCCATGCTTCATATTTTTCATTTTCTCTTGGAAATTGAGATCTATTAGATCTATTCCAAGGTCTCTACATATTTGTTAGAGGATTTTCTAAATCATCTGCTAATGATTCCAAGTCTAGTTTATCTTGAAGATCATCATTGTATTCTTCATAGAATTCTTCAAGAATGGGTTCAAAAATATCTTCTTGATTATATAAATCTTCTTGTTCATCAATTATATCCCACCACATTACTGCATTAGAAGAATAAATGGCTTTGACAACAAGATTTTTACAAGAGCATTGAGGAGCAATATGACCAGGCTTTCGAGAGATATAGAAAATAGTTTTGTTAGAAGGTGGGCATAGAGTGTGGAATTTTTGGAGAAAATGGTGAGGTGGAGCATAGGAGTGGCACCGAGGAAAAGAATGACATTTAAAGGTTAGTCGTGTTCTGCACTACTTTTGATGTTTCTTGGGAGCAACAAACTACTGACATCCAAATGGTGTAGTTTCTAGAAAATTGAGAGCAATATGAGATGTTTGATGCTTGCTAAGCTTATGCATGGTTCTAGTGTCAGACACAAGTTGTACGGCTTATTGGTGTGAAAAATAAATGACATCAAAGAGAGACATGGTTGATATGGTGAGACCCTTGAGATGAATATACTAAATAAATGTATCAATTAAATGATAAGGTAGGGACTCAAAAAAATTGATTTTAACAAAATCATTATCGAAGAATTTTGCTTCATAGGCCAAAGATCTATATTGCTTAGCATATTTCTCAAACTATTTCAAATCACATAACTACATTTTCATAAGCCATTTATGGTTTTCAAGTTCTTTGTTTCCTTCAGGTGGAGCAAATTCATTTATTAAAATATGGTACAAAGTGGCTAGAGGATCAAGCTATCTATGTACACGGAGTCTCTATTCTTGCTCTGTCATGGAAGTCCACCATTTTTGGGTAATTTCCCATAAATATTTGGATGCAAATAGAGAAGTTGTAGGAGGGTCAAATTTTGCAACAACACAAATGACTCTCATTGAATTACACCAGACAATTATCTCATTCAAAGGATTTAAAATGTCATCTATATTGACATACCATGGTTGCAATGGGATTTATCTTCTTTGCATCATACTTGTAGTAGGGGATTTTGGATTTTTATAAGGGTGAAAGCTACTACCAAAATTAATAAAGGAAGTTCCCTAGGTTGGTAGAGTAGGTACATCTACTTCTTAGACTTCTTTGTTTTTAAATTTGTCCTTATTTTCTTCGACAACTAGCCAATCTAGATTAGATTCTAAAGAAGACAATTTTGAATCAATATCATTCAAATGATTATTGAATACTATGAGATTCTGGTGGATTGAATTGACCTTATTAGAATTAAGGTGCACATAATTTAAGTCTAGTCTGCATAGGTCTGAATCTCATTACAATTTTTCCTATTATGTTGGGCATGGTCTTCAATAATAGGAAGTCTAGACAAATAATTTCTTATGTACAAGACATCTTTACACAAATCATCAAAAAAATTTGAAAAATGAGAATTGAATCTAGAAAGATAATTTCTATGTTTGAATTCATTAGATGGCTTGGGATCAATTCTTGTGGGTTGGAAAGTAGCTGAAAGATAACTAACAGTTCCTTTTGACTACTTGTATACTCCTTGATGAGGAGGACATCTTCCTCCTTTATACAGAGTAAGTTTATCTTCTATGTAGAATTCTAGAGTATTTTCCCTAGGAAGATTCATAAAATTATGGGGTAGATCATTAGGATCTAAACCCTAGTTTATAGGTTCATCTTCAAATAAAATTTCTCCTTTTCAAATAGCTCTTTGGGAGGAAGAAGAGGCTTCACTTTTCCTAGGAGAGGAGGCTTTGGATTGAAAAGAATTAAATGATAGGGACCTTAGGAGGATATTAATAGATCAACCATTTGTATCATGATTTTTTTTATTGTCCCTTCATTTTAGGACCAACAACTTTTAACAAATCCAGTTTCCAAGATGGACATACATCTATGGAAGCTATGTGACCTTTCTAGATTTGGGAAGTGCTGCTAAGCCTTCTATCATATGGTAAATTTTCCAATTTTTTTGGATGATTATTATTATTCATACTATACAAGACTATGATATTTATAAAGGCATACTTAAATTATCCAAACATGTCAAGGCCATAAACTGAGGAAAAGATTCCCCATCAATCTAAAGAACTATTTTTTACTTCATGGAAACCTTTGTCATGGACATCAATAGGCCAATTTGGAACATGTTCATAACAAATGACACCATCATTTAATTTGGAAATACTAGACAATTGATGGGAATGAACAAAACTAGTTTGTCTACGATCACAAAGAGACAAATACATGACTATTTTTATGTTACTAGGTATGAGAGGGGTAACATAGACATGGATTAAACCAAAATGGACAAACTTTACATCTTTATGGGATCTGATATACTCTATCTCCTCAAGTGGTAACAAAGGAAGAAGAGTTTTTTGGAAAGATTTTTCTATTTTATATGTAAGAGTAAGCTTGATAGACTTAATAAGAGGCCAGAAAAAAGACATAAAAGTAGTATTATAAACAACATTAGACTTAAGCAACTCAAAAAATTTATGGACATTTTTAGCCTTTACTGCTAGAGGTTTATACAGCTAAAAAGAGCCTTCTAACTGATTTTTAGTGAGTTCTATCTTAGGATTTTTAGGGATTTGATCTAGAAGCATAGATGGGAACTCATAAGATCCTTCCAAAGTAGCTTCATTCAAAATTTCATAACCATCAGCAATAGATTGAGCCTTTTCAAATTTCATTTTAGACTTTAAAAAGTTCTAAAAGTGAGGACCGTCTGATAAGGGAAAAAATTGTAGAGATAAAAGGCCCTAAACACAAATGATAGAAATGGGCAAAGAATCAATGCAATATTCCCAAAGATGGATCAAAAAGTAAGAATAAATCTTAAAACCTTACTTTAGAAATGAGAACAAACTTATATTTTATGATGGCTCTAAAACTAATCTTTTTATCTCATCAGTAGATGGCTTCTCGTCAGTAGATGGTAGAAGATCCTTACAAAAAACCCATAATAGTATGTAGGGGCCAAATGGCTACAACTTCAATATTAATTTTAAACTTCAAACTTTACAAAAGAGCTTACGATACTTATCCAATGTTTTTGATTTGTAGGATCCTGATTAGGCAAGCGAAGAGCATACACCCTTTAAGACTTGACTAGACTTAATAAGACTCTAGATAACTTTTGATAATTTTTTTATATCTAACACTACACACAAACTCTTTATTTATAGAAAGAGAGAGGTCCTACCCAGAATCTTTGCCTAAGCAGTTTCTATCTCATCATTGCTTTTTTCTTTATAAAATTAGATTCCTCATTATCATCAAAGACTAAATGACACATTTGAACTATAGAAGATTCCCTGATATATGGTTGTGGGTCCAATGTTGCTTCCACTTCAATCACTAAATCATTAATTAATATTGGACAAAAATAACATCTGTACTGAAAAGTTTGATGAATAGTCCATTGGGGACCATTTTCTAGTACTGAGTGGATCACTTGTATAGAAAAGTAGTTTTTCCATGCTAGGTGTCTTCTGATGATTATATTCATAATAGTTCCTTCATCCATAGCATCTTTTGGATTAATAGTAGTGGGTCCTAAATCTCAGATAAAAGCATATGCCTAATTATTATCTTGAGATATTTGATGACCTAGTTTGATAGCCCAATTACGATTAGGATGTTTGACTAGATCACATAGATGGATTAATTAGAGATTATTATTTAATCGATGGACAAAAATTTGTCCATGATTTAAATCTACAATGATGTCTACAACTCTTGTACTCTAAAGTATCATGAAGGAAGCTCTATATCTTCTGAGATAGGGTTTAATTTAAGACATGCTTCAGAATTTATCCTTGGAGCATGATATTGACTTTAAAAAATCTCTTATTTAATATCCAGGTCAAATTAAATATTGGATCAGGTTGTTGCATTATGGATACAAAATGTTGTATACTTAGCCAATCTACAACCACATTCTTTTTACCCTTGATATGTTCTGAAGTATAATTGAATCGATTAAAGTAATCTTTTCATCTAATATATTTACCACAACCATCTTTCCTACTGTGATCCTTTTCTTTGAAGGTCATAAACCTTGTATAATCTATTCTGATGATGAAATGAGGCAAATGCATAATATTCAAAGCAAATTTTTCTAGACACTTTTTAATAGTGTAGATTTCCTTATCTAAATAAATCCACTTCAAAATATCTTCACTAAACACACCATTGGTAAACTCACAAACATATTCCTAGTTTTTATCAATACAAACTAAAATACCACCTGGAGCATGATCAGAAGCATCTACATATATAATGAATTTATTATAATTTATAATATACAAATTAGGGAGGATTTGTACCTTGGACTTGATTTTTTGAACAGCCTAAGAATGTTCAGAATTCCATTTGAAAGTATTCTTTTTCTTTAACAACTCTTGTAGAATGAATCTGTATTCTCCTGCATCCTGATAAAAATTGTTAAGATAGTTGAGCATTCCTAAAAATGCTTGAAGCTTAGGATTATCCATGATGTTAGTAAATTTAGAAATCTTCTCTTTGATATGGGGTTGAACCTGTAACTTTGAATTTTGGACTACCATTCCCAAAAAATTACATTCTATTTTATGGAGCTGGATTTTTGTTTCTCAGAGGACAATTCTAGCTTTGTAGGCTATATCATAAAATGTTTGAAGATGTTGTAAGTGGTATTCAAGAATCATGCTAAAAATAAGAATATCATCTATATACACAAAATGAAAATTTTATGTTCCTTTGAATATGTCATCCATATGGGCTTGATAATAAGTATGAGCATTCATTAATCCAAAGGGCATGATTGTCCATTGGAAATGGCCAAAGGGACAACTGAAAGCAGTTTTCTCACAATTAGATTCATTTATTCTTATTTGGTAAAATCCTAATTTGCAATCGAACTGAGAGAAATATTTACACTTTGTGACTTTCTCAAGTAAATAGGATTTATCTGGTATAGGATATGGATATGGTTCGGTTATGGCATTTAATGGCCTATAATTTATAACGATTCTTTTCTTTTCTCGCTTCTGCTCAAAATGTTTGTTCACCATAAAGGTATAACAATAATAAGGAGAATATATATTTTAAAATAAAGTCATTTTCTTGAAGTTCTACAATCTACTTTTCCATATCCTGGTAGTCATAGGCTAGAATAGGGATTTTCTTCCCTATTTTCATTCTTTTTCCCTCTTGGATCTTAATTTCCATGATTAGCATGGATTTTTCCCAAAATTTTTGGGGATTATCAAAACATATATTTTATTTAGTTCTTAGTCCTATGGCATCTATATCCTGGAAGACTTCAATATTAGGAGTCTGGCTCATTGAGCTAGGAAACTATTCTGTGGCATACACCAATTTGGGAATTCTTATTCTCTCATTGTTTATAGTGAATATAATAATTTTAGGAGTAGATCCATAGGGTGATTACCTATCAATAAATTCACCTACTAATAGGATATCTACATGCATTTTTTCATGGGCAAAGAAATCACAGGTAAATATTTTGTCTTGAATTCTAAATGGTTGCTAGTGTTTGTAGAGGTTATAAGGAAACTTGTTGCCTTGAACATCCATAATTTTATAAGACTATGACTCTATTAATCTTTACTGATATTTTATCAATGGAGGTTTGGAAAAATAAAGAGATGCACTAGTATCAACTTGAGCATCAACTAATCTTTCATTTAACTCTATAGTGATGAACTGAGCAAATCTTCCATTAAGTAGTTGAGTCAAATAAACTAGTTACAGATCTTCTAATGCAGGTACAATAGTACATACCATTTTATGCTTGGATGGATGAAATATGTGAATAGGAGAAGGTTCCTCTTCATCTTCTTCTATTTTTTCATTTTTCTCAAATGTCCTGCTACATTCTCCCTCATTTGGATAGGTGTAGAATTCATTAGGAATTTATTCTTCTTCATCCTGTTGATCAAATTTTGAAAATGGATCAAATTTATTAAAATATGTACAAAATGCATCATCAAATTTTAGAGATTGGATTTCTAGAGGTTGATCTCTAGAATTAAACTTGTTCTTTATCCAAGATTCACTTGGTCTGAAAGAACTAGGAAACCACATAAGAATATTTACATGATTATTTATAGATGGTGGCCTGTGAGGCATATTGGGTTGTCTACCTTGTTTATTTATCCTTCTATCCTTCTAAGGATATTCTTCATTTTCATGATGACCTTGAGACATTTCTCCCCATGATTCACATTATTCATTTTCTCTTGGAAATCAAGATCTATTAGATCTGTTCCAAGGTCTCTACATATTTGTCAGAGGATTTTCTAAATCATCTGCTAATTATTACAAGTCTAGTTCATCTTGGAGATCATCATTGTCTTCTTCAGTGACTTCTTCAAGAATGGGTTAAAAATATCTTCTTGATCATATAAATCTTCTTATTCATCAATTATATCCCACCACGTTGCTACATTATAAGAATAAATAGCTTTGATAGCAATATTTTTATAAGAGCATTGAGGAACAATATGGTCAGGTTTTTGATAGATATAGAAAATAGTTTTGTTATAAGGTAGGCACGAAGTGCGGTGTTTGTGGATAAAATGGTGAGGTGGAGCATATGAGTAGCAGAGAGGAAAAGAATGATGTTTAAAGGTTAGACACGTTCTGTGCTACTTCTGATGTTTCTTGGGAGCAACAAACTACTAACATCTAAATGGTGTAGATTTAAGAAAATTGGGAGCAATATGAGATGCTTGATGCTTGCTAAGCTTATGCGTGGTTCTAGTGTCAGGCATAAATTTCATGGCTTGTTGGTGTGAAAAATAAATGACATTAGAGAGAGACATCATCGATATGGTGAGACCCTTGAGATCAATATATTGAATAAATTTATCAATTAAATGATAAGGTAGGGACTCAAGAAATTTTATTTTAACAAAATCATCAATGAAGCATTTTGATTCATAGGCTAAAGATCAATATTACTTAGCATATTACTAAAATTATTTCAAATCATATAACTACATTTTTGTAAGCCATTTATAGCTTTTAATTTCTTTGTTTCCTTTGGGTGGAGAAAAATCATTTATTAACATATGGTACAAAGTGGCAAGAGGATCAGGCTATCTATGTACATAGAGTGTTTTTTCTTGCTCTATCATGGAAGTCCACCATTTTTGGGTAATTCCCCATAAATGTTTGGATGCAAATAGATGATTTATATGAGGGTCAAAAATTTTAGCAACACAAATGACTCTCATTGAATTACACCAGGCAATTGTCTCATTCAAAGGATTTAAAATGTCATATATATTGAGATAGCATGGTTGTAATGGCATTTGGCTTCTTTGCATCATGCTTGTAGTAGGGAATTTTGGCTTTTTAGAAGGATGTAAGCTATTGCCAAAATTAATAGAGGAATTTCCATAGGCTAATAGAGTAGGTACATCTACTTCTTGGACTTCTTTGATTTTAGCTTTGTCCTTCTTTTCTTCTGCAACTAGCCAATCTAGACTAGATTCTAAAGAAGACAATTTTGAATCAATATCATTCAACTGATTATTGAAGACTATGAGATTCTAGTGGATTTTAGTGACCTTATCAAAAGTAGGGTGCACATAATTTAAGTTATAGTCTACATAGGTTTGAATCGCATTACATGTTTTCCTAATATGTTGGGCATGGTCTTCAATAATAAGAAGTCTAAACAAAAAATTTATTATGTACAAGACATCTTTACACAAATCATCAAAAAAAAAATTAAAAATGAGAATTGAATATGGAAACATAATTTCTATGTTTGAATTCATTAGATGGCTTGGGATTAGTTCCCATGGGTTAGAAAGTAGTTGAAAAATAACAGATAGTTCTTTATGACTACTTATATACTCCTCAATGAGGATGCCATCTTCTTCCTTTATACATATTAAGTTTATCTTCTATGTAGAGTTCTAGAATCTTTTCCCTAGGAAGACTCATAAAAGTATGGGGTTGATCATTAGGATATGGACCCTAGTTTACAGGTTCATCTTCAAATAAAATTTCTCCTTTTTGAATAACTCTTCAGGAGAATGAAGAGGATTCACTTTTCCTAGGAGAGGAGGCTCTAGATTCAAAATAATTAAATGAAAGGGACGTTGGGAGGATATTAATAGATCACCCATCTATATCATGAATTTTTTATTGTCCCTTCATTTTAGGAGCAATGGCTTTTAACCAATCTAGTTTCCAAGATGGAGGTATATCTATGGAAGCTATGTGACCTGGAGTTGGATAGTGCCACTAAGATTGCTAGCATATGGTAAATTTTCCAACTTTTTTAGATGATTAGCATTAGTCATACTATATAAGACTGTGATATTTATAGAGACATACTTAAATTATCCAAACATGTCAAGACCATAAATTGAGAAAAATATTCCCCCAAAATATAAATAACCATGTTTTAATTCATGGAAACCTTTGTCACAGATAGAAACAAACCAATTTGGAACATGTTCATAACAAATGACACCATCATTTAATTTTGAAATACTATACAATTGATAGGAATGAACAAAACTAGTTTGTCTACGATCACAAAGAGACAAATACATGACTCATTTTATGTTACTAGGTATGAGAGGGGTAACATAGACATAGATTAAACCAAAATGGACAATCTTTACATCTTTATGGGATCTGATTTACTCTTGCTCCTCAGGTGGTAACAAAGGAAGAAGAGTTATTTGAAAAGATTTTCCTAGTTTATATGTAAGAGGAAGTTTGATAGAATTAATACGAGGATGGAAAAAAGACATGAAAGTAGTATTATAAACAACCTTAGATGTAAACAACTCAAAAAAATTATAGATATTTTTAGCCTTTATTGCTAGAGGTTTATACAACTGAAAAGAGCCTTCTAACTAGTTTTCAATGACTTCTATCTCAGGATTTCTAGGAATTTGATCTAGAAGCATAGATGGGAGCTCATAAGATCCTTCCAAAGTAGCTTCATTCACAATTTCATAACCATCAACAACAAATTGAGCCTTTTCAAAGTCCATTTTAGACTTTAAAAAGTTCTAAAAGTGACAATAGGTAGGGGCTAAATGGCTATGACTTCAATATTAGTTTTAAACTTCAAACTTTACAAAAGAGCTTACAATAATTATGTAAGGTTTTTGATTCATAGGATATTGATTAGGTAAGTGAAGAGCATATACCTTGCATGACTCAACTATACTTACTAAGACTCTAATAGCTTTTGATATCTAACACTACACACAAAATCTTTATTTATAGCAAGATAGAGGTCCTACATGGAATCTTTGCCTAGGTGGTGTTTATCTCATCATTGATTTTTTCTTTACAAAAGCATATTTATCCTTATCATCAAAGACTAAATGACAAATTTGAACTGATAGAAGATTCCCCAGTAGATGGTTGTGGGTACAATGCGGCTTCTGCTTTAGAAACTCAATCATCAATTAAGATTGGATGAAAATAGCATCTGTACTAAAAAGTTTTATGAATAGTCCATTGGGGACCATTGTCTGGTACTAAGTGGATCACTTGTACAAAAAAGTAGGATTTCCATGCTAGGTGTCTTCTAATGATTGTCTTCACAATCGTTTCTTCATCCATAAAATCTTTTGGATTGATAGTAGTGGGTCCTAAATCTTGGACAAAAGCATATACCCAATTATTATCTTGAGATATTTATGACCCAATCTGATAGCCCAATTATGATTAGGATGTCTAACTAGATCACACATATGGATTAATTGGAGATTATTATTTAATTGATGGACAAAAAATTATCCATGATTTTGATCTACAGAGATGTTTACAACTCTTGTAATCTAAAGTATCATGGAGGCAACTCTAGATCTTATGAGATAGGCTTCATATAAGCCATGTTATAGAATTTATCCTTGGAGCATGATATTGACTTCGAAAAATCTCTTATTTAATATCCAAGTCAAATTCAATCCTGGATCAGGTTTCTACATCATGGATACTAGATGTTGTCTACTTAGCCAATTTACAACCACATTCTTTTTACCCTGGATATGTTCTACAGTATAATTGAATCAATTAAAGTAATCTTTCCATCTAATATATTTACCATGGCCATCTTTCCTGTTGTGATCCTTTTCTTTGAAGGTCATAAACCTTGTACAATCTATTTTGATGATGAAATGAGGCAAATGCATAATCTTCAAAAATTAAATTTTTTTAGACACTTTTTTATCAACATAGATTTCCTTATCTGAATAAATCCACTTCAAAACATCTTCACTGAACACACCACTGGAAAACTCACAAACATATTCCTAGTTTTTATCAATACAAACTAAAATACCACCCCAATAATGATCATAAGCATCTATATACAATGAATTTATCAGAATTTAGAATATACAAATTAGGTAGGTTCTGTACCTTGGACTTGATTTTATGAACAACCTAAGAATGTTCAAAATTCCATTTGAAAGTATTCTTTTTCTTTAGCAGCTCTTGTAGAATGAATCTATCTTCTTCTGCATCTAGGTAAAAACTGGTAAGATAGTTGAGCATTTCTAAAAATACTTGAAGCTTAGGCTTATCTATGATGTCAGGAAATTCAACAATATTTTCTTTGATATGGGGTTGAATCTGTAACTTTGAATTCTAGACTATCATTCCCAAAAAATTACATTATCTTTTTAAAAGCTAGATTTTTATTTCTAAAAAGATAATTCCAGATTTTTAGGGTATATCATAAAATGTTTGAAGATCTTGTAAGTGGTCTTCAAGAATCATGCTAAAAATAAGAATATCATCTATATACACACAAAGAAAATTTGATGTTCCTTTGAATATGTCATCCATATGGGCCTAATAATAATCAAGAGAATTCATTAATACAAAGGACATGACTATCCATTGGAAGTGGCCAAAGGGACAACTGAAAGTAGTTTTCTCACAATCAGATTCATTTATTCTTATTTGGTGAAATCTTGATTTGCAATCAAACTAAGAGAAATATTTATACTTTGTGACTTTCTCAATAAATAGGATTTATCTAGTATAAGATATGGATATGGCTCAGTTATGCCATTTAATGCCCTATAATTTATAACCATTCTTTTCTTTCCCCTCTTCTGCTCAGAATGTTTGTTCACCACAAAGGCATAACAATAATAAGGAGAAATAGTTTTACAATAAAGCCATTTTCTTGAAGTTCTGCAATATGTGTTTCCATATCCTAGTAGTCATGGGCCGGAATAGGGATTTTCTTCCCTATTTTCATTATTTTTCCCTCTTGGATCTTAATTTCCATGATTGGCATGGATTTTTCCCAAAATTTTTGGGGATTATTAGAATAGATATTTTCTTTAATTCTCAGTCCTATGGCCTCTATATCCTGGAGGACTTCAATATTAGGAGTCTAGCTTATCGAGCTAGGAAACTGTTATGTGGCGTACATCAATCTGGGAATTATTATTCTCTCATTGTTTATAGTGAATAGAACACTTTTAGGAGTAGATCCATAGGGTGAATACCTATCAATAAATGCACCTCCTAATAGGATATCTACATGCATTCCTTCATGGGTAAAGAAATCACAGGTAAATATTTTGTCCTAAATTCTAAATGGTTGCTAGTGTTTGTAGAGGCTACAGGTAAAACTGTTACCTTAAACATCTAAACTTTTATAAGACTATGACTATTAATCTTTTCCAATCTTTTATCAATGGAGGTTTAGAAAAATAAAGAGATGTGCAAGTATCAACTTGAGCATCAACTAATCTTTCATTCAACTCTATAGTGATGAATTGAGCAAATCTTCCATTTAGTAGTTGAGTCAAATAAACTAGTTGTGGATCTTCTAATGTAGGTAAAATAGTACATACCAGTTTATACTTGGAGGGATAAAAAATGTGAAGAGGAGTAGGTTCCTCTTCATCTTCTTCTTCTAGTTTTTATTTTTGCACAAATGTCCTGCTACATTCTCCCTCATTTGGATGGGGGTAGAATTCATCAGGTATTTCTTCTTCTTTATCTTGTTGATCAAATTTTTAAAATGGATTAAATTTATTAAAATCTGTACAAAATGCATCATCAAATTTTGGATATTGTATTTCTAGAGGCTGCTCTCTAGAATTAAACTTGTTCTTTATCCAAGATTCACTTGGTCTGAAAGAACTAAGAAACTGCATAGGAATATTTACATGATTATTTATAGATGGTGGCCTATGAGACATATTGGGTTGTTTGCCTTGATTATTTCTCCTTCTATCCTTCTGAGGATATTATTAATTTTCATGATGACCTTGAGACATTTGTCCCTATGCTTCATATAGTTCATTTTCTCTTGGAAATCAAGATCTATTAGATTTGTTCCAAGGTCTTTACATATTTGTCAGAGGATTTTATAAATCATCTGCTAATGATTCCAAGTCTAGTTCATTTTAGAGATCATCATTGTCTTCTTCATAGAATTCTTCAAGAATGGGTTCAAAAATATCTTTTTGATCATATAAATATTATTGTTCATCAATTATATCCCACCACACTACTGCGTTATAAGAATAAACAACTTTGACAATAATAATTTTACAAGAGCATTAAGGAGCAATATGGCCAGGCTTTTGACAGATATAGAAAATAGTTTTGTTAGAAGGTGGGCACAGAGTGTGGTGTTTATAGAGAAAATGGTGATGTGGAGCATAGGAGTGGTGGTGAGGAAAAGAATGGTGTTTAAAGGTTAGACACGTTCTACATTGCTTCTGATGTTTCTTGGGAACAACAAACTATCAACATTCACATGGTACAATTTCAAGAAAATTGGGAGCAATATGAGATGTGTTATGCTTGCTAAGCTTATGCATGGTTCTAGTGTTAGACACAAGTTGCATGGCTTGTTGACATGAAAAATTAATGACATCAGAGAGAGACATGGCGGATATGGTGAGACCCTTGAGATTAATATATTGAATAACTTTATCAATTAAATGATAAGGTAGGGACTCAAGAAATTTGATTTTAATAGAATCATCATTGAAGCATTTTGATTCATAGGCCAGAGATCTATATTGCTTAGCATATTGCTCAAACTATTTCAAATCACATAACTGCATTTTCATAATCCATTTACAACTTTCAAGTTCTTTATTGCCTTTGGGTGGAGCAAATTCATTTATTAACATATAGTACAGAGTGGAAAGAGGATCGGGCTGTCTATGTACATAGAGTGTCTATTCTTGCTTTGTCATGGAAGTCCACCATTTATGGGTAATTACCCATAAATATTTAGATGCAAATAGAGCAATTGTAGGAGTGTCAAAACTTACAGCAACACATATGACTCTTATTGAATTTCACCAGGTAGTTATCTCATTCAAAGGATTTAAAATGTCATCTATATTGAGATACCATGGTTGCAATGGGATTTGGATCCTTTGCATCATGCTTTTAGCAGGGGATTTTGGATTTTTAGAAGGGAAAAAGATACTTCTAAAATTAATAGAGGAAGTTCCATAGGATGGTAGAGAAGGTACATTTGCTTCTTGGACTTTGATTTTATCTTTATCCTTCTTTTCTTTGACAACTAGCCAATCTAGACTAGATTCTAAAGAAGATAATTTTAAATCAATATCATTCAACTAATTATTAAAAACTATGAGTTTTTGGTGGATTGTAGTGACCTTATTAGAAGTAGGGTGCACATAATTTAAGGTCTGGTCTACATAGGTCTGAATCTCATTACAATTTTTCTTAATATGCTGGGCATGGTCTTCAATAATTAAAATTTTAGACAAATAATTTCTTATGTACAAGACATCTTTACATAAATCATCAAAAAAATTATAAAAATGAGAATTGAATCTAGAAACATAATTTCTATGTTTATATTCATTAGATGGGTTGGGAACAATTCCCATGGGTTGGAAAGTAGCTGAAAAATAATTGACGGTTCCTTATGACTGCTTATATACTCCTTGATGAGGAGGCCATCTTCCTTCTATATACAGAGTAAGTTTATCTTTTGTGTATAATTCTAGAGTCTTTTCCCTAGGAAGACTCATAAAAGTATGGGGTAGATTATTACGATTTGGACCCTGGTTTACAAGTTCATCTTCAAATAAAATTTCTCTTTTTCAAATAGTTCTTTAGGAGGATGAAGAGGCTTCACTTTTCCTAGGATAGGAGGCTCTGTATTTAAAATAATTAAATGGAAAGGACCTTGGGAGGATATTAATAGATCGACCATATGTATCATGAAATTTTGATTGTCCCTTCATTTTAGGAGCAATGGCTTTTAACTAGTCCAATTTTCAGGATGGAGGTATATCTATGGAAGCTATGTGACCTTTCTGGAGTTGGACAGTGCCAATTTGACCATATGGTAAATTTTCCAATTTTTTTGGATGATTAGTATTAGTCATAATATACAATACTATGATATTTATAGAGGCATACTTAAATTCTCCAAACATGTCAAGACCATAAACTGAGGAAAATCTTTCCAAACAACTCTTCTTCCTTTGTTACCACCTGAGGAGATAGAGTATATCAGATCTCATTAAGATTTAATTTTTTTCTATTTTGGTTTAATCCATGTCTATGTTACCCCTTTCATACCTAGTAACGTAAAACCAATCATGTATTTGTCTCTTTATGATCGTAGAGAAACTAGTTTTGTTCATTCCTATCAATTGTCTAGTATTTCCAAATTAAATGATGGTGTCATTTGTTATGAACATGTTCCAAATTGGTTTGTTGATATCTATGAAAAAGGTTACCATGAAGTAAAACATTATATATGGCCTAATTTTTATATTCCAAATTTTGATAAATTCATTGTATATACAGATGCTTCTGATCCTACTTGGGGTGGTATTTTAGTTTGTATTGATAAAAATTGGGAATATGTTTATTGAGTTTGCTAGTGGTGTGTTCAGTGAAGATGTTTTGAAGTAGATTTATTTAGATAAGGTAATATACATTGTTAAAAAGTGTTTATAAACATTTACTTTAAATATTATACATTTGCCTCATTTCATCATCAGAACAAATTGTATAAGGTTTCTGACCTTCAAAGAAAAGGATCATAGAAGGAAAGATGGCCGTGGTAAATATATCAAATGGTAAGATTAATTTAATTGATTTAATTATATTGTATAACATATCTAGGGTAAAAAGAATGTGGTTGTAGATTGGCTAAGTAGACAACATCCTGTATCCAAGATGCAGCAACCTGATCCAAGATTTAATTTGACTTGGATATTAAATAAGAGATTTTCTGAAGTCAATATCATGCTCCAAGGAGAAATTTTATAGCATGGATTAAATGAAGCCTATGTCATAAGATCTAGAGATACCTTCATGATACTTCAGAGTATAGGAGTTGCAGACATCTCTGTAGATCAAAATCATGGACAAATTTTTGTCCATCGATAAAATAATAATCTCTAATTAATCTATCTGTGTATCTAGTCAAACATCCTAATCATAATTAGGATAACAAATTGGGTCATCAAATATCTCAAGATAATAATTGGGCACTACTATAAATCTAGAAGATGTTATGGATTAAGAAATAATTATGAAGATAATCATCAGAAGACACCTAGCATGGGAATCCTACTTTTCTTTACAAGTGATCCACCCAGGACCAGACCATGGTCCCCAATGGACTATTCATCAAACTTTTTAGTATAGATGCTATTTCTATCCAATCTAAATTGATGATTTAGTGACTAAAGTAGAAGCAACATTGGACCCACAACCATCTATTAGGGAATCTTCTATCAGTTCAAATACGTCATTTAGTCTTTGATGATAAGGATGAATCTACTTTTGTAAAGAAAAAAGGAATGAAGAGACAGACACCACCCAGGAAAATATTTTAGGTAGGACCTCTCTCTTGATATAATTAAATAGTTTGTGTGTAGTGTTAGGCATCAAAAAATTAGTAGAAGTTATCTAGAGTTTTAGTAAGTCTAGTCAAGTCTTGCAAGGTGTATGATCTTTGCTTACCTAATCAGGATCCTATGAATCAAAAACCTTTCATAAGTATTGTAAGCTCTTTTATAAAGTTTGAAGTTTAAAATTAATATTGAATTCATATCCATTCGGCCCCTACCTACTATTGTGGGTTTTTTGTAAGGAGCTTCTATCATCTACTGACGAGATAAAAATATTGGTTACTATTGTAGGTTTTTTTAAGGAGCTTCTACTGTCTACTAATGAGATAAAAATATTGGTATCAGAGCCATAAAAAACTGTAAGTCTATTCTCATTTCTAAAGTAAGGTTTTAATATTGCTTCTTCCTTTGTGATCCATATTTGGGAATATTGCATCGAGTCTTTGCCCATTTCTATCATTTATGTCTAGGGCTTTTTATCTCAACAATTTTTTCCCTTATCAGATGGTCCTCACTTTCAGAACTTTCTTAAGTCTAAAATGGAATTTGAAAAGGCTCAGTCTATTGTTGATGGTTATGAAATTATGAATGAAGCTACTTTGGAAGGATCTTATGAGCTCTCATCTATGCTTCCATATCAAATACCTAAAAATATTGAGATAAAAGTCACTAAAAATGAGTTAAAAGGCTCTTTTTAGCTGCATAAACCTCCAATAGTAAAGGCTAAATATGTATATAAAAATTCTAAGTTGCTTAAGTCTAAGGATGTTTATAATACTACTTTCATGTCTTTTGTTCATCCTCATATTAAGTCTATTGAACTTGCTCTTACATTTAAACCAGGAAAATATTTCCAGACAACTCTTCTTCTTTTGTTACCACCCGAGGAGATAGAGTATATCATATCCCATAAAGAAGTAAAGTTTATCCATTTTGGTTTAATCTATGTCTATTTTATCCCTCTCACACCTAGTAACATAAAACTAATCATGTATTTATCTCCTTGTGTTGTAGACAAACTAGTTTTGTTCATTCTTATCAATTGTCTAGTATTTCTAAATTAAATGAAGGTGTCATTTGTTATGAATATGTTCCAAAATGGTCTATTGCTATCCATGACAAAGGTTGTCATGAAGTAAAACATGGTTATTTAGATTTTTGGGGATTATTTTCCTCAGTTTATGGTCTTGACATGTTTGGAGAATTTACATATGCCTCTATAAATATCACAATCTTGTATAGCATGACTAATACTAATCATCCAAAAAAATTGGAAAATTTACCATGTGATAGAAGGCTTAGCGGTATTTTCCAACTTGAGAAAGGTCACATAGATTCCATAGATATACCTCCATCCTAGAAACTGGACTGGTTAAAAGTTGTTGCTCTTAAAATGAAGGGACAATAAAAAAATTATGATACAGATGGTCGATCTGTTAATATCCTCCCAAGGTCCCTATCATTTAATTATTTTGAATCCAGAGCCTCCTCTCCTAGGAAAAGTGAAGCCTCTTCATCCTCCCTGAGAGCTATTCAAAAAAGAAAAATGTTATTTGAAGATGAATGTTTAAACTTGGGTCCAAATCCTAATGATCTACCCCATACTTTTATGAGTCTTCCTAGGGATAAGACTCTAGAATTCTACATAGAAGATAAAATTACTCTATATAAAGGAGGATGTTGGCCTTCTCATCGAGGAGTATACAAGCAATCAAAAGAAACTATCAGTTATTTTTTAGCTACTTTCTAACCCATGGGAATTGATCCTAAGCCATCTAATGAATTCAAACATAGAAATTATGTTTCCTGATTCAATTCTCATTTTTTAGAAAATTCTAATGATTTGTGTAAAAATGTCTTATACATAATAAATTATTTATCTAAACTTCCTATTGTTGAAGACCATGCCCCAGATATTAGGAAAAATTGTAACAACATTCAGACCTATGCAGACCAAACCTTAAATTATGTGCACCCTACTTCTAATAAGGTCACTGCAATCCACCAAAATCACATAGTCTTCAATAATCAGTTGAATGATATTGATTCAAAATTGTCTTCTTTAGAATCCTATCTAGATTGGCTAGTTACTGAAGAAAATAAGGATAAAGTAAAAATAAAAGAAGGCCAAGAAGTAGATATACCTTCTCTACCAGCCTATGGAACTTCCTCTATTAATTTTGGTAGTAGCTTTCACCCTTCTAAAAATCCAAAATCCCCTACTACAAGCATGATGAAAAGAAGCCAATCCCATTGCAACCATGGTATCTCAATATAGATGACATATTTAATCCTTTGAATGAGATAACTACCTGGTAAAATTAAATGAGAGTGATTTATGTTGATACAAATTTTTACCCTCTTACAACTGCTCTATTTGCATCTAAATATTTATGGGGAATTACCCCAAAATGGTGGACTTTCATGATAAAGCAAGAGTAGACACTCTATATACATAGATAGCCTGATCCTCTTACCACTTTTTACCATATATTAATAAATGAATTTGCTCCACCTGAAGGTAACAAAGAACTTGAAAGCTGTAAATGGCTTATGAAAATGTAGTTATGTGATTTGAAATTTTTTGAGTAATATGCTAAGCAATATAGATCTTTGGCCTATGAAGCAAAATACTTCGATAATAATCTATTAAAATCAAATTTATTAAGTCCCTACCTTATCATTTAATTGATAAATTTATTCAGTATATTGATCTCAAGGGTCTCACCATATGAGCCATGTCTCTCTCTAATGTTATTGATTTTGCACGGCAACAAGCCATGCAACTTGTGTTTGACACCAAAACCATGCATAAGCTTACCAAGCATCAAGCCTCTCGTATTGCTCCCAATTTTCCTAAAATTGCACCATGTGGATGTCGATAGTTTGTTTCTCCCAAGAAACATCAAAAGCAACACAAAACATGTCTAACCTTTAAACATCATTCTTTTCCTCACTGCCACTCCTATGTTTCACCTCACCATTTTATCTATAAATGCTGCACTTTGTGCCTACCTCTAATAAAACTAATTTCTCTTTCTGTCAAAAGCCTAGACATATTGCTCCTCAATGCTCTTGTAAAAATCCTTCTATCAAATTTGTTTATTCTTCTAATGTAGCAGCGTGATGGGATATAATTGATGAACAAGAAGATTTATATGATCAAGAAGATATTTTTGAACCCATTCTTGAAGAAGTCTCTAAAGAAGACAATGATGATCTCCAAGATGAATTGGACTTGGAATCATTAGCAGATGATTTAGAAAATCCTTTGACAAATATGCAGAGACCTTAGAATAGATCTAATAGATCTCAATTTCTAAGAGAAAATGAATAATATGAAGCATGGGGACAAGTGTCTCAAGGTCATCATGAAAATGAATAACATCCTCAAAAGGATATAAGGAGAAATATTCAAGGTAGACAACCCAATTGCCTCATAGGACACCATCTATAAATAATCCTATAAATATTTCTATGCAATTTCCTAGTTCTTTCAGACCAAGTGAATCTTGGATAAATAACAAGTTTACTTCTAGAGAGCAACCTCTAAAAATCCAATCTCTAAAATTTGATGATGCATTTTTTACAAATTTTAATAAATTTGATATAATTTTAGAATGTGATCAACAGGATGAAGATGAAGAAATTCCTGACAAATTCTACACCTATCCAAATGAGGGAGAATGTAGTAGGACATTTGTGCAAAAAGAAAAACTAGAAGAAGAAGAAGATGAAGAAGAAGAACCTGCTCCTATTCACATTTTTGATGCCTCCAAGCATAAACTAGTATGTATTATTGTACCTACATTAAAATATCTGTAACCAATTTATTTGACTCAACTACTTAATGGAAGATTTGCTCAGTTCATCACTATAGATTTGAATGAAAGATTAGTTGATGCTCAAATTGATACTAGCACATCTCTTTATTTTTCCAAACCTCCATTGATAAAATATTAGCAAAGATTAACAGAGTCATAGTCTTATAAAAGTCTAGATGTTCAAGGCAACATTTTTACATGTAACCTCTACAAACACCAGTAGCCATTTATAATTTAGGATAAAATATTTCCTTGTGATTTCTTTGCCCATGAAATAATACCTATAGATATCCTATTAGAAGGTTCATTTATTGATAGGTATTCACCCTATGGATCTACTCCTAAAAGTGTTCTATTCACTATAAATAATGAGAGAATAAGAATTCTTAGATTGGTGTATGCCACAAAATATATTCCCAGCTCGATAAGCCAAACTCCTAATATTTAAGTCCTCCAAAATATAGAGGCCATAGGACTGAGAATTAAAGAAAATATTTGTTCTAATAATCCCCAAAAATTTTGGGAAAAATCCATGCCAATCATGGAAACTAAGATCTAGGAGGGAAAATGAATGAAAATAGGGAAGAAAATCCATATTCTAGCCCATGACTACCAGGATATGGAAAAGTAGATTGCAGAACTTCAAGAAAATGGCTTTATTGTAAAATCTATTTCTCCTTATTATTGTTATACCTTTATGGTGAAAAAACATTCTGAGCAGAAGAGGGGAAAGAAAATAATGGTTATAAATTATAGGCCATTAAATGCCATAACTGAGCCATATCCATATCCTATACTAGATAAATCCTATTTGCTTGAGAAATTCACAAAGTGTAAATATTTATCTCAGTTCAATTTCAATAATATTTTTATCTCATCAGTAGACAGCGAAAGCTTCTTAGAGAAAACCCACAATAGTAGGTAGGGGTCAAATGGCTACAACTTCAATATTAATTTTAAAATTTAAACTTTACAAAAGATCTTACAATACTTATGCAAGGTTTTTGATTCATAAGATCCTCATTAGGAAAGTGAAGAGAATACACCTTGAAAGACTTGACTAGACTTACTAAGACTCTGGATAACTAGTGATAATTTTTTGATATCTAACACTATACACAAACTCTTTATTTATAGCAAGAGAGAGGTCCTGATCACAATCTTTGCCTAGGTGGTGTCTATCTCATCATTAATTTTTTATTTACAAAAGTAGATTCCTCCTTATCATCAAACACTAAATGATGCATTTGAGCTAATAGAAAATTCCCTATTAGATGGTTGTGGGTCCAATGCTGCTTTCACTTTAGTCACTAAATCATCAATTGAGATTGGATGGAAATAACATCTGTACTAAAAAGTTTGATGAATAGTCCATTGGGGACCATTGTCTAGTACTGAGTGGATCACTTGTATAGAAAGTAGAATTCCCATGCTAGGTGTCTTCTGATGATTGTCTTCACAATTGTTTCTTCATCCATAACATCTTCTAGATTGATAGTAGTGGGTCCTAAATCTTGGAAAAAAGCATATGCTCAATTATTATCTTGAGATATTTGATGGCCCAATTTCATAGCCCCATTATGATTAGGATGTCTGATTAAATCACACAAATGGATTAATTAGAGATTATTATTTTATTTATGGACAAAACATTTTCCATTATTTTGATCTATAGATATGTCTGTAACTCTTATACTCTGAAGTATCAAGGAGGTGGCTCTAGATCTTATGAGATAGGCTTCATTTAAGCCATACTATAGAATTTCTCCTTAGAGCATGATATTAACTTCAAAAAATCTCTTATTTAATATATGGATCAAATTAAATCCTAGATCAGGTGTTGCATCATGGATACAAGATGCCATCTACTTAGCCAATCTGTAACCACATTCTTTTTACCCTAGATATGCTTGAAGTATAATTGAATCAATTAAAGTAATCTTACCATCTGATATATTTACCACCACCATCTTTCCTACTATGATCCTTTTCTTTGAAGGTTAGAAACCTTGTGCAATCCATTCTGATGATGAAATGAGGCAAATGCATAATATTCAAAGCAAATTTTTCTAAACACTTTTTAGCAGTGTAGATTTCCTTATCTAAATAAATCCACTTCAAAAAATATTCAATGAACACACCACTGATAAAATCAAAAACATATTCCTGGTTTTTATCAATACAAACTAGAATACCACCCCAAGCATGATCAAAAGCATATGTATATACAATGAATTTATCAAATCTTGAAATATACAAATCAGGCAAGTTCTATACCTTGAACTTGATTTTATGAACAGCCTACATCAAAACATAGGTGTACTCTTAAACCTTGCTCTTTTAATTTCAATATAATTCAAGTGATTTTAACCCAAATTATATGCATTGCCTTTAGTCTGTAACATGCTTTTGGTTGTAGGCCAGTCACCAATAAAGCACTCAAATTCAACTCAAGTAAAGACAAGGTCTGCATACACACCTAGGTACTTATTTATTTCCTTTCAACTAGTAATTTCATTACTAAATTAAATGATAGAGAAATGTAGACAATATGTTTTTATTATATAGCACCTCAATCTTGTACACTTTGAAAATGTAGACCTTGGTTTTTCCTCTTAGTTATACACTCTCCTTACTCTTGTAATCCTCGCACCCACTCTATCTTATGCCCCTTGGCCTATTTCTTAGTTCGAATAGTCTTATTTTGATGACACAGACATTCCATCTTTATCATAATGATTAAAATATACTTATCTTACACCTCTAAAAAAATTTATCCTATACCTATTTTGCTTCTCTCTAGACACTAAAGTCTGGGATAGACAATAACATCAATATTACTATTTTAATAGTCATCCTAATTGAATGACTAGTGATTTATAGTCATCCAATTTATAAATGAAACATATCCTAATAGTCATCCTAAGTAATTTAATGTTAGTTATTACTCCAAAGGGGATGATATAAATATAAGATCAACTCTCATTCATTTCTCACCTGGCATTCAGACCAAAGATCACTCAAAGAGCATTGAATTGAGAAAAGATTCCCTATTTATTTTCATTTGCAAACTAGTGATAAGGATCACACACACACACACACACACACACACACACACACACACACACACACACACACACACACACACACATATTTGAATTACTAAAGGAGTAACTCAAGAACCTGATTTGTCAAGTTATAAGCTAGGTCACTATTGTACTTGATTTACACACATTTCATGATTCATACACAAGCCAACACATAAAGGAGAACTACATCAGTTTAAGTCCCTCTTCAAATTATTAGCTATATAGGTAGTGTGTTTTGACATTGGGGTCATTGGGGTTAGCTCAACACTATGTGCCCACTAATTCATCTTTCCCTAAGGTCACATCAAAGATGGAAATCTAGGATTTTTTCATATGACAAGGAGAGACTGTGCATGGTAGATATAAATGCACTATAGTAATACAAAGCCAAACTTAGAAGCATACAAGTAGTCGCATCTTATTTCATTATATATTTTGTAAAAGACACTATCATCATACTTAGATAGTTTCATCGAGACAAGCATCTAGGGCTAACACAATTATCTAGAGAGCTAGAAGCATCAAATCCATAATCTGATGATTGTTCTAAAATATCTTTCCTACCTACTTTCATCTTGTTCTAAATCTAGATCTACATTAACATCATAACAAACTAAGTAATTATATTCTTTGTCATTTATATATTTTCCTAGTTGTAATTTCTATATTTAGACTATTTCAACATAATAAATTCATTATATGCTTATATCTGAGTTTAACATTTTACTGGCTTGATATAGATCTAATATCACTCTTGTGCCATTTCATTTCTATATTCTTAACCCTAAGCTTAAATTGAAACAATACAACATATTTCATTTTATGGTTAAACACACATGCAGTGAAATTTGATATTAATGGAGTGGCAGGTTCCCAAGACCCTTAAGAACCTCTTAAGATTCTAGGGTTAATTAGTTACTATCATAGAGTTATCAAAAATTATGGTAGTATTATAGCTCCACTCACCTATTTATTGAATAAATACTCCTTCTAGTGGACTAATTCAGCTACCAAGGTGTTCGAATAATTGAAAATGACTATATGCACACCTCCATTTTTTACTACTCATATTTTTTCAAAAACTTTTATTGTGGAGTATGAAGCATAGGAATATGGCATTGGGGATATACTCATGTAAGAAGGCAAATCAATAGCATTTAAAAGTCACAAATTGAAGGAAAAAAATAGGCTCAAACCAATCTATGAGAAAGAGATGATGTCTATTTTTCATGCAATCAAGTAGTGGAGACCTTATTTGATGGGTTGTCACTTTCAGGTAAAGACTAATTATGATAGCCTCAAATATTTTTTGGAATAATAATTATCATTTGAAGAAAAAAATAAATAGGTGACAAAAATATTAGGCTATATTTTTTATATAGTGTATAAGAAAGGAAAAGATAATGTGGTGGCAGAAGCCTTCTCTTGGTCAGATGAATCTGTTGAGGCATTGTTATGCACCATGACCATGTGGCAAATAGAATGGCTAGAGGAAGTAAGATCATAATGGGATAATGATAATGCTACCAAAGAATTTGATTCAAAATCTTAAGTAGCATTATGATGAATCTAAAAACTTTACATGGAAAGGAAATGCATTATTGTATAAATATAGAGTATACCTCTGTAAGCATTCTCTCCTCAAACATATAATTCTCTAGGAAAATCATGCCTCTCCACTCGTAGTTCATTATGGATTTTTAAAAACATATCATAGAATCTAACATTTACATTAAATCTTTGTTACTTCAAATTTTAAATTTGGATATGTTCAAAAATATGTGGCTAAATGCATGATATGTCAATAGAACAAAGGTAAAACCATTAAGATCCTAGGTCTTTTTAAGCCTTTATCCATCCTTAGCCAACATTGGGAGGAGTTTTCCATGGATTTCATTACTAGATTACTATGGTCTAAGGGTAAAAATGTTATCATGGTAGTTTTGAATAGACTCACCAACTATTTTCACTTTTGTCCCTTATCATAGCCATTTATTGCCAGTATAGTAGCTTATACTTTTCTCAATATAATTTTGAAATTACATGGTACTCCAAAGATCATTATAAGTGACTGAGATCCCATATTTACTAGTAATTTTTGGACTTGGTTATTTGTATATTTGGGCACCCAGTTGGCTCATAGCTCATCCTATCATCCTCAATTTGAAATACAAATAGAGGTAGTCAAAAAATGTCTAGAAGGGTATCTTCTTTGTTTTGTTTTTGACAAATAAGACAAATGGGTTCATTGGCTACCACTTATTGAAGGATGGTATAACACTTCTTCCAAAATGTCTCTCTTTGTGGCATTGTATGGGTATCAAACCCCATCCATCACTTCAGCTTTGACATTTCATCCCAAGGTTCAATTTGTTGTGTTACACATTCAATATCAATAAGAGGTACTAGTTAGTTTGTGATATAATTTAGCAATGGCACAAAACAGAATAAATCAACAAACAAATCAACATTGTATTGAGTGGAATTGTGACACAAGTGATTGGGTATTTGTGTATTTGTATACATATAAACAAATGTCTTTGAAGCAACAAAAAAAGGATAATAAGTTGTCACCTAAGTATTATGGACCTTATTAGATCTTGTAAAAGTTTGGCAGTGCAGCTTACAAGTTGGAATTACCTCTATCCACTCGCATACAACTGATATTACATGTATCTTACCTAAATAAGGTAATTAGACATAGAGTTTACAATTAGATTGAATTACCCAAATTAGATGAAGTCCAATTCATTTTGGAACTCGAAAAGATCCTTCACATGTGCACTAAGTAATTTTAGATTAGAGAGATTAAAGAATATTTTATCACATAAAAGAATTTACATTCTGAAGATGCAACATGGGAGGATGAATTGTTCCTAAAGTAGCATCCTAGTTTGATTCAATAGTAGTATTTTATGATATATATCATGATGTTACGGGCTAACTACCTTCTTATCATGAGTTTGATGCAAAAAAGATTCATCCCTAAAAGCATGATGGAGGGAGAGAATCATCAGAGAGGATGACATAGATGGAGTTATTGGGGGAAAATAGAGGAATGAATAGAACCCATACACACACCATGTTAATGGCACTCATTATATACATAGTTTTAACGTTTAACATTAGTATGTTTTTTATGTTATCTACATTTAGATAACTATTTATGCATGTTAGTTGTGTGTTAGCTCAGTTTAATGATTATGTAAAATTAATCTTGTGCAATTTCATTGTGGTGGTTATAAGTAGATTTGGATGAATAATGTTACTGTGTGTTTATGGTATTCATGATTATTAATGTTTTTCAAGAATGTAAATTTGCATGAATAGTATTTAGTACTACCATATCTAGACTAACCATCATGACTTTGTAATGTTTGAGAACATTTGCTAGTTATCTTTATGATTTTTAGGAATATCAATTATATGGCTTAAATGTATTTATACACACACACACACACACACACACACACACACACACACACGTTGTCATAATAACCATTGTGTTTTGATTTAATATTTATTTGATTTACCATTTTGTATTAAAAGAATATTATTGACTTACATTAGTCATATTATTGATAAGTCATTATGATTATTTATACTAAGTTAGTAACAAAACTATATTTTTACCCTAACCTAATTTAGAAATTAAACCTAAACATTACCAATAGTGTTAATTCAAATTTAATAATTAATGAGTTAATTTTTATTATAAAGTTTGATAAAATAAAATAAGAAAAGTGTCATACATAGAATAAAACAAATATTTTTATTTTTTTTCTTTGGGGCGAATTAAATTAAATAAAAAATGGTGAGCTTTAGAAAAAAAGAATGATAAAGCTTAAAAGAAGATGGAAAGATTTTGAATGGATGATAAAAAAAGGAAAGAAAGGAAGATGGGTATGAAGAATCATAAGAGAAGGATAAGAGGAGAGCAAAGTGTATAAAAAAGGAGCAGTGCATTGAGGAGGAGAGACATCAAACTGAGCAAAGATTTTCTAGATCATGCCATTCAATTTTAGAAGCTTTGACAAGGTTCAAAGGGAGATGAGTTTATGTAATTCAAGAAAAGAAGAATTAAATAATCTTATTCATAGTCCATACAAAAATCCAAATTCAATTTTTCAGTGGATTTAATTCCTTTTCATTTCCATTCATGATATCATCTCAAGATGGTTTTCAAAATAACAAACTTGCATCAATTCCAAGTGTTGGTCTGTTTGGGAGTATAATTGGTGGAAGTTATCGAACCAAGAAAGTTAATCTAACACTCTATTTGATCCAAATTCTTTGACTTCAAGAGTTTTGTGATAAACTTATCTATTTTTGATCTATATACATATACTATTGCAAAGAAATTACATATATTCTGGTTTCATTTAAAATTGGTTTGAAATTTTTAATTTTATATTAATCAAATTTCAATTTTTATCTATGAATATTTATTGGTGTGTGTGATTTGTGTGGATAATGAGGAAGCCTACAATTATAGCCATACTAAAATGAATCAAATAATTTTTTAAGTAATTTTTGGTAAAAAAAATTAGAAATTACACTCTTTATGTTTCCTTATCTTGCAAAGGTTTTGAATAATTTAATCTATTATTATAATGCATTTCTAGAGATTGATTTTTTTAAATTAAACTAGAAAAATGTCATGTTATTACTATAAGATGAGCATGATAATTGGACCAAAAGCATAGAAGAAGTTGCAAGATTGCTTGTTTCAAGTAGGAACTTTCAAGTGAAATGTTTTAAATGTTTTTGATTTCTAGGTATGACATGAGATAGCTAGGGAAATATGATGCACAAAAAATCCTCTCCTCATATGTGATGCACATAGAGATGGTAGAGAGAATAGAAAATTGTGTTCTATCTAACCATTTGCATTTTTTTTACATCTTTGATCTATTAGGATGTGTTTTCTTGAAACATTTCCTCTGTTTGTCTTTGATCTATTTAGAGGTGTTTGATATCATTAAATAGCCCTTTTCTTGTCTTATATCTATTATAAGTTTCTCACCATCATTAAATGTATCATCTATTTTTCATAAATAGATCATGACTTGGAAATAATTGAATAAGAATAAGGGTTCCAAAAATGTTAAATTTTGGTGATAGACCCTAATTGTTAATTTATGAATAGAAAATAGAAGTTACTATTAGTGTGACAAAAAAATATTTATATATTATTTGATTACTTATATGTGGTACATATTTTTAATATATTTAGTATGAATAAGTGCTCGTATAAATGAAAAATATCGATATGAAGACTTAGATACTCATATGCATATATAACATATAGAGGTGTGCCTATATCTATATAAATAATAATAAGTCATAGGATTTTGAGGGACATGAAACTATAACTATA
This sequence comes from Torreya grandis, assembly GCA_037957365.1. NCBI lineage: Eukaryota > Viridiplantae > Streptophyta > Pinopsida > Cupressales > Taxaceae > Torreya > Torreya grandis. Next base: position 1,509,091 of record JARHVA010000873.1, on the reverse strand, counting down.
TAAACGTAGTCTACCAAAAATATAACAAGTTGTTTCAATAAAATATCATGTTCTTGTAAGAATTATGACTGGGTATTGAAATCAAGTAGTGTGTACATAAAAATGATGGACTATGATATATTGTTTGGTATAGAATGTAATATATATCTATATCTACTTGTATAAATTAGAAATATGCAATCTAAATATATATTATACCCAATTGGTATAAACTATACTTTTTATGCTTATTATTTATGTGATAAATAATATAAGGGAGATTCATTCATATGTTTGATGAACTAAACGTATGAATTTTAATTATTCCTATGTTTAGCATGTTTTATGTCTGCAAGTAGGAAGTAATTTGTATGAATCTATTGGTTATATTTATATTAAATAAATCTTGTGTTGTTAGTACTAAGTAAGTAGTGAGATGGACTTCATTAGCTTACTATCATTACCAATGTTAGATGAAGGTAATCCAATCAAGTAGTGTGTATGAGTTTGACTGATCCTAGAGATCAATAACTATTAATTTTTTTTGCCAAAGTAATGTTTAGTTAGACATTTTCAATTCATACGTATGATTTACATATTTATGTGATATCATGTTAGAACATATTTTCTTTATGGTACACATCATGTATTAAAAATTTTATAGCACATGGGTACTATCTTGTCTCTCTAGATTCTCTCACTATCACTATCTACTCATCTATGAAGGGAGGGAAATTCTATGATGGGGGAATGTGCATGGGATTGATGGTTCATGGTTGGTGTGAAAAATCACTTGGATGATATTTTCCCTCCCCATAATAGTACTTCTTTGGAGACTACACTTGAGATTGCCATAGATAATGGAGTTCGGGAAACTCATGCTCTGTGGAGCCTTGTATCTAGTATCTTTTATTTTATATTGTGTTTATTATAATTGAGGCATTATTTTTGATGATATGTAATTATTTACTCATTTTAAATTGATATAAATGGTTGTATATTTGTACCAATCATGGCTTAAAATCTATAATTACATTCTATATTCAGTTATATCTTGTTTCATTTGATGATAGTGATCAGTGACAGATAGATGTTACATGTTTATTTTATAAGTAAACATGCTTGGTATGTTAGAATTGGATCACCAATTACATTCTCATCATGAAATATAATAATAAGATACATAAATTAAATTTAAAAAATAAATCATGTTATTTTAAGTCAAACCCAGTGGGGTTGTTATCTATGGTATCAAAGCTATGACTCAAACTCTAGGACTTAATGAGTCCACTAACATTTTAACATCTTTTTATTTATCATAAAGGAGAATGTGAAAGATAGAGTATCTAGAGAGGGTCCTTTAAATGTCAATGATAATAACCCTCCATTTGATCCTAATCAATTTTCCACTGAGTAAGCAACAAAGTTAAATTAGATTTTCATAGCCATGAATGAAACTAGAGACAAAATTTTAGCCCTAAAATAGGGCATTCAGGGCCATGAAGATGAAGTACACTAGGATGTACCTAAAGATCATCCTATTGAGAAAAAATTCCTCAAAACATGAGAGCATAAGTAGTTGCAGAAGTAGTTAGAGATATGAAAAATGTGAATATATCTAAGTTTGATAGAATTATTTTGGGTGATGAAGTTGAAACATGGTTGACTAAGATGGATAAATATTTTGATATTCGAAATTAATCCAAGGTCACTAAAGTAGTTTAGGGAGCTTACTAGTTATCTAGGCAAGTAGCTATGTGGTGGGCCAATAATAAGTTAGAAATAAATCTTAGCTCGACCACCACTACATGGGAGCAGTTAGTAATATTTTTTAGATCATGATGACTTCTATAGTTATACTTTGACTAGAAGCTTACATATTTTTAGAATCTAAAGCAAGGAGACTTATCAGTGTATGAGTACTAAGAATAGTTCACAAAATTTATAAAGTATGTACCTCAATATTAGGAAGATGAGAGGTTCAAAATTAAGAATTTCATTATGGTATTAAAACCCCAGATTGGTAGAAAGGTGGATGTTCGTGGACTATCTACCATGGACTAGGTATTCGAGAAAGCATTCAAATAGGAACATAAGTTGAAATCTCTTGCTTAGGCCAGGGATAAGTTTAATAATTTTTTGGGAGTTCTAAACCAAATTTTAAAAATAAAAACTAGAAGTAGAGGAGTGGAGACTCTAAGAGTTAGTTCAAAAATCAGAATGCTAGATTTAACAATGGTTTAAACAACAAGAAATTGGGCAATGGTTTCAAAGGTAGTTTCAAGAGAAACCAAAAATATAACAAGAAAGGACCACCTAGAGGTTTCTTCATTTATGGAGGTGACCATTATTCTCATGAGTGCACCTAGGTTAAGTCAAAGAAAAAATGTTATACTCCTCAATAGATAACTTTTCAGCAACATATTCATGCAGCAGTTGATAATGGACAAGCCAAATTCTAAGTTTCACCCATAGAACTATCACGTATTTTGTTTGAACATCTAGTTTCTATTTTGATAGATACAAGGGCTAAAAAATATGTTATATCTCTTAAAATTTTAAATAAGATATCTAGAAGAGTTGGAGTAATGGTAGACAGATGGTCAATACAATATGGAATGATTCAAAAGTCAAAGTTGACAAGTGTTTCGTTGAAGCAGAGATTAGGTTGCCTAAATTCACAATAGTATTAGATCTTTATGTAGCACCACTAGGGTAATATGATGTTATCCTAGGATTCAAATAGATTGTGAAGTATAAGGCCAAGGTTCACTACTATTTGAAGAAGGTTGAGTGTTTGGACAATTTTAGAAATCAAACACAAATTCAAGGCAAGAAAAGGGAGTTGAGGCTTAAGAAAATTTATGCAATGAAGCTCAAGAAGGCTCAAGGAAAAGGGTGATAAGAATTTATTGTCAAGATAAATGAAATGGAGGAATATAAGGAACCATCCCTCAAATATTATCCATTTCTTAGTAATTTTCATGATGTGTTTCCATAGGAATTGTCAATATTACCTCCCAAATGTGAATTTGATTTCTCTATCGATATCATACCTAGATTGGAACCATAGTCTAAGGCACTATACAAGATGACAACCACTGAATTGATTGAATTGAAGGCTCAACTCAAATATTTTTTTTTAAATGGGTTGATTAGTCAAAGTGTGTCACTATGAGGTGCACCAATTTTCTTTATTAAGAATAAGGATGGTACTCTTCAACTTTGCATCAATTATATAACGTTGAATAAGGCAACTATAAAAAATAGGTATCCACTACCTCATACAAATTATCTTTTTTATAAAATTTGGTGGAAAATGGTATTTTATAAGATTGATCTTAGAGAATGATACCATCAACTGAGGATAAGGGATGAGGATATTTCTAGGATAACATTTAGAATTTGATATGGGCACTATGAGTTCATAGTGTTACCATTTGGATTGACAAATGCTCTGATAGTGTTTATGAATCTCATGAATAGTGTGTTCAGAAATTATCTAGATCATTTTATTTTGGTCTTTATTGATGAAATTTTTATATACTCTAAGAATGAATAGGATCATCTTCAACATCTATAACTAGTTCTACAATGGTTATAGAAGCACAAGTATGATAAGTTATCTAAGTGCACATTTTTCCAAGAGAAAGTGTAATATTTAGAACATATTATATCTATGTATGGTATTTTAGTAGATCCAGAAAAGATGAGAGACATTATGGAGTGACTAGCACCAAAGAATGTGCATGAGGTAAGAATTTTTTGGGATTAGCGGGCTGTTATAGGAAGTTCATTATGAATCTTTCTAAGATAGCTAATATGATTACCTCTATGCAATGAAAAAACCAAAGTTTTATCTAATCAAATAAGTGTGAAATAAATTTTTAAAAATTAAAAAAGAGGCTTACTTCAACACCAGTGTTAAGAGTTCCTGATCTCAATGATTAATTTTAGGTAATCACATATGCATTTAGGAATAGACTTGGAAGAGTCCTTATGCAAGATGGTGTAGTGGTAGCTTATGAATCAAGGAAGATGAAACCTTATGAGGTTTAATATGCATCTCATGACCTAGAACTTGTAGTAGTAGTGCATGATTTACAAGTTTGGAGGCATTATTTTATGAGAAAGATGTTTGAACTCAAGATGAATAACTTGGGACTCATGTACATCTTCCCCAAACTAAATTTAAATGCTCATCAGAGACATCGGATATATTTATTATCTTATTATGATTTTGATATCAATTATATCAAAGGCAGTAAAAATAGAGTAGATGATGCCCTAGGTCGCAGGAGGTACATAACATCCATGGCTACTAGTAGGAGTAATTTTAGGGATCAAGTGATCAAATTCTTATCCAAAGATTAATTTTATGATTAGGTTAGTAAAGCATTATTTGAGAATGCTCTAAATCCTAAGTATAAAGTATTTAGATTAGATAATGATTATCTTTAGTGACATAGTGGAAGGATGTATGTAACAGATAGGGAAAATTTTAGGAGCATAGTGCTAAAAGAACTACATAATTCTCCATATCCATACATCTAGGAGTAACCAAGCTTACGATAGAGCTTAGACCAATTTATTTTTGAAAAGGAATCAAGAAAGATACATCAATATTTGTGTCATGTTGTCTAGAATGTCAGTAAGTGAAAGATAAACATGTGCATCTAGATGGATTTTTATATTTAGATGACATACCGTAATGGAAATGGCAAGTGATCAACATGGACTTTGTCCAAGGGTTACCATTATCACAAAATAGGCATAACATGATCTGGGTAGTAGTTGACAAACTAATCAAGGTAGCTCATTTTATAACAAATAATTTGATAGATGATGTACCCACTCTTGTGAAGAGGTTTGTAAAGGAAGTGTACCATTTACATAGATTTTTAGAGAGAAGATCATTTTGGATCATGATCTAAAGATAACTTCTAGGTTTTGGTTAACTCTAAATTCAACTTTGAGTATGTAATTAAACTTAAGCACTGCATATCATCCAAAGACTGATGGTTAGATTGATCAAGTAAATCAAGTGTTAGAGGATATCATTCATATGTATTACATAGATTAGTAATACAAATGGAAATAATATCTTCTATTAGTTGAGTTTACTTACAATAACTCATACCAATCAACTTTGAAGATAGCACCATTTGAATCATTGTATGGAACAAGGTGCAAGACACCAATCAGTTGGGACAGGTTAGAAGACAAGGTAGCCTCTAGACTTGAGATGATTTTAAAAATAAAATATCAGGTTAGATTAATCAGGTAGATATTGGCTGAGGATAATGATAGGTAGAAGAGTTATATTGATCTGAAGAAAATAAATAAGTAGTTTTCAATAGGTGATAAAGTATTCTTATGAGTTAAGCCACAAAAGAGCTCAATTAAATTTAGGAAGTCAAAGAACTTTCATTAAGATATGTGGGACCCTTAGATGTGTTATAAGTGGTCAATATTATAGCATATAAGCTTGTATTACCATTATCATTAGTTTTATTACATAATTTCTTCCATGTATCTTATCTTAAAATGTATATAGCTAATCTTTCACATGTGTTAGATTGGAACGCTTTGAAGGTTTTGGATTCTAGGGTAGTCATGGTATAACCAATCAGATTAATTAAAACTCATAAATTTTGTTTGCATAATAGAGAGATGTCATAGTACAAGGTCTTGTGGGACTAGTACTCTGTGGATAGTGCTACTTTTGAGGACTATGATGAGTTTTACAAGAGATTTTCACATTTTTTAATTTGATGTGATGCTTTATATTACTATTTTTATTGAATAATTTAAATTAAGAATTAATGTTTGAATAAGTGTCATCAGGATGATGACCAACTTTACGGGGAAGGATGTTACATTTCAATTTCTCACTAAGAAAATTTACTTGATTATCCATAGATTTTTATGGTTGGTAATTTGACTCAATTATTATTAAAAAATCTATAAGTCATATGTTGTTATGGGATAGTTTAATGTTGCTTTGATTACATGATTGCATTACTATGAGCTAGTTTTACTAAATATTCTTTACATTGTGAACATTGTTGATCTATTTTTACAATAGCATTTTATGATATATATCATGATGTTATGGGCTACCTACCTTCTTGTCATGAGTTTGATGCAGGAGAGATTCATCCCTCATATCAATGATGGAGGAAGAGCATCTTCAGAGAGAATGATGTAGATAGAGGTGTTAGAGGATGACAAAGGAATGACTAGAACCCATGCACACACTATGTTAATGGCACTCATTATATGCATAGTTTAAATGGTTAACGTTAATACATTTTTTATGTTGTCTACATTTAGATAATTATTTATGCATGTTAGTTGTGTGTTAGCTCAGTTTAATTATTATGTGAAATTAATCTTATGTGATTGCATTGTGGTGGTTATAAGTAGATTTAGATGAATAATGTTACTATGTGTTTATGATATTCATGATTATTAATATTTTTTGAGAACATAAATTTGTATGAATAGTATCTGTTACTATCGTATGTAAACTAACCATCATGACTTTGTAATGTTTTATAACATTGGCTAGTTATATTTATGATATTCAAGAATATCATTATATGGTTTAAATTCCATATATATATATATATATATATATATATATATATATATATATATATATATATATATAACAAAAAAATATAGATAATCTATATAACATAGTAATGAAACAACAAGTACATTGTTATAATAACCATTATGTTTTGATATAATATTTATTTGATTTACCATTTAGGATTAAAAGAATAGTATCAACTTATGTTAGTCATATTATTGATAAGTCATTATGATTATTTATACTAGGTAACAAAACTATATTATTACCCTAAGCTAATTCATAAACTGAACCTAGACATTATCAATAGTGTTAATTCAAAGTTAATAATTAATGAATTAATTTTTATTATAAAGATAGATAAAAAAGAAATATATAAATAGGAAAATCATCATACAGGTAATAAAACAAATATTTTTAGTTTTTTTGCTTTGGGGCGAATTGAAGTAAAGAAAAAATGGTGAGCTTTAGAAAAATAATTAATGACAAAGCTTTAAATAAGATAACAAGTTTTTTCATGGATGATTAAAAAAAATAAAGAAAAAAAGATGGGTAAGTAAGAATAATAAGATAAGGATAAGAGGAGAGATAAGTGGAGAAGGGAGGAACAATGCATTGAGGAAGAGAGAGATCAAATTGAGCAAAATATTTTTTGGATTGTGCCATTTCATTTTGGAAGATTTTACAAGGTTCAAAGGGAGATGAGTTTATGTAATTCAAAAATGCAAGAATTCAATAATATTCTTCACAATCCATACAAAACTACAAATTCAAGTTTCCAGTGTATTTAATTCCTCTTTATGTTCTCAATATCAACTCAAGGTGGTTTTCAAAATAACAAACTTGCATCATTTCCAAGTGTTGGTATTTTTGGGAGCACAGATGGTGGAAGTTATTAGCCCAAGCAAGATAATCTAAAACTCTATTTGATCCATATTCTTTGAATTTATGAATTTTGTGGTACACCTATTTATTTTTGATCTATATACATATACTATTATAAATAAATTACATATATTTTGGTTTCATTTAAATTGGTTTGAAATATTTGAAATTTGTAGTTTTCTAATAATTGAATTTCAATTTCTATATATACACATGTATTGGTGTACGTGAATTGTGTGGATAATGAGGAAACCTCTGATGATAGCCATACTAAAATGAATCAAATACTTTGTGAACTAATTGCTGGCAAAAACAAAACTATCATAAATCACACTCTTTATGTTTCCTTATCTTGGAAAGGTTGTGAATCATTTAATCTATTATGATATTAAATTTTTAGAGCTAGTTTTTTTTAAAATTTAACTAGAGGCATATGTCATGTTGTTGCTATAAGATGAGCGTGATAATTGTGCCACAAGCATAGAAGAAGTTACAAGATTGCCTATTTCAAGTAGGAACTTTCAAGTGAAATGTTTTAAATGTTTTTCTTTTCTAGGTCTTACATGATCTAGCTAGGGACATATGATTCCCAACAAAGCCTCTCCTCATATGTGATGCACATATATATGGTAGAGAGAAGAGACAATTGTGATCTATGTAACCATTTACATTTTGTTTGCATCTTTGATATATGAGAAGGTGTTTACTTGAAATGTTTCCTTTGTTTATCTTTGACCTATTCAGAGGTGCTTGTTATCATGAAATATGCCTTCTGCTTGTCTTATATCTATTATAAGGTTCTTTCCATCATGAAATTTATCTTATGTTTGTCATAAATTGACTTGGAAATAATTGAATAGGAACAAAGGTTTAGAAAATGTTAAATTTTAGTGATAGACCCTAATTGTTAATTTATGAATAAAAAATAGAAGTTACTATTAGTGTGATAAAATAGTATTTATATATTGTTTGAGTACTTGTATTCAGTACACATATTTAATATATTTAGTATGAACAAGTTCAAGTATAAATGCAAAATATCAATATGAAGACTTAGATACTCATATGCATATACAACCTATAGAGGTGTGCCTATATCTGTATAAATAATAATAAGTCATTAGATTCTAAGGGACATGAAACTATAACTATATGAATGTAATCTACTAAAAATATCTTTAAAAAAATTAAATGAAAGATTATGTTTTCATGAGAATTATGACTCTCTTTATTAAGACTGGCTATTAAAATTGAGTAGTGTGCACATAAAAATGATGCACTGTGATATTATTGCTTGACATAGAATGTACTATATATTTGTATCTACTTATGGAAATTAGAAATATATATATATATATATATATATATATATATATATATATATATATATATATATATATATATAAAAATACTTTATTTGTATAAATTTTACTTGTTATGCTTATTATTCATGTGACAAATAATATAAGGGAGATTCATTCATACATTTGACAGACTAAATGTATGCATTTTAATTATTCTTGTGTTTAGCATGTTTTATGTCTGTTAGTAGGAAGCAATCTATATGAATATGTTGGTTATATTTATATTAACTAAATATTTTATTTTTGGGACTAAGTGGTGAGACAGACTTCATTAGCTTACTAGCATCACCAATGCCAGATGAAGGTAATCCAATCAAGTGGTGTGTATAAATTTGATTGATCATAGAGATCAATAACTATTGAAAACTTAGGATAAAGTAATATTTAGTTAGAAATTTTCAATTCATATATATTATTTACATGTTTATGTTATATCATGTTATAACTTACTATCTTTATGATACACGTCATGCATTAGAAATATTACAACACATGGGTACTAGCTTGTCTCTCTAGATTCATACACCATCATTATATACTCATCCACAAGGGGAGAGCCATTCCCTAATGAGGGATTATGTGCGGGATCAATGGTCCATGACTGGTGTGAAAAATAATTCAAGTGATGATTTCCCTCCCCACAATAGTACTTTTTTGGAGACTACATTTGACATTGTTATAGATACTGGAGCTCATGAAACTCATGCTCTATGGAGCCTTGTATCTAGTATCCAGTATCTTGTATTGTATTTATTATTATTGAGACATTATTTATGATGATATATATAATTATTTATTCATTATTTATGATGATATATGTAATTACTTTCTATATACAATTGTCTCATTTCCTCTGATGATAGTGATCAGTGATATATAGATGTTACATGTTTATTTTATAGGTTAACATGCTTGGTATGTTATAATTGGATCAATAATTATATTATTTTTGTGAGATATAATAAGAGGATATGTAGATTAAATATTAAAAAAAATTATCATGTTATTTTAAGTCAAACCTAGTGGGGTTATTACAAAAGATTTTCGATTTTTTCCCAAATCTGATTATAATCATTTGACGTTATCCTTAGCCAAAGTCAAAATCCTATTTTATTCAATTCAAAGAAAATAATTATCAATTATTCAAACCATATCTTGATGCATTCATGTTAAAAAATAATACAATTGCACAAAATAATTTAAGTGGGAGAACTACATGGACTTGATTTCCCTCTTTTGAGTATCGAATATGTAGGCAACTATCAATTACCATAGAGTTTATTTGGGTCATCTAAATCTATTACACTCTCCCTCTCTCTTTTTATATATTTCATCTATTTATATCCATATTAGGGTTTCAAATTTGAAGATGTTATTTTTAGGTCATTCATACACATCCAAAGGTCAAATTTCTAAACATAGGTGTGTTTCAAACAACTATAAATGAACATGCCCTAATTTCCTTAATTTTATGTAGAGTAAAAAAGTTACTAGTAGAGGGATGTACCACTGATTAATCATGTCCCCTTCTTATCATTATTAATCCTGATAAGTTACCTTTATAATTTAATTTTTCACAATCATGTTAGATCTGTTGATCGGTTCCAACCAATTTTGATTTTCACATAGTCAGATCTCAAACAATATATAGCTTAGTCTTTTGTGGTATTCATAGTTAGTCTTATTTTATTTGATTATGCTTTGTCAACTTCAGTACTTTTCTTTCATTCAAATTTTTTCAAGTTGTTTTATAACATATATTTTCATTCAAATCATTTATCTTAATTAGGTTGATACACTTATTAATTCTAAATTATGATCAAACACCCTTTTAGATTTAGTGGCTCTTTTCAAGATAAGTTGTAAGTGAGGAATTCAAATGGAAATTATGATGTCCTAAGTGTCCAAAATTGGGGACTCCAAATATTAAGGGGTACCTCATTGTTCAACTTCTTTCTATTGAACTTCAAAGACCTTGAACAGTAATAGACCTGCATAAGAATAAGCTCTTATTTCCAAATCCCTCTAAGTTACTTAGATAAAACTTTTTATGGGAAAGAAGGGTATATGAGTGTTTTTATCCTATGAAAAAACATATATATATACCTTATAAATACCATTAAATTTTCTAAAAGAGATCTATCTCAAATTATGATGGAATTGATTTGGATTGATTTGATATAAAGAATCCAAAATTATAATACTACATCATCCACACCGATTTGGTAAAATCAATAAAATGATTAAAATGATCAAGATTGATTTATTCAAAATTTTGGAAACAACAAGATCAAACCTATCAATTTAGTATGAAAATGATACAAACATGCATCATACTAGATTAAACATGTTGATTTAGTATCTATGAAATGCATGGAATGATATATAAAAATAGACTGATCAGGGTTGATTTAGTTATGAAAAGTAGTGAAATTAATTAGAATAATATGAATGAAGGGGAAAATACTTGTCAAAGGTTGAATGAATATGAAGGCATGATGGTGATGATATGTAGGTGTAACGGAATAATATGTACATTTCTTGAAAAACACCCTAAAAATAATAATTTATCATTGCATCACTACACATTGACATCACACACACACATTGACATCACTATTAGTTAAAATTATGAGAAAAAAAATTATGATCGCCACATTTTCACATTTAGACATTGAATGTAACTTAACTTACCTCACAATGACTGCATGCCTAGTCTCTACCCTATGCACATTAAGATAATAAAATAAATCATCAAACTTGTTCTTATAGATCACGAGCTCATATATGTTATATTTTTTTCAAGATGTCATTAATGGGAACATTAGTTTTAATTGATAATACATGAAACAAACCTTTGCATCCTTGCATACACATTAAAATCTAACACAAATAGCTTTAATTGATAATACATCAAACGAACCTCTACATCCTTGCATACTCATTAAAATCTAACAAAAAAGGGTTTATTTACATCAAACATAGTGAATAAATATCCATATAATAGACTTGCTAACATGGTAAAAAGTACACATGCATCCCTATCGACTGATAGAACATAAACTACTTAGGTTGAATATTATGCCCACTGAGTGTGGGTCCACAAGTATTTTATTAATTTAAAAAAAAATGCATAGAAAGGGTGCCAATAGCTCATTAAACCTTTTTACAAAGCTAGTCATGAATATATATTTTTCACCTTGTTGTCCCCAAAAAATGACTTCTCATTTTTGGGACAACATATGAACTATTTTGGCCTTGCAAGACGAAAATTGTCCCTTCCCTTTACAAAAATCTGTTTTGAGCTTTCAAATTCCTCATTTTTCAAGCTTTTCCAATAAAGGGATTAGCAAGTTCAAAGGTTCAACGTCATCAGCAAGAGCAAGGCACATTTGTCAGAGGTTCAAATTTCAACCATTTTAAAGGTTCTATGGCTCTGAGCACTTAACGAGTTTCAAAGGCTCGAACCGTTAAACCTTGAACCTTAAACCATTTTGGTTCATCAGTTCAATGGGTTCAACAATCAAGAGGTTCAATGCATTTGGTTCAAAAGGATATCAAAGGGGCTTAGCCAAATAAATGGAATGAACCGTTGAACCTTGAACTGCTTCAAAGTTCAATGGTTCATGGGTTCAAAGGCTTCCCCAGTTAAGGAAAGAAGCGCACGCAAAAGCAAGAGTCAGGTGGATGCTACCAAGTGTCGTTAGTTGAGCCCATTATACTTTATTTCAAGAAGTGGTAGAAGTTGCCACCTATCCCTTAAATAGATCGGTGGAGGTTGACAAGTGTCATCATCCACAAGAGTCTAACTGAGCCCCAAACATTTTTATGATGTTGCAAAAGCCCAAGAGTAGAAAGTGCCAAGTGTCAATGGTGGAATGTTTTAGTAAGAAGAGGAAGAATATGCCACATGTCAAAGGATGGGCCCCCCTCAAATGCAAAGACATATAATCAAAGGGAGGTGACTTCCTTTGAATAAATTGTCTGAAGGAATTCCTTCAGACATTTTATCTGAAGGAAATAAAGGGACCAATAGCCCTCTGAAGAAATTGAAGCCTGAAGGCCACCTAGAAGATCCCAAAGGGTAGATACCCTTATGGGGGGGAACACTCAACACACATGAAACAAACCTTTTTCAAGACCCCAAAAGGCATGTTCCCTTTGGAAAAGGTCAAAGCATCAAAGCACAACAGAAGCTGCCAAGTGTCCCATATCGAGACATAGTCTCTACCAATTTCAAAGTAGTAGAACTTGCCACATGTCCCATCCCAGTGTAGCAGAAGATGTCAAGTGTCTGCATCCATGCCCCCAGCCTTTAATAGTTTTGAAGCTTATTTTGATAAGCTTATTTCAAAGACACAGATGTAGCCACGTGTCCTCACCCACATCACAATAGAATGATAGGCCCGTAAATGTCAAATTCAGAGCGACTGGCTAGCCGTTAACCTTTAATCGAGGAAAGACCCATGAATGCCAAATTGGATGCAATTGTTTGTTGATTTTTTTGGACTCAAAAGGTGAACCCAGATGCATCTAAAGATCCTAAGGCCAGGACATAGAGAAGGAAGAGACAAAGAGGGAAACTTAGCATGAGTTATTTCCAGTAGGTGAAGTAGTTTGTTGGGTAAATATTTGGGGCCTCCAAACATTGAAAGCACCATATGTTTATCCCCTTTGAGATAAAGGTAGAATAGATAATTTCATAGCTAACAAGTGATGGCATGAGCGATTCAAGATAAGGAGTAGACAAAGGAGATAAACTAGCACACTATAGTTAAAGCAGCCACCTTGTTCCAGCATGACAAAATCAAGAATGCATCCAAGGCATTAATGCACCGAATGGATCACCCCATGTGAAAAGGTGCCAGGCCTCTCTCTACCTCTATATAATGTAATCTTTCATATCATTGAAGGAGACTTTTCATTTTTATAGAAGTGAAACTCTGCCCATTTTGAAAGAAGAAGACTGAGACTTTGAGCTCAGATTGTAATTTCATTTCATTTTATTTGAATGAGAAAGCAAGTTGTTTGTAGACTTTATGCTATTTTGGCTTGTGCTACTTTAGGAAATCGTTCTTATGTCTATTTCCTAGAAGCATTCTTATTTATTTAATTTGACAAGCAGAACCAGTGAAAGTAATTATTAAAGTGTCCTGAAATCAACTGTGAGGAAGACTTTGTGCTTTCACATTTGCTTTCAGTTTGTGTTTTTCTTTTCTTTTTGTGTTGAGGATTCTGGGATGAATTTGTACCCCCATTATCCTTTGTGATATACTCTTTGGGCAGTTAAGGTGGAAACCTTGTGTTCTATTTCATCCTGTTGGTTACTGCGCCCTTTCACCATCAGTTACTTTTACTACCTAAAAGAAACTCATGTTGTTTCCTGCAAGAACACTTTTGAAAGAAGAGAAGTGCCTTCAGTGTTTCCACCAAGATTTTCTCCTTTGTCTATGAGCATCATCTCTAAAAGAAGAGAGATGGATGGTTTTTTTTGCCCCCATGTGTTATTTTTTACTTATTTATATAGTATATAGCCTTCGTATATTTAATAGGGAACCTCCTCTTGATGAGAGGAGAGATTTGTCCCCTTTGGATGTGGTAAACCTGGAACATTAGATGACCAATATTCCTATGTTGTGGTGATAGGAACTATTTTGCTCACCAGTTAGCTGGCTGACAAAATATTCACCCAATAGTTTTTGGTGACTCTACTGGGGAGGGACAAGCAATTTGAAGCCTCAAGCTTCAAATTGAAGCAAGACCAATCCTTTTCCATTTTTGTTTCACAATCTAGCAACTCAACGCTATACCAGAGGCCAAAAATCCCAAGGTGTTGTTGACTGTACTTTTGATTTGGTACAGCAGAGTAATTTTGAGTTGTTTCCTCCACAACCTCACCTTAAACGAACTAGGAGTCTTCCTCCTAGCCTTACCAAGTCACCACCACAAGTCAAAGCTTCTTTTTCTACTAATAGCTGAGCTTTGCCTATCCACACTCCACCTGAACTAGTGATCCCACTTTTACATAATCAAATCATGGCTCAAGGCCCCTAGGGTAACTCTTTTGGTCCACTGAATTTGACTCCACCTCTGCATGAGCTTCCATGTAATTCAAAAAAAAATTCTTCAAATTATTTGGTGATGGGAAAGTTCATCTTGATGAACACATTATAGGTTTTATCATAGCCTATGGCATAATAGCGGTGGAATTTGAAGACATAACAGTCAGGCTGTTCGTGGAGACACTACAAGGCACTGTTGTAGACTAGTTCTACCACCTGTAAGCTAGATCAGTGACTGATTGGGACACTCTGAAAGACAAGTTTGAAGCTAGGTTTAAGCCTACAAAAGATGCACATGCCTTGCTGGCCTAGCTCACTCAGATGAAGAAAGAGCCTTATGAGCCTATGAGGGATTTTATTGCCAGGTTCGACAAACTGAGGCACATAATTCCCATGGTCACCCAGCTAACACCTCAGAACTTCAAATGCTTCTTCATCAACTCACAACTACCTGAAGTGAGTTTCTTGCTAAGATGATCCAGACACATAGACCTTGTTGCTACTCAAGACTTGGCGACTGAGGTAGAAGATGACCTTATCTTGGTAGGAAAGATAAGGAGAGACCCTAATAAAGATAAATCCTCTTCATCTTTTAAATACTCACCTATAGCCACCACTGACCCAATGGTGTAAAAGCTGGAAAATAAAATGCTAGCTCTCAGAAAGCAAGTGGTGCAAGGGATGTCATCTGCTCTTGCATATAGAGATATGGCCAGGAGGACATTTCAGAATCAGGCATACCAAGGCAATGCTGCCAGGAGTCTAGGACAACAAAATCACCTTCCTCCTCCATAAAGGAACCTCGCCCTCAAAACACCTCCAACTAACTCAGTAGTTGGATATCTTGAAGCTGAATTAGACTTCTCATTCTAGCCTGAGTTGAATCTTGAAGATGACGCTAATCTCTTCACTGAGGAAGAAGAAGAATTAGCCGGTGACTCCCATATTAGTTTTTTGAACTATCAAGATGAACCCAAAAGTGAAGGCAATGTAGCTAAGGGGTCATACGCTATTTTTACTTGGTCTAAGAATCAATCAACTCAACAAGATGATAAGGAGAAAGTAGAGGAGCGACTTCAACCAATAGTTTCAATTGATAAGCAGGGATCCCCTCTTCCTTTCTAGCCAAAGGAACCAGTGATTTTGAGAAAGGTAAGTAACCCAAATGCCCCTATGCCTTATACTTCAAATCTACAGTCCAGTCCTCCCCCTTTCAAAAATCAAAAGGATGAACTCCCATCCTCTAATCTTAGCTTATTCCAGACATTTGATATCATTGACCATATAAAGAAAACCAAAATTCAAATGTCTGAATTTGAATTTCTACAGTCCCATCCTGAGCAATTAGACAGACTGGTTTAATGTGTTAAAAACTAGAACATCCCTATTGAACAAGCAATTCCCAAAGTGACACATGATCCTGCCAGGAATGCACCCACTAGGAACAACCTTGTCATTGCTCCCCCTGCTGCTCCTAACAAAATTGAACCTTTTTATTTCTCATTGGTGATAAATGGACATCAACTAAATAATTGCATTATTGATTATGGAGCTTTAGACAATGTCATGCCTGCTAAAGTGGCCAAATCCCTTGACCTCACATTGACTAAGACTTTTGGTAGATGCTTCTCCATGGAGAACAAGCAAGTGCCTTTGCTAGGACAAATTAAAGATGCCTAATTTTCATTTGCTATCTTTCCAGACAAAAGAATCAAGATGACTATCTTGGTAGCAGACATCCCAGCATCATATGGCATCCTTCTTAGGTGGAATTTCTGCAAGGATGTTGGAGGTGAATTGTGCATAGATTTATCAGAGGTGAGGATTCCAATCAAATGTGTTATGAAGAGGCTACTCCTTGAGAAGGAAGAAAAATATGTGGTTACCCAGACCTCAGCACCTAAAGCTCAAATTCTATTTGAGTCTTCAGGCATGGGTAACTACTTTCTATACACTGATGGATTTCATAAGACATCTGATGAAGCTCCTATAGATGACAGCCTAGAAATGTATTCAGCTAGAACAGTAGAGGAATTGGTTGAGCACAAGGCAAGTGTGGAAGTATCTCCACCCCCAGACGAAGAAGAATCCAAAAGAAAATCAATATCAAATGAGATATGGATTCTTGAATTTGATGGTAGCTACTCTTCCACTAGTTTAGGAGCCAGAGTTGTGTTAATATCTCCTCAAGGAGATATTTTTCCCTCATCTTATAAATTGCAATTCAGCAACACAAATAACACTGCTGAATATGAGTCTCTGTTGCTTGGATTGAAAGCCGCTAGAGACAAAGGCATCAAGCTCCTTCATGCTAAAGGAGATGTTGAACTAGTGGTTTGTCAGGTGAGGAACCTATATCAAACCAAGAATGAAAGATTGCACCATTACCATAATCTAGTCTAGGACCAGCTTGAAGACTTTGACACTTTTAGCATCTCTATAGTTCCCAAAGAATTCAATGACCAGGTAGATGCACTGGCTATTTTAGCTACTCTCTTGGTCCCCTGCCTATATTTCAAAAGAGATAGGTACATAATTGAGTTGGTCTTTCAGCCAAGTGTACCTGATAATGCCAGTCATTGGTAGGTATTTAAAAATGACAACTAAATCATTGCCTTCCTAGAGCAAAAAGACAGCTTTAAATGACTGGATTTTAAAGGTAGTGAACCTCAAAAGTGTGAAACAGATCTTGAATCAAATGCAGACACAGGTGAGGATTTCTTGCAACTCAAAGGGAATAAGATTCCCAAAGGCCTGGTTTCCTTTGAGAATCTATTTGATAAGCATGATAGCAACAAAATCCAATGGATTCAAGCTCATCTTAGGAGTTTGATCAAGTAAATCTCAGAACCAAGGAAGACCCCAAGATGGTGAACATTGGAAAATGTTGTACACTTGAAGAGCATTTCAAGTTCACCACTTTGCTCAACAAATACATGGATGTCCTAGCATAGTCCTATGCTAACCTGAAATCACTTTGGTTTGATGAAATTTGACATAACATCCCTCTCATGGCTGATTCAACACCTTACAGGCAAAATTCCAGGCATTATAATCCAAAAATTTTATCTGAGATACAAAAAATGCTAAATTCCAGGATCATTTTCCCAATCCATCATTCCACATGGATTGCAAAGATAGTGACTGTAAGAAAGAAGAATGGTGAAATTTGCCTTTGTGTGGATTTTAGGAATTTGAATCAAGCATCCTTGAAGAATAATTATCCTTTGCCAATCATGGATCAAGTGCTGCAGACAATGACAGGCTCGTAGATGTTATTAACGCTAGATGGTTTCTTAGGATATAATTAGGTTGAAGTTGTTGAAGTAGACCAGTATAAGACCACTTTCACCACACCTTGGGGCACGTTTGCATATAGAAGAATACCTTTTGGCTTGATAAATTCTGCTGCTACCTTCTAAAGAACAATGGACCTTGCCTTCAAGGATGAGATGGGTAAGTTCATTGTAGTTTATCTTGATGACTTGACCATCTTCTCTAAGCATTGCCCATATCATGTGAGCCATTTGCAATAAGTGATGGAGCACTGCCACCAGAATGGCATTTCCTTAAACCCCAAGAAGTCAGTCTTTAGAGTAATGGAGGGGAAAATTCTCAAACACATTATGTCCAAAGGAGGCATAAATATTGACTCAGATAGAGTCAAGTCTATCCAAGAACTTTTCTTACCCACAAGCAAGACTGTTGTTCACTCTTTCTTTGGAAAGGTGAATTTCTTATGGAGGTTCATCCTTGAGTTTGCCAAGAAGACTAGGCACATTGTAAACATGATGAAGGGAAAAGCCACCTTCAATTGGATTGAAGAAGATAAGTCAGCATTTGAAGATATCAAGACTGCCATTGTCCATGCTCCAATTCTAGCTTGTCCAGACTATAGTAAAGAGTTCACCATTTACAGCTATGCTTCAGAACATATGCTTTCAGCAATTCTAGTTCAACAGAATAAAGAAGGTATGGAATCTCCCATTTACTTCATGAGATATCCTCTCAAAGCTCATGAGCTAAAGTATTCAAATATGGAGAAGCACACTTATGCAGTGGTGAAGGCTGTAAAACATTTTCATTTCTACATCCTTAATTCTCGGGTTACTACCTTAGTCCCTGACACCATAGTGAAATCTATACTAACTCAACAGGAGTTTGGGATGAAAAGAGGAAATTGGGTTGCAAAGATCTATGATTTTAATCTAATCATCAAGCCAACAAAGTTGTTATGTGGAAAGGGGATATGCCAACTAATTGCTGATAACAAGCCAAGAGGAATAGAGCATGAAGAACCAGAGGTGGATGACACACCAACAATCCTCTTTGTCTTCACCACAAATGAGTGGTATTTAGGTATTGCTCATTTCCTTACTTATGGTGAATGTTATACTCACCTATATTATATAAAAAGGAGAACCATCAAGCTGAAAGCTGCTAATTTTGCCCTCTAGGACAATGGCTTATACAAGAGGAGCCTTAATGGAATGTTCCTTCACTGTGTGGACAAGGAGCAACAAAGCTAACTTCTAAAGTCTTTCCACAATTCGGCCTGTGGAGGACATTTTTTTTCCCCTATGACTACCCATAAGATCCTATGAGCTAGGTATTATTGGCCAACTCTCTTTTAAAATGCATACAAGTGGGTCAGGGGATGTGAACTGTGCCAGTAGTTTGTTGGAAGGCCCAGGTTAGCTACCCTATCCCTCGAACCAGTAATCATAGAGGAGCCATTCTAGCAATGGGGGATTTATTTTATTGGAGTTGTAAACCCATCATCAAGTACTAGACATGACTATGTCCTCATAGCAACAGACTACTTCACCAAATGGGTGGAAGCAGTTCCAACCAAACATGCTACTTCAGAAGTAGTATGCAATATCCTCAAAGAAAACATCATGTCCAAGTTTGGGGTCCCAATCAAAATTATCACTGACAATGTAACCTGTTTCACTTCCCAGGAGATTACTCAATTCTATTTCCACTACAAAATCACACTCTCCCACTATTCTGATTACTTTCCACAAGGTTATGGACAGGCTGAATCAAGCAATAAGAACCTGGTTACTATCATCAAGAAGTTGGTGGATGATAACCAAAGGACTTGGCATAAGGCATTGGTTGATGCTCTATGGATAGACATAATTACACCCAAGAGGGCAATTGGTATGTCTCCCTTCCAACTTCTTTATGGTGTCAATGCTGAGATACCAATCACCTTAGAATTGCTAGCATTGAAATTGGCTAAGGCGATTGAGGATCAAACGTATGAGAGCTCACTTGAGAAGAGGATCATGTGCCTTGTTGAGCTGAATGAGTAGAGAACTGTAGTGGTGGACCTAATTGCTTATCATCAAAGTTTGGTGAAGAAGCTCTTTGACCAAAAAACAAAGAATTATGATTTCCAGATTAGAGATCAAGTCCTGCTATGGGACAAGAAAAGAGAACCAAAGGAGATGCATAGAAAATTTGATTCCCTATGGAGGGGCCCTTTTACTATTCATCAGCTCAATGGTAATAATATTTTCCTATTGAAGTATCAAGATGGCACTCTCTTTTCTATGCCTCATAATGGGCAACATCTGAATCACTTCAACTCTTGAAGTATCGAATGAGTTCCCCTATACATATGTATATTTGTGTAGTCTTTGTTTCTATTTTGTTCTTTTGTTTTCATTTTTGGAGCCTTTCTTGTTGGGTAGCATGAATCCATAGCCCAATGGCACACTTCAAGGCACTAGAGATTCTAGTTTCTACTCCCCTCAGCTGTGTTTCAAGTTTCCAACTAAAGGTAGTTCCCCAACAGGAGCCAGCTATTGTCCTCGAAAAATGACTTCTCATTTTTGGGACAACATATGAACTATTTTGGCCCTGAAAGACCAAAATTGTCCCTCCCTTTACAAAAATTTGTTCTGAGATTTCAAATTCCTCATTTTTCAAGCTTTTCCAGTAAAGAGATTAGTAGGTTCAAAGGTTCAACATCATCAGCAAGAGCTAAGCGCATTTGTCAAAGGTTCAAATTTTAACCATTTCAAAGGTTCCATGGCTCTAAGCACTTAATGATTTTCAAAGGCTTGAACTATTGAACCGTTGAACCTTAAACCATTTTGGTTCATCGGTTCAATGGGTTCAATGATCAAGAGGTTCAATGCATTTGGTTCAAAAGGATATCAAAGGGGCTTAGCCAAATAAATAAAATGAACCGTTGAACCTTGAACCACTTCAAAGTTCAATGGTTCATGAGTTCAAAGGTTTAAAGGCTACCCCAGTTAAGGAAAGAAGTGCGCACAAAAGAAAGAGTTAGGTGGATGCTACCAAGTGTCATTAGCTAAGCCCATTATACTTTATTTCAAGAAGTGGCAGAAGCTGCCGCCTATCCCTTAAAGAGATCAGTGGAGGATGATAAGTGTCATCATCTGTGAGAGCCTAACTGAGCCCCAAACATTTTTATGGTGTTTCAAAATCCTAAGAGCGAAAAGTACCAAGTGTCAACGATAGACTGTTTCAGTAAGAAGATGTGGAAGATGCCACATGTAAAAGGATAGGGCCCCCTTAAATGTAGAGACATAAAATCAAAGGGAGGTGACTTCCTTCAGACAAATTGTTTGAAGGAAATAAAGGGACCAACAACCCTCTGAAGAAATTAAAGCCCAAATGCCACCTAAAAGATCCTGAAGGGAAGATACCCTTGCAGGGGGGAACACTCGACACACATCAAATGAACCTTTTTCAAGACCCCGAAAGGCATGTTCCCTTCAAAAAAGTTTGAAGCAACAAAGCACAGTAGAAGCTTCCAAGTGTCGCATATCGAGACACGGTCTCTACCAATTTCAAAGCAGTAAAACTCACCACGTGTCCCATCCCAATGCAGTGGAAGCTACCAAGTGTCTGCATCTACACCCCCAACTTTTAACAATTTAAAAGCTTATTCTGATAAGCTTATTTCAAAGACACGGATGCCACCACATGTCCTCACCTGTGTCATAGCAGAATGATAGGCCTGCGAATGTCAAATTCAAAGCGACTGGCTAGTCATTAACCTTTAATCGAGGAAAGACTCATGAACACCAAATTAGATATAATTGTCTGTTGATTTTTGTGGATTGAAAAGGTGAACTTGGATGCATCTAAAGAGCCTAAGGCTAGGACATAGAGAAGGAAGAGACAAAGAGGAAAACTCAGCAAGAGTTATTTCCAGTAGGTGAAGCAGTTCACCGGGTAAATATTTGGGGCCTCCAAACATTGAAAGCGTTGTCTATTTTTCCCCTTTGAGATAAAGGTAGAATAGACAATTATGTGACTAGAAGGTGATGGAATGAGTGATTCAAGATAAGGAGTAGACAAAGGAGATAAACCAACACACCACAGTTAAAGTAGCCACCCTATTCCAGCATGACAAAATCAAGAATGCATCCAAGGAATTAATGCACCAAATGGATCACCCCATGGGAAAAGGTGCCAAGCCTCTCTCTGCCTCTATATAATGTAATCTTTCGTATCATTGAAGGAGACTTTTCATTTTTATAGGAGCGAAACTATACCCATTTTGAAAGAAGAAGACTGAGACTTTGAGCTCAGATTATAATTTCATTTCATTTTATCTGAATGAGAAAGCAAGTTGTTTGTAGACTTTGTGCTATTTTGGCTTGTGCTACTTTAGAAAATCATTCTTATGTCTATTTCCTAGAAGCATTTTTATTTATTTAATTTGACAAGCAGAACTAGTGAAAGTAATTAGTAAAGTGTCCTGAAATCAACTGTGAGGAAGACTTTGCACTTTCACATTTGCTTTCAGTCTCTATTTTTATTTTCTTTCTGTGTTGAGGATTCTATGATGACTTTGTGCCCCCATTATCCTTTGTGATATACTCTTTGGGTAGTTGAGGTGCAAACTTTGTGTTTTGTTTCATCTTGCTAGTTACTATGTCATTTTACCATCAGTTACTTTTACTACCTGAAAGAAACTCCTGTTATTTCTTAAAAGAACACTTCTAAAAGAAGAGAAGTGCCTTCAGTGTTTCCACTAGGATTTTCTCCTTTGTCTGTGAACATCATCTCTAAAAGAAGAGAGATGGATGGTTTATTCTACCCCCATGTGTTATTTTCTACTTATTTATATAGTATATAGCCTCCTTATATTTAATAGGGAACCTCCCCTTGATGAGAGGAGAGATTTGTCCCCTTTGGATGTGGTAAACCTGCAACATTGGATGACCAATCTTCTTATGCTGTGGTGATAGGATCTAGTTTGCTCACCAGTTAGCTGGTCGATAAAATATTCACCCAACACACCTCATGACCGATAAAGACCAACTAACTTCTACAACCAACTATCTATGGGAATGTAACCCATAAAGTAGTTTTATTATTAACTCAAATATAAATCTAAATTAATAAATCTAACTTAATTTATTTATGGGGGTGTCTTTATAAAACTAAGCATGACCCATTTATATTTATCTAATTTAACTTACCAAAATTCCAAACTAAGACTTTGGAACAGGTCCTAACAAACCCCCCTATGATCCAAAGTTATTTCTTTGGACACATGCCAAGCATTTTTCTAAATTTTTTGAATTTGATTTTATCAAGGGGTTTTGTGAAAAGGTCAGTTATCTAATCAACAATTGGGAAATATATTGGATCAAGTGATTTTTTCACCACTATCATTCATAGATGATGATATTTGACATCCATATGTTTTGTTTTGGCATGAAATAATGGATTGTTGGGCATCTTGATTGCACTTTGATTATCAATGTATAATTATGTATGATCAATCTAAGAAATTTGAAGATATTCAAGAATGCGTCATAAGTTAACAATTTCTATGGAATCATCCCATGTTGTAATGTTTTCTATTTCTACTAATGAATTTTCCATTGTATCCTACTTCTTATAACACCAAGCAATAGTATTTGAACCCATATGCATAGTGTATCTTGTTTTGGATACTCTTTCATCCACATGTACACCAAAATCTACATCACAATACCCAACAAGCTTTAAGTTCTTATTGTGGTAGTACTAAAGGCCATATGTTTTCATTTTCTACAGGTAACAAAGTACTCTTTTTGCTGCATGCCAATGAATTTATCTAGGATCATGCATAAACCTAGATAAAATTCCAACTAAAAATTATATATTGATCCTAGTAGTCATCAAATATATCAAGCCTCCCACTAACTGTTTGTATTTGGTGCCATCAATAAAATCACTACCATCATCCTTAGACAATTTCAAGCTAATTTCCATGGGAGTGAGGGCAGGTTTGCAATCATCCATTCCAAACCTATTTAATAACTCAAAAATATACTTAGTTTGTGTAATGAAAATACTTTGCTCTTTATGTGTTACTTCTATGCTAAGGTAGTAGTGAATAATTCTAAGAATTCTCATCTCAAACCCATATTTTAATTCATAGACTTATTATGGGTTTCATCATTGCCTATGATAAATAAGTCATCAACATAGAGAACAAGAATTGCCAATTTCTTACCCTACACTCAAAAATAGAGATTATCATCAAATTCACTATGTTGAAAGCCAATTATTTTTAAGTATGAATCCATTTTTTCATACCAAACCCTGGGTGCTTGTTTGAGCCCATAAAGAGATTTGATCAAATTACACACTTTGTGATATGAACCTACTTTCTCAACACCTTGTGGTTTTTTAATATATATGTCTTCCTAAAAATCACCATTCAAAAAGGCACTTTTAACTCCATCTAATGGATTTTACAACCATTATGAGCATCTAAGGCAAGGACCATATGAATAATGTGCCATTTGGTAGTTGGTGTAAATGTTTCCTCATAGTCAATACCTTCTTATTTTGCATAACCTTTCGCAACAAGTCTTGTCTTATCTTTATCAATGGAGCCATCCAATTTATACTTAGTCCTATAAACCCATTTGCATCCTATGGGTTGAACATGTGATGGAAGATCAATCAAAACCCAAGTATTGTTTTTAAGTATTGTATCATATTCACTTTGCATTGCCTATTACCAAACTAGTTTAGTAGAAGCCTCCTCAAAAGTGGACCGCTTAGTCGAACAAGTAGTAAAAACCATTACATAATTCACATGTTTAAGAGAACTCCTGGGAATTGTTAGACCAACTTCATTTGATTTCAAGTCAAAAAATGTATGTTGGGCCCATTTTGGATACTTATCTAAATTGTTCAGATCAGGAACACTAGAATTCTCATTAGTGCACCATTCAAAGTAAGACTTAGAATTTTTAGCATTTTCTAAGTCATCAACCTGTGAAATAGTAGAAGTAGAAGGGATAGTAGTCTAATACCACAACCTATGAGAGTTGGCCTCATTATTCAATCCCTTATCACATTTTACAATATTTCTCTCTAACCTATCAAATTAAGAATCAATCTCTATAGTGTTCATAATACCAAATTCATAAAATATATCAAACCTCCCTCTAACTATCTATATTTGGTGCCATCAATAAAATTACTACCATCATCCTTAGACAATTTAAAGTTACTTTCCATGGGAGTGAGGGCCGGTTTGTGAACTTTTGGTTTAAATCCACACCAAGCCTCATATAGAGTTTGTCCCAAAAATGCAGCTATAGGGGACCTATTTCTCAAATACACTACAGTACCAATGGCTTCAGCCCAAAACTTATCATTGAGATATTTATAGTGAAACATAATTCATGTTGTGCACTCTAAAGTCATATTCATTCATTTAGAGACTCCATTTTACTATGGAGTATAAGCATTACTATATTGTCTATGAATCCCATGTTCCTATCCTATAATCCAAAAATTCATTTGAAGTATACTCACTGCCATTGTCTGAATGAAGAGTGGCCAAGTGTGAACCTATTTTTTTTCAACTAAGTATAACCAATCAACAAACTTAGTGAAAAATTTTGATTTATTTTTCATTAAAAACTCCCAATTCATCCTATAAAAATCATCGATAAACAACACAAAATACCTACACCCTCCAATGGATGACTTATTCATGTCACATACATCACTATGAAGGAACTGCAAACATATGTTAGCTTTCCATGAAGAATTATTAATAAATTTTTTTTTAATTCTATTTGACCAAAACACATGATTCATAAATAATAATATCTTTGTGAAAAGTGGGAAACCCACTCACCATACCATATCTCTGCAAGTCCACTAAAGAGTGAACATTCAAATGTCCATAGCAAAGATGCCACAATCATTGTGTAGACATAGTACATGTACTTATATCAATAAATGCCACAAGTTACACTATGGGAGGAAGCACTTTACAATGAAATTTAACTAAGTTTCCATCCTCATATCCTATATACATGGTTTTGTATCCATCCTTCATTGATTTGATATAAATGAGTCCATTTTCAAGCATAATTTGATAACCTTTACTGTGAATAGTTACCAAGGAAAGAAAATGTTTTTTCAATGTGAGAACATACCAAACATTCTTCAAGTATTTGATAGATCCATTAGGAAGGAAAACTCAAATTGACCCAAGACCTTGTCGAGTATGCATAGGCTTATATGCCAAGGATACTGGAGAGAGAGAAGCTTGTTTGAAAGTCCAAAAGAAGTCTCACCTAAATGTCATGTGTTTGGTTACTCCTGTATCTAAAACCCAAACATCTATGAGCTCATCTCTAGCTTGATATTGCATATAATAAATGTTCCCTAAAGCAATGAATGCAAATTCATGAGCAACATTGCTAGACTCATCATAAACATGGTCAACATATTGAGCAAAGTTAGACTTAGTCACTTTTTATGGCCTCTAAATTTTGTCAAAAGGAATCTTACATTAAGAGGAAATGTGAACATATTTCCCACATTTATGACACTAAATGTTTGATTTACCTCAACCTCTACCTCTATAAGAGTTGTGACCAAGTCCTCTATCACTCCTCTCATGAGAATGGCTAGATTATTGATTTAAATAATTATTCTGATGATATCCTCTACCTCAATTTTGAAATATACCTCCATTATAACCTCTACCCCCTCTATAACTATGCCCTATATAATTTTTTGACCAGAAGAAGATGAACTAGGCTTGGACTCTGAAACATGGACTTCCTTGATTTTCTTTATTTTGTAATCATACTTAACATGACCCTACTCCTCCCTATTATTACACATTGACTCATGTATAGAATACCAACCCTTGTTATCCTCTTAGAGACATATTCCACTCACTTGGACCTTTCCCACATGTTATTCTCATCCCCTATACATCCTCAGCCCATCTTGGTCCTTTCTCATGCTAGACAGGGTTTTCAGGGACCCCTTAAGGCCCTTTTGGGAACCTGTTGACCACCCTAGGCCTTTATTTGACCTAGGCCATAGTTTATGGAGGAAAAACATGGCCTAGGACATAATTTTACTTCATAAAAGTCATGGCCTAGGCTGTGGCCTAGGTAGAACATGAGAAAAAGATCCAATTTGGTCTCAAACGGTAAAAAATGGCTAGTTTTTGGCTTGTTGACATATTAGGGTTAGGATATATGTGATTTTCCTCAATAATTTAAGCCTATAGATTAAATCTCTCCTACATCTCTAATTTTATCTTCTCACTCGATAATTCACACTAAAATCTTGGATACCTCCTTGAATCTCTCTTGATTCTTGCTTAGCATCATAGCTTTCTTTGTGACAGGGGATGCCCTAATCTATTGTAGCTTGTATTGGAGATTCACATTGATATCTATAGTATTATTTAAGCTTTTAGGTTTCTCCTTAATACCTAAATAATCCATTACACATGTCTCTTGTTCTCTTTGTATTGGCTCTCTCAAATTGACAATTCATCCTTCACCTCTTCCATAGCTTTTGGCTCTTGGTCTAGACTTAACTTACACATAGCCTAATCTTCTTCCTCTCTTACCTCCTATCTTGGATAATTGGTTGGTATAAAGTTTAAACATCTATATTGAGGTTCATATGATGTAAATTTACTTTACAAATTGAAACTCTTTGTTTATTTGATGTAATATACATGCTAGGGTGTGATTTACTTTAGTGATTTAGTGGTTTTATGTATCGCTTAGAGTATTTTCTAAAGTTTCTTGCAATTATATATAGTTAAATAATATTTTAATTGCTTGAAATATTCCTTTATTAAATGTCATTGCTTTCTTTAGAAGCATTCTTCATTGCATACTATTAATATACATGGTCAAAATGAACTATACAACTTGCTTAAATAAGCTCTCTCTCTTGCTAAACTAGAACATTGCATTGTTAGAAAATAATAGTGTTGAAAGTGAAAGATAACTCAAACTATACTAGGCATGATATTTAACCATTTCTTGAAAATGTCTTTATTATTAAAAATGTCTTTCATTTGGACTAAAAGTGCCTTAGCTTCTAGATTCACATTTCATTTTTTAGCTCTCTTTACTTGGTATTGTTATTTCTACAATTTTTATGCAATCAATAGTCTTGTCTTAACTACTTGATTTATTATGGTTGGACCCACTAGAGATACATGCATGCTTTGTGTACTTGATCACGATATCCCTAACTTGGTTTAAAAGTCTATCTATAGCTTGGTGCAAGCCATCAAACTAGATAGCCACTATAGATCTCTTGTAGCCCATAAAATCCCTGGGCCTTCTAGCCGCTTAGTGGTTTGCTTTAACACCCTGCCAAACACTAGTGGTGCTATTCATATTCTTAGAGCTACATTCTAGCACACCTAGTGAGACCCCACATATGGTCTCATGCTTGTTATATTCCATTTAGATTTCACTTAGTTAAATCCCATCTTTTATTTGTTAGGCTTTGCTTTTAGTTGTGTTTTGGCTCTTGCCTTGGTTGTTTTCTCTTTCTTTGGTTTTGTGTTATCCTCACTATTTGTTCTCCATTAGTTTGCATTTTCTATTATCTCTCATGTTACTCTTGTTTCATTACATCCATAGTCAGCCTCCCACCTTTGGGATGTCAATCCTATCAGATTCAAGGCCTTATCCCTGATCTCATTCATGAACAAACCATGACTGCAATGGAATGCCATAGATGCCATAGGATCTAGGAGGTTCCCTCAACCCAACATGGTGATCTACATCCTCTCACATTCCCAAGGGAATGAGATTTGAAATACTATAACCAATGGACTCAGTCTCATTTTCACCAATCTAAGCTTCATTCATCTAAATATGTTTCTTTTCAGCCTCATGCCACATCTCATTCACTCATTTGAGCTGATGAGGATCCCCTTATGTGAATAGGACCTGATGAGCTACATGCTATCATTGATGATTACCATAGATGCCTTCAAGTGAATGAAGTATATCCTTATCCCCTAGGAATTGGTGGTGTGCTTCTTCTGGAGACAGAGCTTACACCCATTAAGTTTTGAGTACCTCAACCAGTTATTGCATATGTTCCCTACCTCTTTCTTCATAAGAGACTCTACATCAAGAACACCCTCATATCCATGATACAAGTCATAAGTGTTCCCTCTCAGTGAGGTATATTCATCATGAAGATTCCTCCCATCCTCCTATCCTTTCCTTTAGATTTTTTAATGAGCATGTTGATTTTGATCACCACCTATGGACTAGATATTTATGGGATGCCTATCATGAGCATCATAGCCCTCTAATTGACCCTCACTTGATGGCACATGACTAATATTAGGGAGACTTCAGTTATCATGACCATTTTAATGAGTATGCCACATCATCCCATCATCCCTGTGGGTAATGTTATCCTTCTTGTGGTCATTTCCCACCCTATGGTAGAGATGATTTCCATCATGAGCATCCTCCCTATTATGAGTTGCCTTAGCATCATCTTATCCATGGTCATGTTTATGATGATGTATATGGGTATAGGAAACATCATTACCATCATGATCCCTCTCCTAAAGCTTGTCACCAGCCTTCTATCAATCATGCCTTTGAGGATATCAATTGAAATCCTCTAGCCCCTTGGGTACATGTTATTCCCCTTCTGACTCCTATCCCCAAACTACCTAAGTTCAATGGGACTCGAGACTCTAGTCTCATGGATCATATTAAGACATTCATGATGGCATGTATGGATTGGGAATAGGATGAATGCATGATGTTGAAGCTCTTTACTTGCTCTCTATGAGCTAAAGCTCTTTTTTGGTTTTAGAATCTACCTCCAAATTCTCTCTCTAGTCTTTAGCTCCTTCTAGATGACTTCCTCCAATACTTTGATATCTCCAAGCCTTTCAACCTTGGCATCTAATCACTCACCTCCATGGCATAGGCCAAGGGTCATTCAAACTTTGATTTTGTGCATATATGGTGTTTAATCATTCATACGTGTAGAACAAGGTTCTCAAATGACTAGCTTTATGATATGTTCATGAGAGCATTAAGGCAAGAGATTCACCTTGAATTTATCAAGTGTGAACTCACATTGTATGATGAAGCTATTAATGAGTGTCTAAAGATTCAAGTATTTGAGTTACATGTGGGAATATGGCCCATACCTCCCTAAAATTCATCCTCTTCACATGATCGTAATTGCAACATGATAGATGATATTGTTATTGATTCTCCTCCTGAGAAGAAGGACAAGAAAGACAACCATGAGGTGAATGCTTTGAGTAAGAATCCAACTAAAAATAAGTCTTCTGAATCAATCAAAATAAAATAATAAATAGTTCTTCCTTATAACCCTACCAAGTTTTATAATTACCATAAGATGAGGGGGAATGATGATGTTAATTGTGCTACCCAAAAGTCTAGTGCACAAGCCTCGCCTCTATCTCAAAGTTTTCCTCTTGCATATACCAACCATAAGTTGAATGTGTTCAAGGAGCCTCTGATCAACCATGATAAGGAGAAGAATAAGGAGAAAAAGAAGAAATTAGAGGCCAAGGCCCCTCTTTCTTCCTCTTGCTCTTCCTCCTATTTTGACTCCTCTTCCTAGGTTGACTCGAGAGGGAAAGCTAAGCCTAACCCTAACCCTACTAGAGAAACTAGTGGTGTTGGGATTCTTATCTAGCCCATGGGGGTAGGGAATCATAAAATTAGATTTGAATTTTGATCTAATCATAGAGGAGTTACAGGGCCTCATCCCTCCCAATCATAGAGGAGTTATAGGGCATCTTGACTAGGATATCCATTTGGGACCTTCTTTTCCTTTTCCCTAAGCAAAGGGGCCTCATATTTGAAAATCTTGGTCTCTCTCATGAGGGTCCTCTATAGGATGATGTTGAAGTTTTGTTCAGCTTTGACGCATATGTGCACCCTCATTCTCCCATCTTATCTTTTGATCTCATCTCTTTGTCAGATGCTTTAGTTCTTGCAAAGAGGGCTCAATTCCCTCTCTATATTGAGACCTTTGTTGATGAATACCACATTAAATAGTGCATCATTGATGAAGGAGCTGTATTAAATATCATGCCATTGCATGTGTTCAATGAGCTTAGGATTAGTCAAAAGAAGCTTTTTTATTCTTTCTATAACTATGTTGGTTTTAACAATGATATGGTTACATCAGTGGAGAACGTGAAGCTCTAAGTCAAGTTTGGCCCCAAAAAATTCAAGATAAATTTTTATGTGTTATACCATGATCTTTCATATAACATGATTCTTGGTCATCCTTAGACCACTACCATGTAGGCCATCACGTAGGCCACATTTTACATGGTTTAATTCATGCATGAAGGTGAGGTTCATATTATGGAGGTTGAACCAAATCCTTGGGCATTGATTTATGAAAAGATGAATCCTTTAGGTAAGGATTTGGTAGTCTTCTCATAGGGCTCGATGGATTCCCATAGACCCGTAACATTTGAGTCTCATTTTCTCTAGGATGAATGTTGTGATCCAGCTAAGTATCAAGTAGAATTCACTCTTTTATAATTTGTCATGCATAGGCCAACTCCCTCTCCAAATTTGTGATGCTAGGATGGCTCTTCCCTTATTGGAGATCTCTTTTAGGATGTCTCCCTAAACATCAATCTTTTCCTCTTCATGCTTCTCCCAGCATAGTATCAGCTCTCTCAATGCATCTCCTATGGAGATTGCTAGAGTTGTTGAGTCTGATCTTAAGTGTTATGTTATCTATAATATAAAACATAACCCAATAAATGAGAGGAGAGATTGTAAGAAGCTCATGTCCATGCATCTTGTGTGCCTCAATCCTCTTACTTTTTTGGTCTCTGAGGTCATATTCACCAATAATAACCCCACCTTTGGTACTCTTGTGTTTTAGGTCATGATTGGTGAACCCAAGGATATGGATGATCTATATCTTTCTTCCCACCTTTTCCATACTATTTGGCATATTTATAGGATAAATTGTGGCCTACCTTAGGGTTAGGCCTCTGATGAGGGTGAAGTGGTGGTATACACTTGGGAGCAGGCCTAGGCCTAAGCCTTTGGTGCTTTGTTAAGCCTCAAAGCTTATTGGAACACCCTCCCTAGGTCCCTGTTTGGTGGATTTCCATTTATATGGCATCCATCATTAGACCTTGTTGGTCTCCTTATCCATTTGGCTTGATCACTCCTTTTTAGATGTAACTCAAGATAGAAGTAGAATCTTTTTCTTCTTTTAGTTGGTCGGGCTATTGCTTGTTGGTAGCTAGCCCTTTACTGACTCCCTCTCTCCTATTCTATAGTGCTTATAGGTGGTATGGGTTAGTATTTGTGGTTTCTTATGACTTACTCCAGCCTTCCCTAACTAGTATTCATCTATCACATGCCTTGATGCCCATCTTAACTCAAACCTCAGCTAACTCACTTGGATACACAAATCAATGTCAACCCACAGGTATCTTGTCTTGACTTTGTCTATGAGTTCAAATGCTTATTTATGAAAAAAAACTTCTTGATTAAATATTACCTCATAGAGACACTTAATACATATTGACATACCTATAAAGACCCATTTATATCATTCATTCCTTGATTGAGAGCTCTATATTCTTTATTTACATGTTGGCTTGTGCACCTTTCCTTGTAGCCCTTTTTCTCTGTATTTTGGACATAAATTCTCATATATTATCTAAATAATTAATGTAAAAACACTTTTGTATACCCATTATTCCTTTATATAACATACCTAAAAATCTCATGAGGTTACTTTGTACGAAATTATACTTCTTTCTTTAGTCCCTACTCCAATTAGCCCTCTTTCATGAAAAGTTCCTTATCCTGAGTAAAATATGGATTTTATAACAAAATGAATTGCCTTTATAGATAATAATTATCTCTTTATAGGTTAATAAAACATTTATTTCATCCCTTTGGACAAAAACCACTTTTCTAGATAGGCCTACTCTTTCTTGGGTTGCATACACCTAGATCTCAATTTTGTTGTCCCTTTTCCATACTGTATCAACATGAAACACCCTCCAATAGTTTAGGAACATCTCAAAGGGATATATTAAAGATTTTAAATCAATTTTAAGGGTTGAAACTCATTCTAGAGCCCAAATCCTAGTTTTAGGGCTTTCTAAGGGCCAGTATAGGTTGAGAGCATAATAAATGCAACTGCAAGTGTTTTGAAAGGTTTCAAAGGGTCCAATTTGTTTTTTGAGGACTATATCAACATCCTACATCCTTTAAAATTATATACCAAGTCTTAAATATCCTCTAATCACCATAAATAGGTTCTATCCAAGTTGATTTCATTATGTTTTTATGACAGTGAGCAAGGTTTTGACAATGACCTCATCATATCCTTGCTTGTTAGGTGTATATATATATATATATATATATATATATATATTACAAAAACATTTACCTTATCTCCATATCCTATGCTCAATTCTAAAAGGCTTCCATCAAAACAATTTTCTCACAATACATACAAACTTTCTTCTTACTGCCTGTGTACTATCATCTACAGGACCAAGAGTAGGGTTTTGAGGATTTCCAAGCATTTAAGGGACTTCAAGACTTACTTTATTCTCATATAGGTTCTTATTTATCTCATAGATCTACTCTCAGACTTCTACATCTCCCATGCATTTCTTTCCACGTGGATCTAACCTTGCAACAATGGACTGTGTGTTTGTCTAAGTACCTTGTTCATACCCTATTTATAATCCTTTATTATTTTCAAGATTTATAGACCTCTTTGTCACAAAATACCACTTATAAATTTTTCTTATCATACATCTAAAGGTTCCTTATGCAACAATATGGTCATTATTTTTCTAGGCTTTATGGAGATCCACACACATACATACACAGGTCTGTCACTATTAAAACCGAAATTCCACAAATGAGATCATTGTTTGCTTAGCATTAACATGGGAATCAAAACACTATTCTTTATTAACCAAAACATAGATACTTACAATTTAATTCATGATATAATAAATATGGCTTACAATCCTTATTGGACACATCCACTCCTCCTTCTTCCTCACATCACACCTTCTTTTCCTCTTTCACTCTTACATCCTCTTTTCTTCCTAGTTATCCTTTCTCTACTCTTGAATGAGAGATCATCTCTCTCTTATATACGCACTTCTCTCCTTATTTTTACATTCTCTCTCCTTGAATGAGAGGTCCTCCCTCTCTTCTACTTACATTCCTCTTGAATGAACTCTTCTTTTTTACATTCTTTCTTTTAATGAGCTCCTCTCTCTTGAATGATTTTTACAAAATACATATACTACTCTTAATGAAGAGTCTCCTTCTCTCTCCCTATGCCCAACTTGGGCTCAATACAAAACAAAGAATATTTTCTAAAACTAATATGCTAAGTTGAGGAGATATTCTAACAAATTTTCTATGGTTGAAATATTTCAACCATTCCCTTGATTTTCTCAACAAGCTTCCAACATGGGATTCTTTCTAACTAAATTTTACCTTTCCACTTTTTTAACTTTAAACAATTACAATTACTCTTCCTTAGACAACATTTTGGAGGGAAAATACAATAATTTGAATTTAAATTCAAACATGACTAAAGCTTGCATGCCTAGTTAAGACTAATCCCAACTTAACCATGTCTAGCATGAAGATGTTTTGAGATAATCCTGCATCATGCCTCCTATCACCCCTCTTTACCTCTCATTGCAGTTGACATTGAGATACTCTCTCATGGTTGGTCCCTGCATAGTAGGGGTAGCTCTACCGACTAAGATGCCTTTCTTACCTCTATCACTTTGACTCCTCACATCTACATGAGAGAATAATGTTAACCTAGATTAGTCATGTGTGTGTTGAGAATAGATAAACATGTTTGACCAACATGTTTTTCTTTCCCCCCTCTCATTCCATTCTAGGCAAGTTTTTTGAGCCCCTTCTAGGCTCCCCATGCCTATTTTTGGCCTTTTCTAACCTAGGCCATATGTTTTTGGTCTGAACCATGACATGGAAGTGGGCTAAAACATGGCCCCCATAGCTTGGTAGTGGTCCAGGTCATGAGTTTACCCAAGTAGGTCGTGGCCTATGCTAGAAGCTTGTTTTATGCCCTCTCTGGGCCTCTATTTCACTTTGTTATGGTTCTTAGAACCATGAAACCTTCATTTTAGGGGTTTTGGGCCATTTTGGATTTAATGACAGAGTTTATTTATCTATTTTATGCCTCTATGGGTCTATTTTAGGACCATTCTTATGTCTTAGACCCCCAAGTCCTCTGACCTATCAATCCCATGTACTCTTTGATGCAGTACACCTTGTGGGTCCTTTTTGGGTGTTTTACCCTTTTTTGCATCCTAGACTACGAAACCTATATATTAGGGTTTTTGTCATATTTTGAACACATTGGTGCCCTTTATTTTTAATCCTAGGCTTCTTTGGGCCCATTTTGGTCCCTGAGACCCCTTTTGGGTCCCCATTGACCTCCTTGTCCCATGCCCCATTTTGTGGGCACCCAGGGATAGAAGTTACTTGTACTTATTTCAATTAGTCATTTCTCTACTTTTACAAAGTTGATCCATTCTAACTCCCTCTCTTTTTTAGTGTGGTTACAAGTAGGGTTTTTATTTGGTTATGGTGGTTCAAGACTTATTCTGGTCTTGATGATTGGTCTTCATCTTCTCCAAACTACCCCCCACTTTCTCTTGTTACCTCTTATCATGGTTGATGTTGGTCAGTCACTATGATTATGGCTTGGTTTCATTATTTTTTTCCCCCATGAAAATCACTTATACGACCTTACATTGAGATTACCTTGTGGTAGTTTCTAGTCTTACATCCTTGACCCCCATTATGGTGCACTTCTCAGTGGTGATTCACAAATATGGTGGTAGTCAGGGCAATCCATGACCAATAGTTGCAGCTTGGGTTATCAATGATTAGTGGGGTCATGATCTTGTTGTAGTCATTTTTTTCCTTAGTAGCTAAATGAATAATGTCATTGAGTATCACATAATCATTGGTGCCTTGACTGATGCCCATGAGTTAGGCACATGATATGTGTAGTGATTCTTTGACTCACTCTTAGTCATGTCTTAAATCACTAGTGTCTGGGTTATTCTTAGCTCTAAGTTGCTCCCCATATTTGAGGTGGTGTGTGATTTTATCTCCTTCTTTGAGGATATCCAATTCACCCATATCCTTCATAGGGAGAACACTAGGGTTGATGCCTTAGTGAATGTCATTCTAGATAGTATGATTTGATTTGATATCACTTATGTCCCTTATTTATAAGAACTAGAGCTGGAACTAGAGCTTGAGTTGGATTTTGGATCATGCAACATTTGCACTCTCACTTGTGGATCACATCATCAACTTCTTCTACCATCATCCATATATGGTAAGTGTAGCTAATGTTTCCTTTTATATTTTTCATTCTTATTTTCCTTTGCTTTGGTGTGGTTTCCAAGTACTTCAGAACACTCCTTGTTCATTCGAATATTGACTACTTATACCTTAAGAACATATGTAATTGTACTTTCTATGACCCTACTCCTCCCTATGATTACACATTGGCTTATGTGTAGATTATTGACCCTGGTTATCCTACTTAGAAACATACTCCACTTTTTTTTACCTTTATTTCATGTTATTCTCATCCCCTATACATCCTTAACCCATCTTAGTCCTTTCTCATGCTAGACAAGCTCTCTAGGGTCCCCTCCGGGCCCTTTTAGGAAACTATTGACCACCTTAGACCTCTATTTGACCTAGGTCATGGATTAGGGAGAAAATCCATGGCCTAGGATGCACGTTTCCTTCACAAAAGCTATGGCCTAGGCAATGTCCTAGGTAGAATACAAGAAAAGACCTATTTTGGTCTCAAATGGTAAAAAATGACTAGTTTTTGGCTTGTTGATAGATTAGGGTTGGGATATATGTGCTTTTCCTCATTCATTTGAGCCTCTAAATTCACTCTCTCCTATATCTCTACTTTGATATTCTCACTTGATCATTCACACTAAAATCTTGGTTGCCTCCTTAAATCTCTCTTGGTTCTTTCTTGGCATAATAACTTTCTTTATGACAAGGGATGTTCTACTCTATTACAACTTCCATTGGTGATTCGCATTGCTATCTATAGTGTTCCTAAATATTGTAGGTTACACCTTACTTCCTCAAGTCTCCATTGCACCTATCTCTTGTGATCCTTGCATTGGCTCTCTCAGATTGGCAATTTCTCCTTCACCTCTTCCACATATTTTGGCTCTTGGTCTGGACTTAGCTTAGACACAACCTGATCTTCTTCCTCTCTTGCCTCCTGGCTTGTAAAATCAGTTGGTATAACATTTGAACATATCTCTTGAGCTTGATATGGGGGAAATTTTATTTGCAAATTTGAAACTCTTTTTTTATTTATTGTAATATACATGCTAGGGTTTGATTTGCTTTAGTGATATAGTGGTTTTGTGCATTGTTCAGAGTAGTTTTTGAATTTTCTTATAGTTCTATATGGTTAAATAATACTTTCATTTCTTTAAATATTCCTTTATTACATGTCATTTCTCTCTTTGGAAGCATTCTTCATTGCATACTAGAAATATACATGCTCAAAATGAACTATACAACTTTCTTAAACAATCTCTCTCTCTTGCTAAACTAGAACATTGCATTGTTAGCAAACAATAGTGTTGAAAGTGAAAGATAACTCAAACCTAGACTAGGCATGCTCTTGAACCCTTTCTTGAAAATGTCTTTATTTCTTAAAACATATTTCATTTAGCCTAAAATTACCTTAGCTTTTAGATTTATATTTCATTCGTTAGCTCTATTTACTTGGTATTATTGTTTTTGAAATTTATATGCAATCAATAGTCTAATATTAGTTACTTGTTTTACTATGGTTAAACCCACTAAAGATACCTATGTCTTTTATGCACTTGATTGTGTTAGCCCCAACCTAGTTTACAAGT
Source organism: Torreya grandis (assembly GCA_037957365.1). Taxonomy (NCBI): domain Eukaryota; kingdom Viridiplantae; phylum Streptophyta; class Pinopsida; order Cupressales; family Taxaceae; genus Torreya; species Torreya grandis. The sequence continues at coordinate 1,470,913 of JARHVA010000873.1, read as the reverse complement.
CTATCTATAGCTTGGTGTAAGCTGGTAAATTAGATAGCCACTATAGATCTCCTATAGCCTATAGAAACCCTGAGCCTTCTAGCCTCTAGTGGTTTGATTTAGCACCCTACCAAACACTAGTGGTTCCATTCAAATTCTTGGAGATATATATTTCTTGGGTAGTGAAAGTTCATGTTGAATAAAAAACTTAGACAATTTATCAAAAGTGATGCATATGATCCTTTCAGAGACATGTTTATACAAAGTTCCTATAGGATGCAAGTAGTCCTTTCAATGCAGTAATAACTATGAGATCATCATCTAGTTTTTCAAACCTAGCCTTAGTGTACTTAGTAGTTATATTCTTCAACTTAGACATGTACTCTCCCATATCCCCATATTCTAATGAAAAATTAAATAACTACATGTGGATATCTATCTTCTTATGATTAGGTTTATTATCATAAAATTAGATAAAATTTTCCATGAATTGTAACTATGAGGAGAGTTTTCAATATGTATGTAAGTCTCTCATGTACTAAAATACTTGATTAAAGCTAGGGCCTTAAAATCATGTAAATTAAAAACATCAAGTTTGGCATGTTTTGTAGGCAATGTAGGATTTTCATTCTTTACAACATCCCATAGCTCATTGAAAACTAATGAAGTTTCCATCAAACATTTTCAATTAAAATAATTACAAATCATTAATCTATCACCATTTGAAAGCAAATTCAAAATCTTTGGCATCTTGAAATGAAATTAAGTGCAAAAAATAAAATTAAGTGTGACACGATGCAAAATAAGTGTGATAAATGAAAGAAACAACACACTCATTGATATCACTTTGCACAAGACAATGCTTCTACAGGGTTTTTTACTTAACCTCCACGTAGAGCAAAAAAGAGATTTTTTGGTGGGTTTTGCACTTAACCTCATAAAAAAATTAAAAAATTACACCATTATTCACCAAAATACACCCTTATTTCACCAAAATCAAAAGAAACAAACTTTTATTGCATTTTTCCAGCTAGTATTCATGCTTTTACAACATGTATGCTTTTTAAAACTTGCAAAGCATACAAAAAAATATTTTAAAAAGGAATATTCCCTTTGAAAAGCATATACCAAATAGAAAATTCTTTCAAAAAAGAGATTAGAACCCTTGCCCTCCTTCTTTCAAAGCTTTACACAAAATCATCCCTTCCAAGTACTCTAAGAGTATTTACAAGTTACAAAGAGATAATTTTACATATAAACCTGATTTTTTTTGTTTTATGAGAGTTTAAAAAAACTACTTCAGCATGTAAAATCTAATTTATCTGTAAATAATATTTCCAAGTAAAAAAAAACTCTTTGCATAGCTTTGTGGGACCCTCTCAAACCCTATATTTTTGAAAAAATTTATTGGAAACTTTACAAAATATATTTTTTTAATTTCCTTGAGACTTTCAATGCCATTCTAGACACCATGGTTGCTCTATAAAAATTAGAAACTGCTCTTACACTATTCTCGGCCATACAAGGTCATACCATTTTAGATTGAGCTCTGTTTGAGAATGTCAAAAAGGATTTTGATGAAGTAAAATTAGTTTTTGATGAGTTGGGGTGCTAAGGAGGCCATACCAGTGCAAATATGGTCGTACAACTCAAAAATTTATCTTAAATAAATCTCAGAGGCATTTGGATACTAGTTTTGGTCTTTTAGAAACTTAAACACATAAAAAACTAAGCAAATTGATTTTTTTAAAAATTGGAAGCCATACTACATAATCACAAAAGTTTCTAAATTAAATAAAGCCATACAAATGGTTGTTTGGGTAGAACTTAGTGTTTTAAAATCATAATTGATCAAACTACAGCCTTCAAAACCATTCCATAGTGTTGAAAATGAAGGATTGAGTTCTACAATATGAAAGATTAGTTGTTCCAGGCATATGGTCATACAATATAGGCTTATTCACACATATATGCAATGTAAAATATTTGAAAAATTAAATATTTTGTTAATTTTTCAAAATTTTAACCTTGGACCAAAGTTACAAAGGGCATACCTTATACCACTCATGCATTTTTCCAAATTTGACTTCACGTGAGGCTTTTTTGTTTCCACATGGATAAATCTTTCACCTTTGCTTTCACCCAAATTGATCGTTCTCCTGATTACTATGCTTTGACACCACTGATAGAACATAAACCACTTAGGTTGAATCTTGTGCCCATTGAGTATGGGTCCACAAGAATTTTATTAATTTCAAAAAAATAATTACATAGAAAGGGTGCCAATATGTTGTTAACCCTTTTTACAAATCCAAGCATGAATAGATATTTTTCACCTCATGATCGGTAAAAACTAATTGACTTCTATAGCCAACTATCTACGGGAATGCAACCTGTAAGGTAGTTTTATTATTAACTCAAATATAAATCTAACTTAATTTATGTACAGGGGTGTCTTTATAAAAATAAATATGCCATGTTTACATTTATGTAATTTAACTTACCAAAATCCTAAACTAAGTTAAGACTTTGGAACAAGTCCTAACATTGGTAGACCTCTACCTCTGGGTATGAGCCAATCAACCTTTGTTATGCATCAACAATTAGACAACATGATCGTACTCATCCCCAACTTCAAATAATGACCATCGATTAAATATGAAATGGAAGGATCATTCGAATAGGTGAATACCTATCAGTGTAAAAAAAATGTGAACAAATTAAATTATTGAAACATATAACGTTTATAGTACCAACCTTTTTATTATTTCGTAAATTATCATATATAATTTTAATATTTGTATTTTCAAATTTTATCCAAAATATTATTCTTGTTCCCATCTATCAAAACTAAACTATGTCTGAAAGTGGGTCTTGCCATTTACTTGTGTTATATGTTTGAGTTTTGATAAGTCATTCGACTCATACTTTTATTTTCCACTTGAGTATTCTCCAATAAATTTAAAATACTTTGAATATCAAATACATTAATTTTCCTATTGAGTATTCTCGAAGAAACCCTTTGAATTTTAAATAACTTTAATTTTGCATTTGATTATTCTCCAATAAATTAAAAACCCTTTAAATGTCAATTTATTGCAAAGCATCTATGAAAGTCACTTGAAGCTCTCTCACTTTATCCAAATCTATGACATGACATTTGCCTACTAAGTTTAAGCTTCTACTTATGGGGTTTGAGATTTCCAATAGTCCATGTTCCAAATGGAGGAAGTGTTGGATAGATTGTATACATTTTTCATTTTTTTTCCTAGCCACAAAACATAAGCAGTGGTGGATCATTGCAGGTGTTGAGATCACGACAATGGCTATTAAGTATATAAAAGAGGCAATTTAACATGCTAGATAAGTAACAGTCATTATTCTTGTTGAGCCCAATGAGCCACCTCCTTTTATATCCAATGACAACATATATATATATATATATATATATATATATATATATATATATATATATATATATATATATATATATATAAACACACACACACACACACACACACACACACACACACACACACACACACACATCTTAATTTCTAGCTAGTTTTGGAATGTACCATTTCGTAGTTGATTAAAAAAGCTAAAAGACCTCTAAAGAAATTTTTTTCTTCTCTATTAAGCAAAATTAATCTAGATGATTTGATCATTCTTTATAAAACTCTAAATATAATATTAAACTAATTTAACTTGGTTATTAGTTGAGTTGTGGCCTATTTTAGATTTTTATTTCTCCCAAGGCTTCCCTAGTTCGATGTGGCTTTTGAGGTGTGACTTTTCCATCCATTTTTTGTATGATTAATGTTTTACTATAATTTTTTTATTAAATTAATAAAACTGTACTTTTTAATTAAAAAATATACTAATTTATTTAACTACACACATAAGGAAAAGTTGTAGTGAATAATTTTTCAAGTGTAAATTAGGTTGAACTATATATTGAGAAAGATTAGGTGATGATAAACTTATATTTTCAATACTCTCTTTTAAACTTGACTTCCTATATTAATCACAACTTTAAACTTGACTTCATATATTGATGACACCAAAAAATAATTCTCTCACTAAAAATTATCTTTTGACACTGGCTTTATAAATATTTTTGCATGTTGTTCTTCTAACTTGTAAAATTCTAAATTTATTTCTTTGATCTCAACTTATTCTCTTATAAAGTGATATATTATGGCTATATACTTATGTCCATGGAAAAAATAATTATTTGATAAATCTATAGAAGATAGATTAATGCAAAAATTTGGTGTTCCTTCTTTTTACTCCTCTTTCAAATTTCATAGGATTCTTCTGATCTAATTAGCTTGATATGATATTGAATTTTCTGCTACATAATTGGTTTATGTTGTGGAGAGTGATACAATGAGTTATTTCTTGGAAGCTCATGAGCTAGCATGAGACCTTATTTATAAAACATACCCAGATGTGTTCTTTATATCATCAATATAATTTTCCCAATCACTATCTTTATAACCAATTCAAAATTATTAGATATAATATATAAAACTTAATGGACTTTGGTTCCATTGATATCTATTAAGATTCATTTTCCTACTTTCCATTGTTCTTCATTTGGAGTCTCCATGAACTTGGAGTTTAGATTAACTCCATATAATGTCAAGACTTGTTGATGTTAAATATATTAAACTTTCAACCAAACTCTTATATAATGTTAGATACAAATTGCTACTACAATCAATTTTACTTAACTTCAACTTTTTTACTATGGATGTTGATGAAGGTTTTCTATTTAAAATTCTAAATCTCTTCAAAATGTCATTTACATAATTGGATTGTGATATGAGAATTTAATCATTTAATGTTTGTTTAACCTCAATACCAAAAAAATATTTTGATAAACCCAATTATGTCATTTCAAGTTCTTTTTTCATTGGTGATCTAAACTCTTATATATACATATTTTCATTTTTAGTGAAATTTAATTCAACTACATAAAAATAAGCATTTAATATTTCACCCTGATTGTTGGCTTTGATGGAGAGAGTGTTGGTTCACTCCTACTCTTGATAAAACCATTGCTCAATAAGTATAAGTCAATGTCATTGTACCAAACCTTAGGCACTTTCTTGAGGCCATATAATGATTTCTTAAACTTATATACCTTATTTTCATGACGTGGAATCTCATAACCTAGACGTTGTTGCACATACTTTTTTTTCTCCAATATTCCATTAAAAAAAAATTACATCCATCTAGTGTTCTTTCTATTTATGTTGAGTTACTATTGCCAAAACAAATTTTAATTTTTCCACCCTTACTATAAAACCTAAAATTTCATTATAGTCTCTTCTAAGTCATTGTTTATATCCTTTGATGACTAGCCTTATTTGGGGTCTTTAAATTTTTCCTTCTATGATGTTCTTAGTTTATAAACCCACTTGACACAAATAGCTTCCTTGCTTGATGAAAGGTTTACTAAATTCCAAGTCTAATTTTTGTGAATGACTTTCATTTCTTCGTCCAAGGCTTCAAACCATTTTCTATCATTTATATCTTCTTCAAAATAAATAGGATTAAATTCAAACAATAAAGAGAAAATTACAGATTCATTATCATCTTCTTCATACAAGGATGCCTCATATAATTCTTTCAAGCTTCCTATTTTCCTTGAAGTATCACCTGAGTGGTACCTCAAAAATGATGGAGTATCCCTTTCTCCTATGTTAGGAGTAGAAGATGAGGTGTCATTTGAGTGACGCCTTGAGAATAATGCCTCAAATGTGATGTTTTAATAAATTAATGTGTTGCTTGAGTAATACCTTGATTTCTAGGTTGATTGCTACTACTTATGAAATCCATAAGAGGTATCACTCAGGTGATACCTTGTGAGACATGACTCTAGTTGGGCATCATATTTGAATTTACATTTTCATGTTCATTTTTTTCATCCCATATTGCATCTTTATCAAATATGATATATCTACTGATTATTAACTTTTTTTGGACTGGGGTGTATAAGTTTTAAATTTTTGATAGTTCACTATATCCAATAAAGATGTTTTTTTATTATTTTATTGTCCAATTTATTCCTTCTTTATTTATGTACATGTGCATATGCTACACAATCAAAAACTATTAAATGTTCAACATTAGGATTTTTCTACTCCATACCTCCTCGAGAGTCATATCAAAAATATTTTTTTATGGGACATCTATTTAGAAAATAAATTTCACATGCTCAACCCATAATTCATTTTATAGTTCTTTAGCTTGTAGCATTCTCCTAGGCATTTCTCAAATGGTTATGTTTTTCCTTTTTACAACATCTTTCTATTATGGTGTATACCTGGTAGTAAACTATTTATTGATTCCATATTTTCTACAAAAGTTCAAAAAATAATTTGATATTTATTCTCCCCCTATATAAATTTTAATGACATTTACATAGTGTCCACTCTATTTTTCAACTAGGACCTTGAATTCCTTGAAGATCCTAAAGGCCTCAGATTTATGCTTTATGAAGTAAATTTAGGTTTTTTTTTGTTGAAATCACATATGAATGTTATGAAGTACCAACTTTTTCTTGGAGAGAGTGTTTGCATGGGACCACACAATTCTAAATGAATAAATTCGAGAGGATTTATTTCTCTTCACTATTTGCCAAAAGGAAAATAATTTATATGTTCCTTTCCCAAAATTTAACCCCCAGAAATTTTATCAGGTTGTTTAATCAAAAGAAACTCTCTTACCATTTAATTTTTATACAATAGATTTAGGTCATTAAAACTCATGTGACCAAATATAAGATGCCATGACCTAGATTGATCTATTACGAAATTTTTAAATGCAACTGACAATTATTTTTGCATTCTTAAGGGGAACATTTTTTTTCTTTATTATTTTAACAATTGTAATTTGTTTAGTGGTACCATAATAGGATCAAATATGGTAAGAAAGATTTTAATACCTTTTATGTTATTCCTTAGTCCTCTAATACATGATTATTAAAATTAATCTAATTGACTAAAATTATAATGTGAGTAAATATATTATTTATAGACTCAAGATTCCTTCATTTACATATTTATAAAATTATTTTAAAAATAAATGTAGTGTAACTAATTTTACCTTATTGTTATCTTTGCATATTTTTAAAAAAAAATTAGCATGCTTGCTTGAATCCTGTAGCTAGTAATATTCATTGTAAAATGGAGACTTCCATTTCCATGTATATGTAGCAGAAAACCTTGGAATCCTTATTTATATTCTCCTTTAACAATTTCTTCTCAACATATGTGAATGTATTTATATAGCCTGATCAGTAAGCTTAGAAAAAATTTATTTTCAACAAGCTCCCTTAATTATTGAAAGAGAAAAAAGGTTTTCATTTTAATACTTCAAATATCATATCTTTTACCATCAAATAATGGTATGTGTGGCCACATGTTACTATTATTATCCATCACCAAAACCACTTAAAATGCCTATAAAAGGATTTGATACCAATTTAATGGATTTTTATTAGTGTTTTCTCTATTTCAAAAAAGTAAAATGCTAATACATGTTCACATAAATAGAATGTTGTGCACAAAAATCCTATTTTCAATACAAATAATAAAAACATAAAATAGAAATTACATTACTAAAATAGTGTTGTTGCACACACTCTATTTGTCTTTTCTTTCTTCTACTTTCCTAATTTTCTTTGTTTTATTTTATTCTTTTACTTAAAACCAATGACAAAATATATACATACACATCATTTCCAACTAGTTTTGGGATGCACCATTTTGCTATTGATTGCTAAAACCAAAAGAACTCTAGATAATTCATTTGCTTCAGCATAAAGAAAACGTAACATAGATGGTTTAATTACTTTCTATAAAAATATAAATACAATACCATACTAATTTAGTTAGTTACTACATATGTAAGAAATAGTTGCAGTCAATAATTTTCAAGGATGAATTAGGTAAAGCTATCTACCAAGCAATATTAAATGAAGGTGAGCTTATTTTTTCAATAGAATTGATGTCATGAAAGAGTCAAAACCAAGACCTCATTATTTTTTATCACCTTACATGATGAGAGATTACATCAAGGCTTATCTACAATGAATTCTGAGCGACCTACGTAATAACAATGTTGTGCAGGTATTGCTAAGGCATGTGGTTCAGAACCTCACTTTTTTGGGTGAATTTTGTGGTTTGTTGGAGTGATTAGTGGTTTTTATAGGTTCCCCTAAGCATCCATTGTATTAATATTTATAGGGATGGAAATCAAGGTTATGAGACTACTATATCAATGTGATATCCCCTTCTAATAGGGATATATGAAAGACACAAAACTCTGATACCAAAGACAAAAGCTCTGATACCACTGTGATATCCCCTTCAAATAGGGAATATATAAACTCATAAAGCTCTGATCACAGATACAACTGTAGAATAGATTCAAGTATGCATAAACAAATCACAGATCTTATCATTCATGTCAGATGATTACAAAAGATGTCCTTCTAAACTATTACAATTATAATCCTCTCTTATGCATATAAAACATGAAATACAGTATTGAAAACCCTGGCTTTGCAAATCTGGGAGTGAAATCTGAATTTGAATGGTCTCGGCCTTTCTGTGTCGACACACAGACACCGTCGTCAGTCGATATCTCGCCGACGTCGGTCTCTGTCGGTCGGCTTTTTGTCGACGTCGGTCTTCAGTCGATCGATATCGGTCATCGAAAGCTTCCTCTGCCGATGTCAATTCCTGATGCAAATCTGTACAGACCTGTACGAACTTGGTACGGCCGCCAACCTGTCTGTTCTTAACCCCTGATAGCTGAACCTAATGATCTCATGAATATAGATTCTAACACCAAAATCTATCTCTGTATAACTTATTGGATCAAAAACTAAATAACAAAATACCTATAATATTGTGATAACTTCTGAGTGAAGTTATCTCTCAACCCTAGAATTCTGTGATAACTTCTAGATGAAGCTATCTCTCAGATCTGTATCTCTGTGATAACTTCTGGATGAAACTATCTCTCAATTTGGCAATAAATCAACTAATATCTCACAGCCTCTAAATCACACACAATGAAGAGGGAACGTTCTTCACTGCAATGGAATCCTGGAACCCTTGGCTTAGTCTTCACAGAAGAATTTCTTCAATTTTCAATAATCAATAATCTATGAATAATCAATAATGGCCTCCATGAGAAACCCTTATACCCTCAAAAAGATATGCTTTCCCTAATTAGGGTTTCTTAAATTAGAATTAGGGTTTCTAATTAAAAATAGGCTAAATAATTAATATTTGATTAAATCAATCAAATATTAATATCTCCCTCAATACATGTCGGATCCTCGAACCGATCAAAGCTAGTGAATCAGGGAGTGATTCCGCACATAACCATATCAAAATAAAGGCGCTCCACTGTATATCAAATATCCCTAAAAAGTAGGAGCTCAGGCCCAATGTGTCTGAAATAACCTGAATGAAAACCAAATGTAGAAATCTTGTGAATCAAAGTCAATCCAAGCTCCATTATGACCCTCTATCCATCCTATTAGCCTACGAAGGTCGCATAATAGGCTAATCATCAAGACTGTCAATGTCCCTGAAAAAGGGGACATGACAATCCGCCCCTCTGGAAATTGCTTGTCCCCAAGCAATCTCAGAACAATGAACTACTCGATCCACCTGGATCCCAAATGTAGTTATGCTCTGCACTACCGTGAATCAATGCAAGTACTTGCAATATCAGTAGAAGTAGAACAAAGAAAGACTCATAATCAAACTGGCGCATGAAACTCCAACCTCCAAGATTACAAATACCATAGTCAAGAGCACATGAGAAACAAACTCTCAAAACATCATAATCCAAGTAGAATGGACAATTCCAACTGCCAATTCCATCTGCAAGAGATGGTGCCAATCCATCCCATAACTGATCTCTCTGTAAAGGCAGCACAACCAACTGTACCACACTATCATCTGTATGAGAATAATCAATATGGAGATTCAACTCCACTGGTATCCCAAACTCCTCAGAATCAGGTACTCCCAGGTCCTGAATATATGTGTTAGCCTCAACAACATGCTCCTCATCAGCAGCTACAAAAACATACTCATCACTAATACTCAATGTACTAACCTCTGAGTATACCTCCACACTCTGAATGCAAGCAACAGGCTCATCCTCACTGTCTAACACCTGTGCTGAACTCACCTGAAGACAAAGCTCATCCACAACATCCTCAACTACCCCTACCTATGAAGATAATGCAGATAAATCATTACCTGAAGATGTGTTAAAATCTCCCTGTACTGGATCAGCATAACTGTCAAACTCATCATGCAAGTTGCTGCGTGTCATAGGGAAAGCACTACGATCCTTAGGCCTATTAATTAAACTCTTTGACCACATACAAGCTCTAGGTGAGACATTTTTCCCTTTTGTCCAGACATACCATAAATCTTCTGCCAAAAGTTTAGAGAATTTATCCTCCTCCTCAAACAAGATTGTGAACATGATAGAGTGCATGGATGCTAATACATCACTGAAATGAAACTCATCTAAAATATTCCAAAATATTTTAAACATAGTGCGAATGCCACCAATACATCCTACTAACATCATAATGTTTTCAAATCCATACCTTGCAAAAGTGTCAAGTAATCTTGCCCTCTTTGAGAAATGAGAGTCTCTAATGTCATCCAACTTTTCGAAGCTTTTCACCATGGCATGAAGTACCTCTCTCATAATCCAATCATCATAAAAATTAAAGCCAGCTATTATTCTCATGATTTCACTAATACAAGAGAGAGTTGCAAGTCTTACCACCTCATCATGATGTCTCAATAATCGGTGCTTCACCAAAGAATCAAACGCTGGAGATAACACTATTTGTATCTCATAAGAATTTGACTGCTCAACCTTGCTTAAATAAATTTCTAACTCCTCTAGAGTTTGTAGAAGGTCATCTACTTGTTGTAATGGATTTTCTAACTTCTTCTTTGCATTGTGCACTCTTTCCTCCAAATCTTTGACACCTGTTAGTGCCATGCTGATACCCAAACTACCCATCAGGATGGCAAGACATTAGCTCTGATACCACTGTGATATCCCCTTCTAATAGGGATATATGAAAGACACAAAATTTTGATACCAAAGACAAAAGCTCTGATACCACTGTGATATCCCCTTCAAACAGGGAATATATAAACTCATAAAGCTCTGATCACATATACAACTGCAGAATAGATTCAAGTATGCATAAACAAATCACAGATCTTATCATTCATGTCAGATGATTACAAAAGATGTCCTTCTAAACTATTACAATTATAATCCTCTCTTATGCATATAAAAAATGAAATACAGTATTGAAAACCCTGGCTTTGCAAATCTGGGAGTGAAATCTGAATTTGAAGGGTCTCGGCCTTTCTGTGTCGACACACAGACGCCGTCGTTGGTCGATATCTCACCGACGTCGGTCTCTGTCGATCGGCTTTCTGCCGACGTCGGTCTTCAGTCGACCGATGTCGGTCACCGGAAGCTTCCTCTGCCGATGTCGGTTCCTGATGCGGATCTGTACAAACCTGTACGGACTTGGTACGGCCGCCAACCTGTCTGTTCTTAACCCCTGATAGCTGAACCTAATGATCTCATGAATATAGATTCTAACACAAAAATCTATCTCTATATAACTTATTGGATCAAAAACTAAATAACAAAATACCTGTAATACTGTGATAACTTTTGAGTGAAGTTATCTCTCAACCCTGGAATTCTGTGATAACTTCTGGATGAAGCTATCTCTCAATTTGGCAATAAATCAGCTGATATCTCACAGCCTCTAAATCACACACAATGAAGAGGGAACGTTCTTCACTGCAATGGAATCCTGGAACCCTTGGCTCAGTCTTCACAGAAGAATTTCTTCAATTTTCAATAATCAATAATCTATGCATAATCAATAATGGCCTCCATGAGAAACCCTTATACCCTCAAAAAGATATGCTTGCCCTAATTAGGGTTTCTTAAATTAGAATTAGGGTTTCTAATTAAAAATAGGCTAAATAATTAATATTTGATTAAATTAATCAAATATTAATATCTCCCTCAATACATGTCAGATCCTCAAACCGATCGAAGCTAGTGAATCAGGGAGTGATTCCGCACATAAACATATCAAAATAAAGGCGCTCCACTGCATATCAAATATCCCTAAAAAGTAGGAGCTCAGGCCCAATGTGTCTGAAATAACCTGAATGAAAACCAAATGTAGAAATCCTGTGAATCAAAGTCAATCCAAGCTCCATTATGACCCTCTATCCATCCTATTAGCCTACGAAGGTCGCATAATAGGCTAATCATCAAGACTGTCAATGTCCCTAAAAAAGGGGACATGACAATCAAGTTGTCTGTCACTGAAGATTTTAAAGTTGTAAAATTTTAAAATAAAAGAGAAGTATGGGAGAAATGTTTACAAAAACATTATAGGCACTAGTCACACCAGGCTTGAGATTATAATTAAGGCAATCATTTTTGAAAAGATGACAAAAATGGGCTATGATAAAGAGGCAGCGAGGAGAGGCACAACTCTTGAGCCTTCCTAGATGGAGACTAGGATAAAAAATAATATTATTGGCTATGAGAATGCAGTGGGGAGGGTAGTGAGAATGGATTTAAGAAACATTATAATATAACTTCGCATAAAAATATTTAAAGTATGGAACACAAAAGTGGATGTTGTAGAATGGTATTCAATAATTGATTAAAATACCTCTATCTACAAAGAGAGTGTTCACTAAAATCTAAAATAAAATATTTAATCAATTCTTTAGACTATAAGTTCAAGTAGTTTTACTAACTTGAATATTGATTTCATGTTCAATCTATATGTAGAGTGACAGGTTGTTGATGTAATGGCCTTCAATGCCAATAAAATTAAATAATCCATGGAGGATAATTCTTGATGATGGTTCTCATTTAATATATATATATATATATATATATATATATATATATATATATATATATATATATATATTCCACACCACATTGCAACATGCTGACATTTTTGGTATATTACCTACAATGTATAAATAGTGCAAATGTAAGAAGTCTTCCTTAATTTAGAGTACATTCTTGGATATCTAATGATCTTTTATGAATGACACTTAAAGTTACCTCGACCATCACAAGTCAAAAACCTCATATGTGTGTTATATACATATTTTTACCATATTAATGGATTCTTATATCATAAACAAGTGTTTCTTAAAGGAAAGATAACATGGAAAATGTTTGCATATGAAATTTTATTATGATTTTTTGTTCCATTGTGATTAATACTAGAATCAACAACTAAAGTTACATGAGAATCAATATTAGGCACAACTATTTATAACAATATTTTCTTGGTCTTGTATACAACACTTTATAAAAAAATAAGTGTGTAGGACATGCACCTTTTTTATAAGGCATTTTATAAAGGGCCATGACAATAGGCCTATAAATATTAGTGTCTATTTACTATATGTATGCACTTTTAGGTTTTGAATTAAGTACTAGGTGACAACATGCATAAATATGATAAAATATAAGTTAATATGATTTAATATTAAATTTTATTTTCATTATATATTTTTCAATATGTAAATATGGAACATCATTTGATTATTATTTTTAGGTGCATGCATTCAAATCATAGGCATCAAATATCATTTTTTTAAGTTGAATGGAAATGACTCAATTTTTATAATAAATGTTTCAATAAAAAATTTAGTGATGTTTTGAACTAATATTATCAATAATTATTTCTCAACATAATTTTATTGATTATAATAGTCACAAATTAAATAAAAATTATAATGTAGAGGTAGATGAAGGTGGTTGATTAGGGTCTTTGGTGTATGCAAGTGTATGATCTCATTCTTGAATGAAAAATTACTTAGAAAATGTAACCAAGTGTAATAAATTGGCATCCAAAACTAAGCCCGATTGAAAGAAAATATCAACAATTAAATGTCCATATTAAATACACCTAACTTGTATAATGTCATTTATGGAATTAGATTTTTATTAGTTATAATATCTTTCCTTGAGTTCTTTTGTATCATCCCTGATTGTATTACAATTATATGTATGTATTGTGTCATCTGCTCTTTTTTCTTAGAATATGTTATTAATCTATATTGTTAAAAACATAAATTTGAAGTGAGAGGAGTCAAGGTGAGAAATAATGTAAAATTTATATTGTGATATACTAATATAATTTACATGCAAGTTTCCATTATAAAAATAATAATAATAATCATTTATCGTATTAAATATGTATGAAATTTCTCATAAATTTTTTTATTGGTTAACATGAATGAACTTTTATTATTACAAATACAATAAGTTTACATGAGGTTTGGCATGTGTTACACTTTAAAAATAAAAAGTAATATTTTATTCTGGTTAAATTTTCACAAGTTTTGTTTCTACATTCATTTATATAAAAAATTTAAATATATTGTGCATATTTGAAATATTTGAATGATAATGATCTTTGGGTGCAGGTATGAAAATGGTAGAAATTTGAATTTTTTTTTGTTAAAGGGAAGTAACTCAGGTCTTATGATAAATATTCTAAAAAATATGCTAGTAATGCTACGAATTAATATTTTTTCCATTTGTTTATCAAAGATGATTTTAGTTATTAATTTTGGATCATCATGGTGTGACCCCTATTCTAATGGGTGTGAATAAAGTATGAGATAAATACTCTCTATGGGGTTGAAGTTTAGGTTGTGTAGTTGATAATTTTACATATTAACCATGTTGGATTCATCATCATCACTATCATAATAATCTAAAATATTTCCATCTTGTACTTATGAATTGACCACTAAAGGGAGATCAAGAATAGGCTTTAGTTGAACTACATTATCTTGATGTTATTTTTGTATAATTTCTTGTTCTTTTTGTATACTTTCTTGTTCATTTTGTACCTTTTTTAACTTTTTAAATTTCAATTGGAACCTTTTATTTTCCTTTTGTAGCTTGTCTTGTTTAAGTTGTTTCATTTCTAACTTATGGCTTTCTAATTGTTCCTTTTTATAATTGGTCTTTATAAAATCTTGTTTGTTCTTCTTATAGCTTTTGGATTTCTATTTTTACCTTTGTTTGTGATATTTTTAATTTCTTAAGTTCTTTTTGTTCTCAATGTAACTCTTGTTAGTCTATTCGTAACTTTTCTTATTTTATTTGCTTGTTGTTAATACTTGACTCTCTAAATTCATGTGTATTTTTGGTCCCATGGGATAACTTGGGAAGGAGGGATGATAGATAGATCATCTATATTTATTTTATATGCCTTGATTTTATAATATCTAAAAGGGTTATCATCTGTAGGACATTCATATGATTACCCTTCATGCATGAATTTAAGACACATGTGCAATATATATGGTACTATTTCTATCATATGTATCCAAGGTCACCCCCATAGTAAGTTATACTATATATGATTGGGCATAACATGAAATAAATTAGACATTGCTTTAGGTTATAATGTTATATTTAACAATATCAATCCAAGAACTTGTCATGAAGAGTCATCAAACTCTTTTGATTTTTTTTTTTTTTTAATACTTTCAATGTTAATACCCTATTTTTGTAATAAAGGATTACTATAAATGTTCCCTCTAGAACTAGTATCAATCAATACTCATTTTATTCCTTTAATTTGTTCTTTAACTTGAATAAAGAGTTGAATATTTTATGTGATTACATGTTGTGTTGGCAAGTCTTATTCCTTAAAAGTGATAATATTTTTAGTGTTATTAAATTCATTCATTAAGGAATAAAAAGTGGAACAATGTGTATCACTATAAATAGTATTATCTCACAATGCATCATATAAATATCATTTTAAAACAATGACCATTTTAGTAACTCCAAAATATAAATTTTATCATGGTTATTTTCTAGTTGATCCATGATATGATAACCTTTAGTTTGATTTTATTTTCTTGTGGGTGGTGGGGGGTGGGGGGGTTGAGAAGGAACATGTTGAAAACATTAATGATGTGGTGACCTACTGTAATGTCCCAAAAAAAAATCCAAAACCCTTGTATTTTATTTTTTTTGTTAATTTAATTAAATGGTGCTTACTTAGTAATTTTAGTTGTTTAGTGGTTTAACTATTATGTAATTGTCCCAACATTACAAACGAGTGTGACACACACTTTATTATTATACAAGTTATTTATATCATTTACTTTCTACTACAACTCTTCTCTAGTAATTATTATACAAACATATTATGGTGAGGTTAAGACCAAATGTGATTTTAGAAATTGTTTACTTAATGTACTCATCAAGGAAGGGGCACAAGTCACATTATTATGATGCCATGAAAAAATCTATCTAAATTAATTAATTATTTATTTAATGGATCATGCAGACATTCAACATACATCTTAAGTCAATACACATAAGAAAACTAAAGTATAAATTACTCTATAGTAAGTTTACCACCATATGGCTCACCAAGGGAGTGTCTCAACTAACACTATACAAACTCTACTTTCAAGGCACATAAACTAGGAGAGTTACAGAGATACATTGATCTTGAGGTAGCTAACATCTACACAAACTAAATATAATGTGTAGGGGTTGACCACAAATACATAGATCAAACTCAAATTTTATTTAATTAATATTATGTATAAATTTAACCTAAAAAACAACGTATAATCCCAACATGAAGGATGATGACAAATCTCACATAACCTAGTCTATGAATTAAACCCAATGCCCTCACCACATATTGGGAAGCCTACATATCATTTTCTTATAAGTAGGATCTGATGTAGTTATCCTTACACTTGTGATGGTCTCCTTATTCAAACATCCTCATTAAAATAGATTCAACACTCTAAGACACTAAGGGATAACTAATTCCACTCAAGTAAGCTTCTATAAACGTTAGACAAACCACAATCTCAAAATGACTAATCAATGAAAACTAATAGACAACTCAATGTCTGTGTATTTACCCATAAACACTGTCATGTAGGAACATAAATAAGGATCAAAGTAATAATAATGAACCCATGTTCCTTTGATCCAAAAAGATAGGCATCTCAGTAATCTTTATCTTACACTACTTAGAGAACTCCATTTCCTGAATGTGTTTTTATCCATAGTAAATGTCAATATGGAAGAACAAAATATCACTTGAAATTGAATCAGATAAAGTCACTACCCAATAATAAATACAGAGATGAGCATACTACACCATTATAAACTAGAAGGATACATATACATGAGGAAGAACACTTTATAATTCATGCCAAGGCAAGCACTCTATGGATTATTTTTTAATGCATGTGTTCCAAGAACACACTAAGTCATTAACGCCATACCAAGGAGGTGTCATAAGGGTTAGTTATCTATACCTGCACCCACTCCCCGAATTGCCTACATATATGTGGTGATCCTTTCACACATAAAATTAGGGCTAGTTGTAGTTCACCAATTCCTAACGAGTGTTAGATCAAATGTGAATACATATGGCCAACACTAAAGAGTCACATGACTAAGCTAACACAATTACCCCTTGCAAGTAACACTACAAGTACTAATTTGTTTAAACTAATCTATGCACTACCAAGAGTTACAAAGGCATCCAAACATATGAAAATATGCACGTCTAGACTTCTTAGTCTAAGCACAAATCTAGACTTACTCCAAAAATACACTACTATGAAAATATTAAAAGGACCCATTTGACCTAATAAGGTAAAACTCAAGCCTTATATGTTTAAAAGTGTTTTTAGCTCACAACCTTACCTAAGGTTAGAAAAATTATTTTAAATCTAAAATAACACATGATAGCCATTAATTAATTAGTCATAAAGTATGCACTTAAACAAAACTTCAAGATCGAAGATGTTTTAAAGTGCTAAAGGACACACCAAATCCTAGTTAGATAAACCAGGTATAGAAACACCCTTGTTATAATTTATAACAAGACATGTAACTTTTTATATCTATAAGAACATGTTATCTAAGCTATAGTTATTATGTTTAAGGCATAAGAATATTTTTATTGTGAATAAAACAACAAATTTGCTTACCATTCCAAATTGAATTCATCTTTTCAAATTTATCTTTAAAAAGTTCTCCATAAAACTAGCTTCAAAATTACCTTACTAAAAATAGCAAAAACTATGATAAAATTTATTTTATTATTAAATTCATTACAACTTTTAGTTTGGAGAAATTCTATTTCTTGATATTTTATTTACGTTGATTCCAAATCAAATTTGGCAATAAGATGGAGACAAAGGGATTGTAAATCATGACTTATTTTAAATAGTGTCTTTGATTTGCATTTACAAGTGAACTCATCGTGATCAATATACTACACTTATATCCTAATATAGCTATAAGAATGAAATTTGTAGATTAGTTCCTATAAATTGTCAGGGATAAATAAGGAAAAAATCATCTTCCCAATCCCTTTGTTACTCATTTTTTATTATCACTAGATGTAAATTCCAAAAATGAACAAGTGCAATTTGAGTATATAGGTTTATCATGTCCACATACAAGGACTTCTCATTAAGTGGGTGGCATAGATAGAGTAAATATTTTTTACATACTGCTTATATATCATGTACCTATCTACTCTCATGTGTTTTGATGTCTCTTTCACACACTGCTAAGTATATAGAAAGGATGAGCTTCTTTCACATATCGACAAATATATAAGAAAGGTGAGAATTAGAGAGGTTTGATATATTGATCAGGTGCTATATAAAAAAGAGGGCCTTTTGGAGTAATAAGGAGACATTCCATCTCTTGATACAATAAATAGGCATTCAATTGAACTTATTATTGGTAAAACCCTAACTAGGAAATAAACCTGGTTAGAATGGTCTATACAAGTGGAGAACACACATATATTCAATGACTTATGGTTAAACATATGTGACATGGATGATCAACACACCAAACCAAAATATTCAAAGGAGATACTATCATGGAAGTATAAGAATTAGAAAGGATTGACCTTGATGAGGGCTTCAAATAATACAAAGGTGTTTCATCACATTTAAGAGTGTATCACTCCTTGGGAATCATTCCACAGAGCAAAATAATTGTACGATTCCCACTAAAAAAAATAGAGTTCATATAGCTACAATTGAAACTATTCAATCTTGAGTTGAAAAATAGAGATGTCATAAGTTTGGATTCTTAAATTCGTGCAATAAAATATGATGTTGATGTAGCTTGTATAAAAAATTATGTTTATATGACTACCTTCATAAAGGATTTTCTTCTTACATTCTCAACCTACTTGGAGTCATTGCAAGTAAGGAATCTATTGAAGACTCATATTTTATCAATTAGTTGATAAAATAGTAGAAAGAGAAAAAACCTTCAAAATAAATCTAGAGTCCATTGGAGAAAGCATTTGTTATGCAAATCAAAACTAAAATTATTCCAATGATGTAGGAAATGATAAGGGCAAAGTGAAGAACAAAGTACAAGGTAAAAAAAGTTAAGAAATCATACTTAGTGCTCACATTATTATTAGGTAGGGTAGTATGTTTTATAAAATAATATGCAAGTGATTTATTCACACAACTCACGTAGATAATCATGTTAGTGATTCTAGGAAGCCAATGAGATATTGTGGGAGAGAGTTTTGGCATCAACACAAGGGTACAATCCGACTCAAGTCTCTAGGACTTCTAGACTTTATTATTTATAATTTACTATATCTTTCTTAGTGGAAAGTAAACTTGTTATATATTGTGTTAATTTGACAACAAGGCCACTCCATTTTATTGGATGATCGAAATGTGAAAGTCACAAATAAATGGGATAACAGAGTCATTCTAATTGGATAGAGGAAGGAAATTTGTTGAAACTCAAGGGTGAGCACTTAGTACCAAGGAATTTTTCTCATCTCATAGAAAAAGGAATGCCACTAATTATTATTTAGCATGCCATATTTGGGCACACACATTATGAAAACATCTACACAATGTAGAAAAAGTGGTGATGTAAGCTTGTTGACCCTATGCAAAACATTGAAAAGTGTGAAACTTGCATACTGGTGAAATGTGAAAGAGAATAATTTCAAAAATTTGAATGGAAAGACAATATAAAGTTGTAATTGGTTCACTCTAATATTTTTTCTCTGCCAATCCTCTCTGTTGGCAATCACAAATACTTCATATTGTTCACTGATCACTACACCAAGATGACATGGATATATTTTTTGAAAAATAAATCAGAATCCTTCAAAATATTTCAAAAGATCTGAATTATGGTTGAAAATGAATCCTAATCATGTATTAGCACACTCAAGACTAATAATGGTGGTGAGTTCATTTCAAAAGTGTTTGAAAACCTATTCCAAGCATAAAATAATCAAGTATCATCTCACAATCTCTTACACTCATCAACATAATGAAGTAGTTGAACGAATGAACCAAATCATCATGAACATGGTTCATGTAATGTTTTTTAAAGGGATAATCTGCACTTTTGGGTAGAATAAGCTTAAACAACATTATACCTCTAAAACAGGTCATCATAACCAGCCTTGAGAAGGAACCTTCATCTGAAATTATGCTTCTATGTAAATATTAAAAGGACCCATTTGATCTAACAATGTGTAACTAGGGCCTTATACATGTTTAAAATTGTTTTAGCTCACAACTCGATCTAAAGTTATAACAATTATTTTTAGGTTAAAATAATACATAATAGCCACTAATTACTTAGAGTTAAAAAATATGTACTTAAAAATAATTCATGACCAAAGATGCTTCAAAGTGTTATAGGACACACTAATTCCAAGTTGGATGAAACAAGTACAAATATACCCTTATTTTAATTTATAACAAGAAAAATAAATTTTTATATCTATAATAACTTATTTTCTAAGATAGAACTATTGTGTTTAAGGCATAAAAATTTTTTTATATTTTGAATAAAACTACAAATTTGTTTACCATTTAAAAATAAATTTATTTACTCAATTATCTTACAAAAAAATTATGTAAATTGGCTTCAAAATTACCTTGTTAAAAATAGTGAAACTTGTGATAAATTTTATTTTATTATTATACTAATAATTTTAAATTATTATAAATTGATTAGCTTTTAGTTTTGATAAATTTCATCTTGTGATATTCTATTTACATCAATTCTAAATCAACTTTAAAAACAAGAGGAAGATAGAAAGAAGGAAGTAAATATAGCATATTGTAGGTATTAAATTGTTTGAGTTTGACCCACTTTAATTAGTGATTTGTTAGAATTGTAATATATTATACTTAATGAATAGAATTCACATATTATTATTGATAAGATGGAAATTTAGATTTTCTATTCT
The DNA here is from genome assembly GCA_037957365.1 of Torreya grandis. NCBI lineage: Eukaryota > Viridiplantae > Streptophyta > Pinopsida > Cupressales > Taxaceae > Torreya > Torreya grandis. The sequence continues at coordinate 1,449,516 of JARHVA010000873.1, read as the reverse complement.
AATGATATAGTACATTAGAATAGTAGTTGTGAAATATTGTTTTTTTTCTTAAAACTAGTTCAAGGCTATGTACCATTTTGATTTACATTATCATTTGCGTATATTCAATTTAAATATAGTTAGGGAATTTATAATTTCGGAATTATTTTTGTGGATTTTATATAATTTATATTTGTGATAATTGTTTTGTGTGAGTTATAAAGATGAAAACATAAAATATTGGTATACTTTAAAGTGAAGGAAAACATTATACATACAAAAACAAATAAAAATAACAAAAATTAAAAATATTAAAAAATATACACATGTTATTTTTCAACATAAATTTTAAAAACAAAAATTATTTTTATAAATATAAATTTAAATGTGTGATTCTCTTTCTTAATAGAATTGGTTTAGATCTACATAAAGAAAACACAAAAAAAGAAGCCAAACACAGAGATAATATTTCAAATAATAATATTCTCACATTATAATTATATTTTGCATATTAAACTCATATGGGAATACAAAGTTATATAGGAAAACTATTTCCTATGATTGGGGAGATCATATCTCCACCAATATCTCACTCGAATATCTTCTCAATCATATATGAGTAACAATATACAACTAGCCTATAATCATAATATTGTTATAACAATATTATGTTAACTAATTAGTGACCAAATATATCTAAAAAACTAACTATACGTAATATTAAATTATTACTCTCATAATTATTCACATTATGATATAAAAATTAATGTGATGGCTAATAATTCCCTAACATCCCCCCTCCCCCTTAGGCCTTACATGGTAATTGTGTTTCATAGGACTTAATGAAAGTAATTAAGGAACACATCAACTTCTTATTGACCATTCAATATCAAGAGCACATCAATAAAATTAATATGGGAATTTTGAATAGGAACATCTACCATCAACCATTCACTGAGGGAACTACATCAACCTAAACAATGTGGGAACTTACCAACAAGAACCATCTATTCAACTTTCACTCCTATATCTCCAAGAACTGGTTTGAATGAAATTGTATGCCAATGCATACTCTTAGGTTTGCATACTAATATCTAAATCTTGTTGCACATGACCACTACTATGCAAATAATGCATCCCACATTTACTCCATGTGACTACAATGGATGTGTCATTGGCCGATCATCTCTATAAATAAGTAAGGTAGTCAAAGGATCTCTATAGTTAGTTACTCTCCTAACTGTTGCCACATTCTTGTATCTCTTAAACATATTTTTTATGCAATAAACTATGTGGTTTTTGGGGGCAGTAAACCGGTCATTTTTTTGGTTTGCTGGTTACGGATCTGGAAGCTTCGTTTTCTTTTATATCAGTGTTTTGACAGTTGTTTTTTCATGTTCTTATCTGTTGGTTATAGGTCCATGTAGAACCTGGTTTTGGCTCTTTTTTGTTATCAGATTCTTGTGTTAACCTGGTTGTGCTTTATTGTTTATCTTTCTCCTTGTTCAGGGTTTCGGGGTCCCTTCAAAACCTGTTTTTACCATAATCTAAAACTATGTGGGAAAATAGAAAATACACCTCTTATTTTTCACACATACAAACAAATTTTGAAATATATATATATATATATATATATATATATATATATATATATATATATATATATATATATATATATAGCAAGAAGTTCCCCTTCATTAGTGGCTAATGAGAGGTGTAGAAAGGCTCCATCCTCTATTTTCCTCCAAACTCCAGTAGGTCGTTGCTTACTTAGATGATTAAGTCATGAAGCTTAGATGCATAAATTTTTCAAGGAAAAATCCCCCCCATAATTTGGACATATGACTCGGGACATCGTGTATAAGCAATAATGCATCCGTATACTTTTGAACATTTTTTGACATTTTGACAATATTAAAAAAATGACTAGACATAAATCGACACCTTTGAATTTTTGACATAGACAACCAAAAAACTAATGACTCAATGTATTTTGATGTAAAAATGATTTTTAACTCTAAAATACATAATTTTTACAAAATCTAATGATTAAAACACTAAGATGCTTTCCTAAATAAATGTAACAATTAATGTTATAATGACTCACTATAGAAACCAAATGATTCAATTATTAAGATCTTAGACCAACTAATATAATACATCCTATAATTTCGACATTAAATACTATAATATTTTTATAAATAAATAAAAATAACTTGATTATAATATAAGAAAAACTTTTACATTGACAAACATGAATTAAAAAAAAAATTATAATCTATTGACATGTTACCTTTACTCAAAACCTAAATAACAAAAAACTCCTAAGTATAGCTTTAACGATAAAAGACTAATATAGAATCAATTGACATAGACTTAAACACATGCCTACATGTTTGAAACATAGATTAAGGTTCATGGATATCTTCATACAGATTGGGATGATAGTAATGTATATCTTGTATTCTCTAGGAGTGGATGATTATAACATTGGGGCTACAACTGAATGGATCTCGTGGTGGAGACACCAAGGAAGAAATGTGGCTAATCAATGGAGTGGTTAGAGTTTGGCATGGAGTGTTGACCAGGGTGACTCTAATATAATGTGACGTAGCATTTTTAATAATGAAGATCTTGAAAACCACAAAGAAGATAATGAAATAACACACCAACGATGGCTAGTTATTGACAAGCCAATACTATATATCACAAATATATCTATATTCAATTATCATAAAGATTATATATTTTCAAATAGTGATGTTGAAGATAACTCAGGTCTTATTGACAAAGACATAGATCTCAATCCTGTAATTATATGAACTAGGATGACTACATGCATGTATAGCGATGCATTTATAATGCATGAACTAGGCACTATTGCATTTTGAGACATCTTGATCGATATTTAATCTCAATGCAAACCAATGATCCTTAAAAAATGTAGATCAACTGGTAAATATGCATAGAGGATTGTGTTCAACTATATACATCTACCAGGATGTTTTATCTTCCATGTTGGAAAATGACATGCTTTGCTCAATGTAAGGTTAAGTTGATGGAGATAACAAATCAAAATGCCATATGTGGTGGATTTTTACTCAGATATACACAATGAAGCATCGAGCCTTGATATTCTCAACTCAACTAACTTTATTTCAAATAAGTGAATGGTTTCCTTTAAAGACTCTCATGGCTAGATCCACTTGCTCTAATACCAGATAATAGAACTAGTTTAGATCTGCATAAATAAAATACAAAAAAAAGGAGCTAAACATAGAGACAATATTTCAAACAATAATATTCTCACACTATAATTATATTTTCCATATTAAACTCATATGGGAATACAAAGTTATCTAGGAAAACTATTTCCTATAATTGGGGAGATCATATCTCCAACAATATCTCACCTGAATATCTTCTCAATCCTATATGAGTAATAATATATAACTAACCTATAATTTTAGTATTGTTATAACAATATTATGTTAACTAATTACTGACCAAATATATCTAACAAACTTATTATGCATAATAGTGAATTATTATTCTCATAATATTCACATTACAATATACAAATTAATGTGAGGGCTAATTAATCACTAACATTTTTATTTACTAAAAGTGTGCCAAATTTTCATGCTTTTATTCAAAGAAATCCATAAGACCCCTACATAGTGGATACACATGAATTGCATATGGAAATGTGACTTTGTACATCAATAAAAATATATATACTCTTAAAAGATGTATTTTGAACATGTAATGATGGTTATAACAAGATAGATGCACTGGTCAATTATGAATCAATATTTTAATTTTAATTTTAGAATTTAAATATAGTGCTCATGTAATGACATAAACATTCCATTTGTTATAGAATATAAATTTATAGTGTTCTGGTAACTTGACAAGAGTACCAAAGTCCTTATAACAAGCATACATGGCATGTCAACATATTAATTATCCTATCTTCACACTAATGCACTTGTCATTTGGACACCCCTATGACACACATTCTCAAAAAAGTCCTCAAAATATTTTGTGACTTTGCACATCGAGCAAAAAATTAGACTCTTAAGCATTTAATTTGGAACATGCAATGGTGGTTATAAAAATGATATATGAATTCATCATAAATGAATCAATTTTTTCATTATATAATTCAAATATGATGCTTAAGTGATAAAATCAATACAACTTTTTTTTATAAAAGATAAATTCACAATGTGCCTACAATTTGAAGAGTACATCAAAACCCTGATAAGAAGAGTACATATTATGGTCATTGTGATAATTTTCATATTCTCACATTGATGTGTATTTTGGAATTTAGTCACATCCATAATATAATGAACTTAATATATTTCAAATGAAAAATCATAATAATAGATCCTAATATAATACATTACACAAGCATAATAATACATTCATTGTAAATAAAAGTATAGCCACACCACAAATTGACATAAAGAGAAAAATAATTACATATATAATTGATTTAATTGTTTTGGGAATAATGGAGTTTTATTCTTATTTTAATTAAGGGTCAAGATTAATAAATCAGTAAATAATATTGTAATAATTATAGTCATGATTTCTATAATTTATCTATCTTTTTTACCTTTCTAAAAATAAAAATAAAATATAACTTATCTATAAATAGGCTAAGATGGTTTATATAGGGTCTGAAATGAGCTATGCAGGACTAGGACAATGTTACAAATCAAAATCTAGCTTTCATTTGGTGAAAGGATAAGACCATCAAAAATAGGACACTTTAGGTTCTGACATTGTTGTCCACTTTTACTGCTATTGTCCAAATTGGTCACAGAGACCTAAAACTTTATAGGTTTTTGCATTGTGGTGGTATGAGCCTACCTATGAAATCTTGAGTGCTGAATGTTGATGGAGATCGCTATAGACATGATTTAATCTTTAAAACCTAACCCTCCACCATGTTTGATAAAACAATATTTGAATCACTTAGAAAAATGGGGGGTTAGTGTGTAATATGCATTGAACGTTTAATCCACACCCCTTGTATGGGCACACTACCTACATACGTATACTTCAAAGAGGGATCAAGCCATATGTAGTTCTCCATTATAATGTGCCTTGTGTAATAGTGTGATATAGATACAATAATGCCAAATTGAGAGTGTTCGAGGTGGCTAGGGACTAGTATGATGGCTTGAGTATATTTTCAACTATGTTAGATGATTGTATGCAGAAAATAGGTAAATTTACCTTAGTTCTTTGTTTATATTCTTTCTTGCGATGTAATAATTTTCCCCTCCCATTTGTAAATGAGCTTTGGATAGGTTTTTATAAGGAACCATTAGTCATGGGTTAGATGTATTCATGCTAGGACAACATAATAAAGGATAGGAATCACATGAAAACAACTTTTAAGGCTCAAATTATAAAGGGACAAGAATGCCAAAAATAGGACACCGTAGGTTCTGGTGCTATATTCCAAGTATGGCTCTCCTATCTTATAGGCTCAAATCTAGAGGAATAGGATTGGCCTAGGAAAAATATCTTGGATAAGGTGGAATGATCATTTAGAAACTTTTGGATAACTGATAATGAGTGAAAAGTTGTCTAGAAGGGTCATAAGAGCATGCAAAAAGGATCTATGGATAGGGTGTCACAAGCCACACTCAAACTACTAATTTGGATATTTTATATTACTATTTTCCCCCTCCCTTTATTCTAGTGATGTAGCAAAGTGAAATAATAGGATAAAGGAAAACTAGAAAGTGTACCAAAACTTACCTACAAGGGTGAAGCCCATGAAGATGTGAGATGTTGAGTGATGTTGAGTGATGTTGAGTGATGCTGAGTAATGTTGGGTGATGTTGAGTAATGTTGGGTATGTGTTGTACCAAAATTAATATTAGGAATGGAGTTGAGTGCTAAATTCCCTGAGAGTGGCTCAATAATACAAAGGCTAGCCCTTTGGCTCTATCATTGCCCACTAAGAGAAGTTATGAGATCATGTGTGTGTTAATCGATGTTTGGAATGTGTGTCCAATCCCTTTGAATAGGTGGCTCAAGAAGACAAAGGCTAGTTATTCCTTTAGATCCATCATTGCTCACTAAGTGAAGTTATGAATTGATACCAGTATGAATGTGTGTCATATGAGATGGATCATGAAGCTCATGAATGCTCTGTAATCTGATAATGTGGCATGGATAACTAAATGTGTGATAATAACTAGGCCAATCTTAGCCATTTCAAAAGGTGGAGATTAGGATTATATGAAAGCCACTCTAAAAATGAGAACTAGGCTTATATGAAAGCCACTTCAAAATGATTCCAACCATCTGTAGATGAAATAAGGCATGCAACAGCTAAGAATACTTGGGTAATATATTGAACTAGAAAGAAAATAATACAAATGTGTCATGTACATTAACCCCAATCATTGATGTGTATAACATGGATTTTGATCAGGAAGTTGTACCAACTACCCAATCTAAAATTGGAAGTGAGATCCATCATACCGTCATGATGCTCCCTATATCTACATACTCTGAGTAAAACTATACTAAAAGTAATCAATCTGAACTGTACTATAGCTGACAAAACTATAACTAATCTTACCTTTCTATTTGTTTCTATAAATTCTAGATTTTTTATTATTTGGATAAGAGCACCGAAAATAGGATACTTTGCTATCTGACACTATAGTCCAAGTATGGCACTCTTGTCCTTTACAATTTATGATCACTGTTCTATATTCATCACTATCTTTTTGGTCTATTCTACCTGGTTTGAATTTTGATTATTATTCTAAGTGTTCTAAAAACTAGTTTTTGACTGGTAGAAGGCTTTGATCTCTATGAAAAAAATCATCTTTGTTTCCCCCTCTTCTAAGGATAGGAATGAAGACCTTGCAATGACTGTCTTCAAAATAAAATACCTTGTAAATGTGTTATGCTGTGAAATACATGATATAGCAATGATAATGGAAAAGATGTATCAAGATATATCATAGTTTGTATTGGATTTTATTAGATTAACAAGGGTATGCCTAGATAGATATAACAATGTAATAACATGTGTATTATACTAAACTAAAATTGAAAATGTTAGTTGTTAATTTTCAAGGAGGAATTGAGCATGATGTCTATCATGGCATCCAAAAAATCAAGATAATGCATGATATGGATCATGGCATTGAAAATAATTGAGAAGAAAACAATCAAACAAGCACTCAAGGCAAGAAGAAAGAAGCATACAAAAGAGGCCAAGGGGTAAAGCAAACAAGGGACATAGGAACATGTCACTCAAGCTAGAAAAGAAAGCATATAAAGCATGTTCAAATGCCCATATATACATACAATTGGAAACAAGCAAAGGACATTGGAAAATATCCTAAGGCACACATAAAAGTACAAGCAGAGGACATTGGAAAATGTCCTAAGGCACACACTAGATTAAAAAAATAGGAAAAGAGAAATACAATCACATCTAGCTACTCAAAATAAGAAAGGAAGGCATGTAAATGCTAGAAATACTATCACATCTAACTAATCAAATCAAAAAATGAAAGTATGAAAAATATAGAGTTAAAGACTAGGTAGATGCTAAGAAATACACAAATGTTATATGATGATGAGTGTCGATAGAATAATATATGTAAGGTAATAATTAATTTAAATCAACATGATAACTAGAGTGTGTGGTGTAGGAATGACAAAACCTAAATGGTGTAGTCATGTAGAAGATGCCCCCAGTGGGTAGATATGTTAATGTATGTCTTGAATGTAGAATTAGGATGCCCTCTCAATGGGTAGAGTGAAGCAATCAAGGATTTGGGTGTCACTACACACACTCAAATAGTATCAATTTAAGCATGGTAATGTAGATAAATTGACAAATAATATCATATAACAACAAAATGTAAGTCTATCATGGTAGTAGAAATTTAAAGCATGGATAATGCATACGATTGAAATGTTTATGATGTTTTGAGTTATTTGAATGTTTTTGTATTTTGAAATGTTTTTGATGTTTTGAGTTATTTGAATTTTTTGTATTTTAAAATGTTATATTGTTTTTGGTATTTTTAAAATAAAATATGTACAAGTAATCATAAAGAAACTATGTATAAGAAAGCTAAAAGAAACTATATACAAGTGAGCTGATAAATTATATATAAGTAAGCTGAGAAAAAAAATACTAACCAAAGAATCTCAGAAGAGACTCCCTGTCATGGTGTCCTGTATCAAACAAAAGAACCATGCATGATTGTGAATTATGAGGGAATGGTTTTGAATATGACTCTGAATATTTTGGATTCATTGTAAATATCTTGGAAATCATAATAACCTGTATTGTTCCACTTATCATTATCATCTTGATTTTGAACCAATGGAATGCTATTGTTGACCTTTGTTGTATCTGGAACTTTTCCTTTTATAAATTTTTGATGAATGATTTTCCTTATGATGTTCAATAAATCCCAAACCTTGGTGACAAACATTATCAACTGATAGCATAGGAGTAGTTATGCCTTGAGCATGTTTGTCCAACCCTTGACCTTGATAATCAAACTATTGTAGATATTTTTGACCAAACCCATATTTTTTTAAAAGTTGAGACTCATTTTAGAGAGGTAGATTTGCATATTTTTTGTGATTTACTTGTGCATGTGGTATTGTTTTTTGCTTTGATTTTGCTTTTTGATCTTTTTTTTATTTTGAGTTATGCTTTGGTAACCACTTTTGTACTATTTTTGAATTTGACCCTTTGTGAATATGTTCCTGTGTCATTATGGATTGCTCGACTGATTTACCTTATATAGGGTCCTGATTAGTAATTATTTGTTGTATATTTTTTTTAATGCCAAACATGAATCTATGTGATGCCCATGCATTCTATGATACGCACACTAATATCTAGATCTTCTCACTGGATGTAGAGGAGGTAATATGATCAAATTAGATATAATCATTTCCCTTAGTACCTCACTTGAACTCTTATTTGATCTTTGAATGTTTTTTAAATCACTAGTTATAGAGTTACTTTGTTGTGATTTTTTATTTTTATATGTAACCTTGCTTGCAACCAACTAACTAGGTGAATTTGCATATACATGATTGGCACTAGGGTGCCTTTGAAGCTTTTGTATTATAATCTAATTTTCCAATGTTTTGATCTTTTCATGCAATATCTAATTCTCCTTTTTTAAATCTAAAATTAACTTGTTCATACTGGTGATTTGATCCCTTAGAGTCTCACTAGTGCAAACCCTAGTTGCTTCCAATTGAACATGTAAGCATATATGTTGAAGAGGTTTTGAAGAAGCTATAGGCTGAATGTATGCATTAGGAACAATATTATAGGTTGCATCACCTTTTGGAGAGGTGATAGCGTGGACCTAGTTAAAGGGAAAGTAGCCATCACCCTCTTGGGAGAGAGGAGGAGAAGGAAATTCTTTCTTGTGCATAAGATATGACATTAAAACTTGACAGGTGGTTGTAAGCTTATTAAATGGATCCTCTAAGTATGTAAGGATTTTATTCTTAATTAAATTACACATAATAGAGAGATAGCATGTTAAATAAGTAGTGAAATATGACATATATCTGAATTGGTCTTAAAATAGCATGTACATATGTATTTATGTCATTTTTTAATTCATACCAAATGAAATGAAACAAGCATGTAATAGAAACTAAAAAACTTTGCATAAGTAAATCATGATTTATAAAATTAGAATATTCAGCCCAATGTGTAAAAATTAAAATTTAATTTCAAAACCCTAGGCTAGTGTTTGAAAATATTGAGACCTAGCATAGGAAACTAGGGTTTGAAAGAAATGATTTTAAAAGTTACTATGGTGAATTTTAAAAATTAAATGTGAAATTATGATTTATATATGCAGGAAAAAATTACTAAAATTAGCAAAAAAAATTTCCTAGGATTTTTAGGGTTTTTGTGCACAAACGAAGTAAGTCGGGTTCACCAAATGATTTAACTATTTTGAGAATAATAGATTTTTATTCTTAATTTAGTTAAGGGACTAGATTAATAAATCAGTAAAGAATATTGCAATAATTATAGTCCTAATTGTATAATTTATTTACCTTTCTAAAAATAGCAATAAATAAGGAGAAAATATAACTTATCTAGAAACAGGTTTGAGATGGTTGATACATGGTCTAAAACTGGCTATGCAGGACTATGATAGTGTCACAAATCAAAATATAGATTTTTTTTGGTGAAAGGATAGGACCACCAAACATAGGACACTTTAGAGTCTGATGTTGTTGTCCACTTTTGCCGTTATTGTCCAAACTAGTCACAAAGACCTGAAACTTTTTGGGTTTTTGTATTATGCTAATATCAGCCTACCTATGAAATCTTGAGTGTTGAATGTTGATGGATCTTTTTGTAGAGATGATTTAATCTCAAAGCCCTAACCCTCCATCATGCTTGATAAAATGGGATTTGAATCACTTAGATAAATGGGGGGTTAGTGTGTAATATGCACTGAACGTGTAATCCACACCCCTTGTGTGGCACGTTGCCTACATACCAATACTCTAAAGAGGGATCAAGCCATATGTAGTTCTCCCACATAATTTTCCTTGTACAATCGTGTGATACAGATGAAAAAAATACCAAATCAAGAGTGCTTGAGGTGGCTAGGGACTAGTATGATAGTTTAAGTATGTTTGTAGTTGTGTTGGGTGATTATATATAGAGAATAGATAAATTTGTCTTAGTGTTTTATTTGTATTCTTGATTTCTTTTTAATATTTGTCCCTTCCCCTTTGTAAATAAGATTAAATAAGATTTGGATAAGTTTTTATAGGGAACCATTGGTTATGGGTTATATGTGTTCATGGTAGGCCAACATAATGAAGGATAAACATCAGATGAAAATGATCATTGAGGCTCAAATTGCAAAGGGATAGGAGCATAAAAAATGGAACACCCTAGGGTATGATGTTATAGTTCAATTATGACATGTATACCCTATAGGCTCAAGACCTAGGGGAATAGGATTGGCCTGGTAAAATCAGCCTAGAGGAGGTGGAATGACCATTTAGAAGGTTTTAAATGACTAGTAATGATAAAAAAGGTGTCTATAAGGGTCACAATCCACACTCAAACTACCAATTTGGACATTTTATATGACTACAATAACTAAGCCATTTCAAGAAGGAAAACTCCCAAGTCCTTAAAATGAGAATAAAATTCTAAATGAATGATGACTAATATCCTAACACTACCTCCTATATATACCCTAATTAGGCTAGAGGAAATCCATTAATCTAACTACACTAATTAATCCCACCAATATGAAAAATAAAGAATATCAAATGATTAAGTCAAAGGTTGTGCACACCACATGTTGACCAAACATATCTAGATACAAACCATAGGTTGAGTGTGTCACATGCCCCCCCCCCCTTCACCTCATATCTTCTCCACCTACCCACCCTTCCCCCAAATCCCCTTTGTCCCTACCCTTCTTCAAACCAATATTAACCTCAATGTTGACTAACTATGGATGCTTTTATATCAAAGTTTTATTTTCTCCTATCAAATCTTCATTATTCAGGTTCTTTCACTTGATGAAATACTTTGTGATCACCCTCATTCATAGTGAATTAAAATGTCTCAATAATCTCTTCAATTTCTAATAACTCTATTTGGGATGTAATCTTCTAACCAATGACTTTCTTCAAATATGACACATAAAATACTAAGTGTATTTTATGTGATTGAGGTAACTCTAATTTTTTTTCAAGATTTGATAAGGACCATAATGTGTTGGTAACATTTTTTAATCCTTATTTTGTTGCTTCAAGGAATTTTTTTTTTATGGTTGTATCCTTAGTAAATTTAAATTTCTTAATTCAAAATTTAATTTGTATCCTATGTTGATCAACTTGTTTCATTCAGTTTTGCCTCATGGTTAGGTTCTCCCTAAGACTAGGTAGTCTCCTATCATATTCAAATACTCATATTTTGGTCCCACTTTCAAGGATGAGTTGATGGATTATGGAATATATCCATAAAATTCCATAAATGTGGACATATTAGAAAAAGTATGGAAAGAAGTGTTATACAACTATTTTGCTAATGGAAACTAGTTAACGTGTTTATCATAAATAGAGATATACATTTTGAAACACTTGATGACCACCTCTATTTTTCCATTATATTGGGGATGATACGAAGAGCTATGAGCCAATTGAGTACCCAAACAAGAGAATAAATCAGACAAAAAATAAATAGTGAATATGAGGTCACGGTCACGTACTATAATATTTGGGTTCCCATGTAGCTTCTGAGTTATTTCCATAAATGTTGATGTCGCTATGTTTGTTACAAAAGGATGTGACAAGGCACAAAAATAGACATATTTTTTTAGTCTATTAACAACTACCACATGATGGAATTTTCCCCTTCTAAATTTGGAAATCTCATAATGAGATCCATGGATACCCACTCCTCCCATCATTGGGTATGAATAAATAAATGCTACAAAAGACCCAAAGTCTTAATTGTTTCAACTTTGTTATGTTAATAGACTAAAAATATTGCCATAGATTTGTGTACATAACCCTTGATTCCTCAAAAAACATCTTTCTTGATTATATTATAAATCTAAAATAATATTTAATGTCCAATAAATAGATAAGCATGAAGCTCTTCAAGAACCTTATGCTTAATTATGATTAAGGATTGAATTCTGACATAGATATAACTTGTCCTTATACCATAGGGTGTTCCATTTGCCTCCAAATTTAACTAAAGTTATTGGATATTGTTGAAGTTATTGAATAAGATTTTAAGTATTTATGTCATGTTCCATTTTAATCTTGCCTCATTAACCTAATGAACATGCAATATGTACATGGCACACAACCAAAACTTTGTGTTGTCATCCCTTATTTAGAGTTCACCTACCACTATCTTATCCCTCCCTTTCATTTACATGATTTCAAATTCATGCCCTAACATATGACTACATTTTGGTGTTTTTATGATGATAACCTTTATTCCAAAAATGATCCATCTTCAACTTAAAGTGACTTCCCTTTAGATCAGGCATTCATTACTTAAACTCATGAAGAATATCCAACATTTCTTTCTCATAAATTGGCTTCAAAAAATTATTACCTTTGAGTTGGAAAATTTCAAATGCAATGGGTCTTCCATCTTAGATGGAAGACTACACCCATACCATGCCTGATGCATCACATTCTATAATGATTTTTTGGAAAATTAAGGATTATATATAATGGGAGTGATGGACATGGCCTCCTTAAACTTATCAAATGGCATGGTCATTATGTCATTCTAATGGAAGGAGTCCTCCAAAATAGTTTTGAGTTGTGTTTTTATGTTACCATAATTTATGAGAAACATGTAATAGTATCTCATTATTCCTAAGAATATTATATGTTATTGAGGGTTTGATGTACTTTCCATTCCACCATGACCTTGATGTTGTAAGCATCCATCTTAAATCCTTTATGAGAGATGGTGTATCCCAAGTATTCCACCTCTTTGATCTTGAAATAATACTTATAAGGCTTTACAAAAAGCTGATGTTACTTGATGATTTATAAAAATTCATCCACATGGTTCATATATTCCTCTTATGTTTTTTAGCCTAGATCAATATATCATCAAAGAACAACAAGACAAACTTCCAAAAAAAATGGCTCAAATATAGAACTCATCAAAATTTAAATAAGGGGAATTTATGAGACCAAAATACATCACTACAAACTCATAATGGCCCTTATGTGTTTAAAATTTTATCTTATGAATATCTCTCTCTAATTTTTATTTTATGGTACCCTAATTAGAGATAAATTTTTGTAAGATTAACCTACCCATATGACTCATCTGACAAATCATCAATTACAAGCATATGGAACTTATTTTTGATGGTCAATATATTAATTTATTTGTATTATAAACACATGACACCAAATTTCATCTTTATTATGAACCATTTCCAGTGAATAAGAATATACACTCTAACTATGATAAATAAGACCTACTTTCAACATTTTATTGACCATCTTCTCATTCTCACTATTTTTCACGTATGGGTTCCTATAAGATCTTATGTTGAGAGGTTGGCTCCCTAGTATAAGTTGAATGGCATAATCATTATATATTTATAGATACAACCCTTTTAGCATATCCCCAAAAAATTGAATGCTTTTACAATCATCTAAATATCTAGGATTTTTGGCGTATTTTATTTGTTTTCTTCTAATAAACATGATTGAACCACAAACCCTACCAAACCTTTTTTAATAATCTTTTTCATGTGATGAGAGATTAATATTTATGGGGACTTAAATTGAAACCTTCTCAATTTGAATGTATTTCCTTAACAACAAAAATTCAAGATCAATTTTTATAAGTTTGTCTTAGTCATGCCCAAAATAGTGAACCATTGGACTCCCAACACAATATCAACTTTTCCCATTGAAATAGAAAAAATGTGGATATTCAAATTGTAGTCACAAATGGTGAATGGAAAGTTTAATAATATGTAATTTTCTTAAACAACTTATTGTACCCCAATCCATAATGGCCTAAAATTCTAGAGCTGGGAATGCAAAATAATTCAAACATGCAACCAACTTATTGTTGATGAATTGTGAGTACTCCCTAGGTCAATTAGTACTATCATCCACTATTTTTTTAAGGAATCCCACTACCTTAAGAATTTGTGGGATTCTAATACTCTAGAACACATGGAAATACATAGTTAGATGTGTATATTTTAATGCTTCCTTTGACTCCTCTGTTATCTCTACTTCATCTTCTTATTATTTTATGGCACCTTTAATGTAGAAGAGTTTATTTTTTTTCATATTTATGTCCTCTACTATATTTTAACTAATATTCAAAGCATCACCTTTTTTTATTTTATTTTTATGAGTTTTTAATTTCATTGGTTAGAGGAATGATAATGCAAGGGTGTTATGATCCTTGATGCTAGGGAATGTATTTCTCATGTTAGACATAAGTTTTCCCTATATCTTGTGTGCATGCATGAATTAAATATGTATACCTCATGATAAAAAAATTCCTTGAGTCCTCTCAAGAATAGATTTTTCATATTCACCTTTGTAACCTTATCCACTCTAAATAATAAGGTTTGAAATTGTTCAATATAAAATATGGTTGGCTTGTCTGTCACAACATGGCTAATTTTTTTTAGTAGTTATCCATCAAAAAACTACTATAATGTTTTTATAGATCTTTTATGGAAACTGACTAAGTGATTCCAAGAGTCTTATTATTATTTTGATAAAAAATCAAAGTTACCAAATGAATCACTCAGATTCCTAGTATAAAGATTGCAATGTGACCTTTTTTCTATAAATACCCTGATGTAGCTCAAATAAATTCTCCATTCAGGTGATCCTATTGAGTGGATATTTTCCATAAAATTTATGCATGTCCACTTTGATAGAAATTTTCAAGTCCCCAAATTAGTATTAGTCATGTGTTGAAGGTGTATTGTCATGGAATCAAGACTAAGATGTTTAAAGCCTTCGTTGGGAGGTATATACATATATAAATATTTTGACACAACCATCTTATTAATGAATAAACATGATTTAGAATTGATTTTTCCTTGTTGGGTGATATTTTTTCATATACATGACTTAGATCCAATATTGTGGTCATAGTGTGCTCCACCTTCTAAAAACTCATTTCAAGTTTATAAGATATATCCTCCAAAATAAGTCCCCGCACATCTAAAGTCCCAATTGATTCCAAATCAAATTTTTTTATTACTTGTTAGAATTTTTCCTTAGTGTGTAATTCTTGTCTTTGCCTCTAATTTATGGGTTGTTATGTTGTATCTTGACTAGTCTAGAAATTGATTTTTACTATTGATCAAAAATTGACCCAGACAATTCCATAATAATGTTGGTCTTCAATCAAAAAATTCAAATAAAAAACCCATAATAATTTTTTGTGATTTTTATGAAAACATAAGATAATTAGAAAAAATATATAAATTAATACCTATAGAACTATTTTATTAAAAACCCTAAAATTATAATAATTCAATCAAAAATGATCACAAAGAAATGAAAATTGGAATGTATATTTAATGTAAAAATCCCGTCTTCCTTGAGAAAATATTAAAAAATGCAACATATTTCAAGATGTGTAACTTTTAAAAATTAGGTCTTCAACCACAAATTAAGTCAAATAAATTTCAATCTACTTAAAAATACTTGTTTTTCACTTCCCTTTATTTCCCTAATGTGTTGTATAACTTTTTACAAATCTAAATTCCGATATCATTTGTAATAAATTTTATATATCATAAAGGCAAAGTCACAACAATAGATTTCATACGTAAAATTACACATTCACTCATAAATAAGAGCATATCCATACAATAAATTAAAATGGAGAATAAAAAATTTGAATAGGAAATTGAATCACTTTGAGGAGAAAATATTCCAAGTCCTTACAACAAAAATATTTTGTCTCCTTTCCGACAAGTTACATTCGATCAGAGAGATATGTCTAATCTTGGTCCAATCCATAAAAACCCCTTATATATTAAGGTCATTATTGAAAATCATAATATTAATTGGGTTCTTATAGACAATGGTTTAGGGTTGAACATAGTATCACTCAATTTAGTACAATTATTGGGTTATATTGCCAAGGACATCCCACGTGAGACAATCATAATCAAGGTGTACGACAATGATGAAAGGGAATATTTCAGAACTATCTATTTTCTAATCATTGTTGGGTATGTATCCCATCATACTTTATGCCATATTGTGTATATTGAGTTATCATATAATATACTTCTTGTTCTTCCTTGGATCCATGAAGTACAAGATGTCCAATCTACTTTACACCAATGCCTCAAGTTCCCTCATGATGGGATTGAAGTTACCATTCCTGCTGCTTTGTAGCCCTACCAATATTGTAAACACCTAGAGGCTAAATTCAATAATTATAACTATTACCCTAATTTTGAATTCATAGTGAAAAAACTAAAGAAATAGTTTCAAAACCACCCAAGTCTAATTATATCTACCCAAGTTACCTTAATTCCACTTTGGTTGGTTCATTTTCTATAATACTTACACAAAAGGTCACTATTAAGGATATGATCATTTCCACATACCATTTGAAAGATGCCTTTCACATTGATAAGTTACCTAAGACTCCTAAATCTTTCAAAAAACCCAAGCCTTCCCAAATCCCTTGCAAGCCCAACATAATTTGGAAAAAGAAGAAAGATACACAAAAACCACCAATGGTATTTGTACATGTTACTTCACCAAATCAGGATCAAGAAGCCTTCATTAAAGAAGACTATTTATATTCTGATGGCATTACTGATTGTTTTTAGAATCCTAAGTACCTATACCTAATCAGATAATGGATAACTTTGATTATACAGGTAAAGGCCTTGGGCCAAGAGATAAAGGAATATTGGAACCATTATCAACTGGTAAACCTAATATGAGTTAAGGTCTCATATTTATACCACTTAAGGATGACCTCATGTATTTTAATAGTGAATCTTTTGAATCGACTAGCAATGAGACTCCTAGCAATGACACAACATCTCATCATAGCATTTAAGATGAGTTTGTTGACGCTGACCTATTTGACTCCAACTCCATTATGACCATCACAATTCATGATCCCCTTTACCTTCGTTATCCTGACCTCATTAATTAGGACTAGTAGGATTCTATTATACCCCTCAACAATTTTCATAATGAGGAATCTATTTTTGAGTACATGGGCCTCAGAGATGGATTGACCATTAGTGATCATAAGTAAGGCTTTGAATTCTCTTTGGACTCTTTCACCTACTTTGGAGAGAAGACAAACTTTCTTGGTCATGTAAAAGATAAAACATCAATATATTTGGGTGAAAACCTCTTTAGGGTGCTCATTGATCATGGAAATAGTAAATAAAAAGACAAGCCCTTGAGTGAAAACCTATTTTTGGTGCTCTTAGATGGGGAAGTTTGCTCATATCTAAAGATATATAGTGCCATTATCACATCAAAATAGCATAAAGTCTTTGAGCATCTTGTTTTTGAATTTCCAAATATATTTGTTAGTTGGCCACTATTTGAACTGCTAGATTTAGATTCATCTCATTATCCAAAGCTTTGGGAAGAAGAACCAAAAGTTGAAGTGAAATAAAAGGACCAAGATCAGATGATGCCCATTATTCTATAAGATGGTTCTATGATCCTCATAGAAAACACCACTAAAGTGAACATGGTGACTTATGATAGTCCCAAAACTATTTATCTTGGAGACTCCCTCACTGATGAAGAACATGACCACATTGTCACTATTCTAAGAGATTTCATTGATATCTTTACATGGGCTTATTCCAACATGTCAGGCCTAGACCCTGACTTGGTTGTGCATCGACTTGTTATCCATTTAGATGATAAGATAGTCAAATAGAAATTGAGGAAGATGCATCCATTCTTCACTCTTTTGATAAAATCAAAATTGGTGAAAATATTAGGAGCAGGATTCATCAAACCACTGGACTAATCTAAATGGATATCAAACATAGTCCCAGTAAGCAAAAATCCATAAGGTATATGCATTGCACTAATTTTAGATACATAAATAAAGTATGTCCTAAAGATGATTTTACTCTACCCAATATCAACATGATTGTCAATTATACCGTTGGGTATGAGTTGTTATCCCTCATGGATAGATTCTTAGGATATAATCAGATCAATAGCTCTAGAGGACTAACACAAAACTATATTCACAACATTGTGGGGAATATTATGTTATCAAGTCATTCCTTTTGCCTTGAAGAATGATGGAGATACCTATCAACATGTTATAAATGTCATCTTCCATGAAATGATACATGATATTATTGAGGAATATGTTGATGACATCCTAGTAAAATTAAAAACACATGTCAGACATCTTGATGTTCTATGGAGAATCTTTGAGAGACTTCATGAGTACAAAGTTTATTTGAATCCTAAGAAGTGTGTGTATACACATAATATTTTCACACTTTTATTGATTATTGACACTTTGTATCTTGCAAGAACATATCGAGTCTCAATATCTGTAAGTACATGCCTTAATGGGTGCATCAAGAAAGGGGTGGGCAGACCTTCAGTACTTCATAATATTGTTGTCCCTTTTTCCACTTGTTATCTACACTCTTGCATCCTAAAACCTTGAACCCTAAGCTTATTTCTCTTTCCTATCTATTCCCACAATTTGTCATGTCTTATCCTTCATTTCTTACCTTGTTTCCCTTTTGACCTATTCAATAAGCTAGGTCAACCTAGTTAACCTACCTTATTTTGGGGATACTTTTCCTTTCCTTGTTGCCTTGCATCCTGGCGAACCTAGCATAAACTTTAGGCATTATCCGAAGAATGTGCTAGGTCGACTCAATCGACCTAGCATAGCCAACATATCCAAAAGTCTTTAGGGTGAGATAAAACTATATATACAAGGTCATTCCTTACCATTTCATAAGAAATTTTAATTAAGCAAAGAAGTATGAATGAACATCTACTTATTGACCATTCTACTTAAGGAATAAATATTTAGGGTTCAATGCTTTCTTTTGGAGCTCAGACATTATCTTGTGGAGAAGTCTTTTGGATGATTAGGTAGGTCATGTAGCCTAGAGCTGATTTATCTTGGTTGTCCTTACAAGCCACAACAATCTCTTGTGAAGCACCATTGGCCAAGGGAGAGGTTGAGACTCAGTAGGTTTATTTTCAAAGGTAAGTATTCCTAATTTTATTTCTCCTTTGTAAGAGTAGATAGATAATACAGTATGTATTCTTCTCTTCCATGTATTAATATTTCATATGCATTGACGTGAGTATATGTCTCCTATACATGTTTAGTTTAGTTATTATTTACTTATTTTTCTCTAACCCCCACTTTGTGCCACAAGATTTAGTGAGCACTAGATTAGTTTAATTTTCTTGTTATTAGATTAGTTTACTTTCTTTTTAATTATCATAAGTGAATATAGAAACCATAGGACTCTTTTAGGGTTATTTTGCAACTATGTTAGACTGTAGGCTTTAGAACCCAAGCTAGGATGATGTGTTATGATAGATGATACAAGTGATCCCCTAATCGGGTCTAGTGGATCATCATATTGGTCATGCTCCAGCTTACGAAGTGTGTGCCCCAATTGAAAGTGTAGGTGTGATCTATCTTATCCAATCCAAGATTGATTCATGCACACCATGTAATTTTGATTGCATACATTTTGGTGAACCCAACATGAATCAAACCCTTATAGGGTTTCTTTCACTTATTTTGATTCATTTTGTCATCTTTTCTATCATATGTTTTGACTTACTGGCTCAATTATATCAACCCAATATTTGTATTTGTGTGTAGGAATAGGTAACTAGATCGATTAGCTCAACCCAACATAGGTTTCCAGCACTTTGTAGACTTTCTATTCAACCTACTAGGTCAACTGGGTTAACCTAGCACATTTCCAGCCACTTTGTAATAGGTTCTTATTCAGGACTCATAATGCAGGTTCTAGATTTTAGACTTCTAGATTTGTAATCTAGTCAACTAGGTCGATTAGTTCAACTTAGTACATTTCCAAACATCCAATTCAATCTACTAGGTTGACTAGGTCAACTTAACACACTTTTTTAGCTTTTGCAATAGGTTCCTATCTCACTTGGTTAATCATCTCAATCCAGTTCTACATATTGGTCTAGTTCTCTCCAAGGTTATAGGTTAGTTACTTGTTCTATTTTCATCTCCAAAAAACCAAGGTCAGTTTCTATTTCTCTATTTCTATAATGCTTTGTAATTTTCTTTCAAAATTACAATCTATTTATGTATACCAATTGGATTAACTAGCGTTAGTTTAATTGACTATGTATTTCATTTCAGTATCTAGTTTTCTAGACTAGCTACAAGCATATTTCATTTCATCTTTTTAAAAATCCATCATCTTTTCTTGTTTGTTGTGCTACATCAAACAACTTGACTCTGCACTATCTTAGACCTTGCTTTCTACCTCTGTCAACTATACTAGGTCAACCTAGTTAACCTAGTAATTTTTTAGCTCTTATACACTACACTAGAATGATCAGGTTGACTTAGCATAGTTTTTAAGCCTTTTTCCCTTTTTTGTCAGCTTCTACTCTCTAAATTGGGTTGGTTCTATGGACGCTATCTAGCTTTATTGTCCCAATTTTACACTAGGTCGACTGGGTCGACCTAGCTTTATTTCTATCACATTGTGAATCCTTTGTTTTCTCATCTTTATTTCCTTCCTCTTTCATCATGGATTTCATATTGGGTGAAAACATTGAATCTCAAACAACAGGCATGATGGATTTTACCAATCCTCATAGGGTTTCCCATAGACAAAGTAGAGTTTCTTTTGCAAATGCTAGTGATGTCCATATTACAACTTTCACAATGGACTATGGGTTCCCTCATGATATTTATTTGCAACATAATCCTTATTTTCTCTTATAAAACCAACCTAATTTAGAGTATAATCCCGAAATGTTTTTCTTTATTAACCCGTTTCCACAACATAAAGGGAAAGATTCATCTACCATTTATGATCTCGTGATTAGTGGTCAAGACAATGAACCTCATTCACCACGTTCTACATTCTCAAATGGATTTGGTAGTAATAATTTATTTGATTCACAACATCTCCCTTTGATGATGACTTCTCATGTTTCTTCTTCTTTCTTCTTTTCTTATACCTCCATGCCTAGTATCTCAACTACCATGGCTGGTTCTAAATCTAGTGTACCTCTCTTAAGATCCACTATCCTTCATCCTTCCACTAGTTCATTATTTTCTACCCAAGGCATTCATGCTTTTAGTACTTTTTCCTCTCTTCCATTCACTAGTCCATCTTTTGCTACACAAGCAAGCTTTGCCATTCCTTGAATTGGTTGATGGTTAGGTAAAGGATCCTTATAAATAGCTAAATGAGCATTTTCTTTATTCAAGGCTTGAGCTTTATCATGAGTTTTATATTATTTGAATTCATGCTCATAACATTATTGGTGGAAGAGATGGGCTTGCCTTGGTAGGCTATGGACTCATCATATGCGAGCTATCACCTCTTATGCCTACCAATGAATTAAATTCCCTCATAATGGAGCCATTTATAAGATTCAAGGAGATACTAACCCTTAGACTTTTTGAACAATTTTAAGATCATGGTGTCTTTAAGATTCCTACTCTTGAGCCTTTACCTAGCATTCCATTTCATGAGTCACAACATCTAAATTTTCCTATCAACTCAACCAGAGGATATAATGGGCATCCTAATCTTATTGGTAATATTCCTCCCAACCTTTTAGACTCTGATGAAGATGAGGTTGATGAGATTAATCTCAAGATGAAAAATTTTGATCTCACACCTCATCTCATCTCACAACTTCCTACTTCCTTGCAACCTCATTCTCACAAACCTCATTATGATCACATTCCTATAGTCTTATCCAAGACTCAACATTCTATTCACCATGATTCTAATGATAAAGCTATTTTGACTTATGTCATCGATCTTCATTCACCTGATTATGATGATGTATATTCCTTAGATGATCCTTTATTAGGTAGTTTGTCCAAGCCCGTGATGCCAAGATTATGTGTTATCATTATTATTTACTTGAGTCTTTTCATGCATCCTCTTGTGTTCCAACTTTTTTAGTTCCTAATTATTGTATTTTTTTTCTTTATCACAGAGTGGAGATGGCACCAACACTTCCAATTTTTTATGAGCCCCATAGGACTATGCTCATGGATCATGCTATGATCAGCCCTTACCATTTTTTTAGGTTCCTTGATTCTCATCATTGGTTTAATCTTGAGGTTATTTCTACCCTTATTAAACCTTATATTGATCCTACTCCTCCCATAGTGGAACCTATGTTAGAACCAGTTATTATTTCTTCTTCCATTTTTGGTGAGCCTACTCTTGCTTCTTTCACTAGTTTTCTTCCTATTAAGACTATTTCTATTCCTTTTCCATCATCACCTCCTCTTGGTGATGGTTTGCTTCTTTTGCCTAAGATGGATCCTTTTCCCATAAAATGGGGTGATGATTCATCTCCCTCTTCTTCCACATTTGTTACACCTTCTCCCATGAGTGTTCCTCCTAAACACACTCACAAGCATATCTATTGCTTTCATGGGATACATACCCATTCTTATACCCATTATCTTAAGTTGAAAAAATATATTGATACCTTACATCCTTCTTCGCCATTCATAGACACTACCATACCTCCTCCCAAGCTTATTCCTAACTATATACCTAAGTATGGTGAGAGTTATTGTATATGGCACCAATGCAATACACATCATACTGATCATTGTCGTATCCTTTAGTAGCATCTTAAGGATCATCTTATAGCTATCACTAGACCAAATAATATTCCTCCCATAGGTAATTCTCCTAATAAGGTTCCCCCTTCTTCTCCCATATTTACACCTCCTATGGTCCCTTCTGTGCCTCCACCTATGGTTCCTTCTCCACCCGTGGACTGTCTTTCACCTGTGGATCCTTCTCCATTGGCGATTCCTCCTTATCCCATAGATCTCATTCCCACACATTATTTTGATCATCCTTTGCCCAATTTCTCTCCTCAACATGATCTAATGATTATTCCTACTTTTTTAGTTGAGGAGATTAGAAAATAAGTATTTTCCCAATATTCAACAAAGATCGATGACATATTAGCAGTAGTTCGTATCCAACTTCATAGATATTATATGATGTTTTGGATAATGTGTGTGGATAGATTTACTAGTAATTATGAGCACATTCATGGTACTTTTACATTTATATTTGGATTGGAAGTGTGCTCCATTTTTATTTCTTTTTCTATATCTGATTATATCATTTGACACTATGTCAAATTCTTGCTTATCTTATATCATTATCTTCTTTGTTGTAATATATTTATTATTAATTTTATATTCTATCTTTTTTACATATTTTTATCTTCCTAATCATTAATTTATATTTCTCTTTTCTTCTTTTTGTATCCATTGGATATTTATTTTTTGAGTTGCTTTGTAAAATGATGGATACGAACCGTCAAATCCTCACAAAATCACCATATTTAGCTTGTTATTGTCTTGTATCTTCATAATTGTTTATTTTCTTATCCTTTCTTTTTGTAGATAATTATCATGGTGACTTGGTTGTATTTAACCTGTTACCTTTGGTTATTGTCTCATTTTACCATGCGATCAATTAGCAAATAGTCTTTCTCATTATTATTTCCTTTTACCAATCTACCTGTGGATCTCCCTTTTCCTTTCTTCCTTTTTCACAAACTAAGCATATGCACAGTTGAGATTTGAGATCACATATTTGTTCATTATCAAGCCTAAGTGTCCAAGTCAATATTTTATCTTTGGTTACTTAGATTCCTTTAACCTTAACCTGTAGCTCATTAGTGTGTATCACTATCTTTATCATGCTTGGTCATTCCAAATCTATATGGAGGAGGAATCTAAAAAAAACCTTCAAAATAAAGTTAAAATCCAAATCATTCAAATAAAAGATAATGATATCAAAAGGCAAAAATATGCAATATTCTTAAAAGTCAAATCACACTAAAAGATGTGAGTCAAGTACATCTCCTATCTCCAATAGAAGCTCAAACTCCACAGTCAGCTTCACATAGAGTTGAAGTCCTTTAGGATGCGGTAGGCCAATATATTAGATTAAGGAAATTCAAAAAAACTCTTCTAGTTCTACCTACTTTCTCACACAAGTACCCAATCTTCGTAGTAGACCAATGGCTCTGTAAGGGGTCCTGAGGAATGGGAAACATGTCTTGGGTAGGTAGGTCCATTTTAATTTTTCATTATACTAGTTTACCTTCATGAGTTGATCTTAGTATCACACTTTTCTACCTAAAAATCTTTGTGTCTATAGGGAATAGGTTTCCTTTGTACATAGATGAACACTAATCACTTAGTGACTTCTCATGTTCTTAGTTTGCCTCTTATGTCCTAAGTTCTTCTCTTAATATGCCTAAGTCTTTGTTTTTTACACTCTCTTTTTCATTCCCTTTCCTCATATTTCCTCTTGAGAAATATTTTCTTGCTTTCTGATCACACCCCTTGGGTTTTTCTTTTATGAGTTGTAGCATAAGACCATGGATAGGACCCAACGCTTCCTCACAAAATTACCATCCCTTTTGTATTTCAATATAATATTATTATGCTGCTAGTCAATGTTGTTTTGGCATCCTTTTGTGTTTTTCATTTATGACTGTTTTATCTTATTACCCTTATTCCCCATGTACTTTATTGTTCATGCTTATTCTACCCCATGTGGTGTTCCATTTGTTGAGTTGTAGTGTAAGACCATGGATAGGACCCAACCCTCCTCACAAAGTTTTCCAACAATCAAATCACCATCAAATTACATGTGTCAAGTTTGAGATATGATTTAATTGATTACGAAGTTACACATCATTTGACATGCTTCCCAGCTTGAACTAGTATGTTTTATGCTTGCTTCATTTTTATTTCACATCTCATTTTCTAAGTGCATGTAAGACTTCAACCATTTCTTGAATTTTGTCATACTTCCCAGCTTGAATTAGCGTGATAAATTTAAAACCAAATTTTCATTGACTTTTCATTTATTTTTCTTACCTTGTGTGACCTTCTGCATACCTTCCATTTTTTTATTTTGTTTTTCATACTTCCCAACGTGATATAGTATGATTTTACTTGTTTTAATTTGGTGCAAAAATCTTTCATATTTGGTTTGAAAACAAATCCCATTTTTACCATCTTGTTTTCCATTTCTTGTTTCTTTATACTTAGTCATTTTTCATGTTATTACACATTTCCCAGCTTGAATTAGTGTGTAGTACATTTTTGATTGATTATATTTTTCTATCTTTTTTCCTATTTCTTTCTAACCATGCATGTGTTTATCATAATGCTAGAAAAGAAACCACATCTCATATATTTCCTATAACATATAAAACAAAAATAAATACATGTGCTAAAAAGAAATATATATAAATTATCCACATACAAAACCAACAAAATGATAACAATATATCCATAGTGACCACATACATAATCACATCATTAAGCCAAAATGATACATCATATATATATCTCAATATTTTGATACAACATATATAACCATAATCAATGCTCTAGCTCTAGGGTTGGGCTCCATCTTGTTTATCTCGTGGCCTAGTCACATTTCTTGTTGAGGCCTCAATTTGACTCCTCCAAATTGTATGTTGTAATGAGGCTATTTGAGACCTCAATCCCTCTACCTATCCCTACACTTGTGTTATTTTCACCTATGCTTGTACCAGCTCAATCTAGACCACTATGTGTGCCTACATCAGCTAGGTCTACATCATTGTATATGCCTACATCATTTGTGTCACTATCTCTAGATGTGTAGCTCTCTCATTAGCTAGGGCCTGCCAGGTCTACCTCTCTTTTGCGCCCATCTCTATTAGTGGTTGTGCCCTCTCTCTCTAAATTCATATCTACCTTATGGCCTCTTTCACTAGTCTAAACTAGCTCACCTAAGCTAGATCAAATGGTACACTCAGATCCTCCAATTTCATGGGATCATATGGCTACAAAGTCTCCTCTAGGATGTCATGGAGTGTTATAACTGAGGACCACCATCTCTCCTCATCTTTAGGTACACCTAAAAAATCACACTAGATGGATATTAGATTATTTTCATATATCACAATATCTATCTATCTTTCAATTCAAAGCTTAAGCAATAAATTAATCATATTTTTCTTACCTATCTATGTTTTGGCTACTATAGTCTCACCATCTACATGATTGCCTAGAAAATTCTCCTCATTTGTATGACCTCCTAGTACATCCTCTGTAGGTCACCTCCTCAACTCAAACTTGACTTTCATGGCTCATGTTCATCTCAAAATGTGCCTAAGTGGTCTCTCACTTATCTGTGTCTCGTCTAGGTCCTCTACTGACTCACCAAGGATGATGATGGTCTTTGGTCTCTCCCCTTACCTTGATCTATGTCATATCCTTGATGGTCATAACTCATCTCTCTATGGAGCTGATGGTGGTACATCTAGTATCATTACCTCTACATATTCCTCCTACTCTACCTCTCATCATTCCCAACTAGTCCATGGTTTCTCTTGATGTGGCTGTAGTGTTGACCTCACTATCAATGATCCAAATCCCCTCTTCCCTTGTGGCTCCCTCAAGTGTTGAGTCTACTACTCAGGCATGAGTATCAGCATCACTAGATGAGGTAAACCCATCTGTGCTAGCACCCATGCCACTAGATGTGGCTTTTTCCACCATGTATAATGTCTTATCACCTCTCTCCTCTATGGCATTATTCTAATTGTCTGCCAGCTCTCCTAGGTAGTCGTTAGCTACTCATATGGTCGCCATACTATATAGTGAACCTATAGTGCACTCACTCTCACTCTTAGAGCTCCCTCTCATCTAAAATATCATTCCCTCACCATTCTATCTTATTTTATCTCCAGATCTCTTTTTCTCTTCTCTTACAGTGTAAAATAACAAAATGAATTCTCTTTTTCATATTTAAAACTACTTTTTAGCCATTCAAATTCTTCATTTATTTTCCTTTAGATTCCTTCTTTTTCTCATATCTTTTTTTATATTCATCCATTTTTAAAACCATAAAATGTGTTAGATTCATGATGACATAGAGATTCATTTTTGGTATTATATGCCTATCTTCTAAAAAAATTGATTTTTGGCTATTTTTACACTAACTTCTACAGGTTTGCCTAGTGTTATTTACATTGGACACCTTCACTTTCTTCCAATATTCTTCTCCAACACTAAGTTAAGTTAAAGGAATGTGTTTTTCAATTATATCTTTTCATTTATCTTATTTTATTCTTACTGCACTTTACTTAGCATCAACATTATGTGTCATCATGTTCTATCCTGAAGCACCATCCTATGTTGCATTTACATGACACATGATGAGCTTTGGCTGGGGCACATGTATACACATAATATTTTCACACTTTTATTTATTACTGATACTTCATATCTTGTAGTAACCTATCAATTCTCAATCTCTTTGAGTGCATGCCTTAAGGAGTACACCAGGAAAGGGGTGGGTAGACCTTTGGTGCTTCGTAAGATTGTTATTCCTTTTTCCACTTGCTATCTACACTCTTGCATCATAAAACCTTAAACCCTAATCTTATTTCTCTCTTTACTATCTATTCCCACCATTTGTCATGTCTTATCCCTCATTTCTTACCTTGTTTCCCTTTTGACCTATTTAGTAAGCTAGGTCGACTGGGTCGACCTAGCTTATTCTAGGGATACTTTTCCTTTCCTTGTTGCCTTCCATCCTAATCAACATAACATAAAATTCAATAATTAACTCAAAAATGTGATAGGTCAACTCAGTCAACCTAAAACAACCAACATATCTAAAATTCTTTATGGTGAATTACTACTATATATGCAAGGTCATTCCTTACCATTTCATAAGAGAGTTGAATTAAATGAAGAAGTGCGAACAAACATCTACTTATTGACCATTCTAATTGAGTAATAAAGATTTAGGATTCAATAATTTATTTTGGAGATCTGATCTTGTCTTGTGGAGAAGTCTTTTGGATACTTAGGTAGGTCATGTATCCTAGAGCAAATTTATCTTGGTTGTCCTTACAAGCCACAACAATCTCTTGAAAAGTACCATTGGCCAAGGGAGAGGTTGAGACTCGATAGGTTCATATTCAAAGGTAAGTATTCCTAAATGTATTTATCTATTGTAAGATTATATAGATAATACAGTGTGTATTCTTCTCTTCCATGTATTAAGATTCCATATACATTGATGTGAGTATATGTCTCATATACATGTTTAGTTTAGTTGTTATTTACTTGTTTTGATTTAACCCCCAATTTGTGCCACAAGATTTGCTGAGCACTAGATTAGTTTAATTTTATTTTTATTAGATTAATTTACTTTCTTGTTTATTATCATAAGTGAATATAAAATCCATAGTACTCTTTTAGGGTTGTTGTGTGATTGTGTTAGACTATAGGTTTTATAACCCTACCTAGGATGATGTGTTTGATAGATGATACAATTGATCTCCTAATTGGGTCTAGTGGATCCTCATATTGTCATTCTCCCACTTAAAAAGTGTGTGGCCCAATCAAAAGTGTAGATGTGATTTATCTTATCTAATCCAAGATGGATTCATGTGCACCATGCAATTATGATTGCATACATTGTGTCTTTGGCTTCACTTCAATAAAAAAATTTAGGGTTCATTATGTCACAAAGAGGGATTGAGTGGATCTTGATAAATTCAAGGCCATTTTTAAAATGCCTCCACATTATAATCTCAAATAGCTTTGTAACCTGCAAGGAAAAATCCAATCTATTCATATGTTCATTTCACAACTGGTAGATAAGTATCACTGTTTACACACCTCTTGAAGAAAGGGGTCAATTTTCAATGGGATGTTGAATTCTAATTAGCATTTATGAATCTCATAACATACTTTGCCAACCCACCATTTTTTAGACTGTCGACACTTAGATATCCATTAATTCTTTATATTTTAGCTACAAAACATGCACTAGGGGCACTCTTGGCCCAACATGATGAACATGGAAAGGAAGATGTGGTCTACTATTTGAGCCACACACTTGTGGATTGCGAATATAATTATACAGCTATGGAGAAGGTGTGTTTAGTAATGGTGTTTGCCTCTCAAAATTTATGACACTACATGTTAAATAATAAGACTATTGTTATTGCTAAAGTGGACCCTCTCAAATATTTATTTTTCAAAGTAACCCTCATAGGTCACATGGATAAATGGGTCATTCTCTTAATTAAATTTGATGTGGAGTACCAGAATCAAAAGGCTATCAAGGGTAGGTTATTCCATATCAAATTATAGAAGCTCTTATTATAGATAATCACTCAAATTTGATTTTCCAGATGATTCTATTATGACAATAGAAGAAGAAATGTAAGAACCTGAAAAATGGAAGTTATACTTTGATGGCTCCTTCACATCCCATGGATATGGGGCTAGCATTATATTGATTACACCATAAATGGATCTAATTCCCAAAGTGTTTTATATTAAATTTCATTATACCAAAAATATGGCTGAATATGAAACCCTTATTTTAGGATTTCATCTTTTGATACAATCAGATATCTAGTGGTTAATGGTTTATGGGGATTCCTAATTGATTATTAATCAAATCACATATCAATATCAAACTTGAGATGACAATCTTGTAACATACAAGCATATTATGGATAATCTAAAGACTCACTTCAAATCCCTACAATTTGAGTAGGGACCATGAGCCAATAATAGATCTACCAATGCAATGGCAATAATTGGGTCCATGATACAAATTCCTAGTATTGTTAAAGAGTATTAGTTTCTTAGTGAAATCTTCTATAACCTGCTCATGTATTACCATATTTAGAGAGGTTATGCACCATCATTGGTCCCAATCCCCCACCTAAAGTACCTTAGTTCCAAGAAATTTATAATTATTTCAATGACCAAATATTTTTTATCGACCTTTCACATAATTACCAAAAACTCTTCCTTTATTATCTAGCCCATTATACCCTCCTTGGAAACACACTTTAACGTAAAGGCTATGATGAAACACTTTTTTTATTTTCTTGGAGAATCCAAGTTATCACTTAAGGAGGTTTATGAAATAAAGTGTGGGGCCCACACCAATAGTGTAGTCTTAGCCAAGAAACTCCTCAGAACAAGATACTACTAGCCCAATATGGAAATATATGCTTTTAATTACATCAGGAAGTGTGTTACTTACCAATAACATGGTAATTTGATAAATGCACCTTCCATACCACTCCAGATGATCACTACACCAAAGCCATTATCTACATGGGGCCTTAATCTCATCGTTAAAATCAACCCAACCTCTTCTGATAGCCATAAACATATTTTCATTATTATCAAGTATTTTACTAAGTGGATTGAATCCATTCCTCTATTTGCATTCCCAAGAAGTAGATTGCCAAGTTTATCCATTACTATATCATCTATCGATATGGTATCCTAGCCCTTATTATATCTGATAATAGTGGATCATTTGTAAACCAAGATGTTAAATCTCTTTGTGCCAAATTCAAAACCAAGCACAAGAAATCCACACTATAACCAACAAGGGAATGGTCAAGCTGAGACATCTAAAAAAACCATTATTATAATCGTAAAGAATATTTTCAGTCATGTTGGTCATAATTGGCACTTGTAAATTTTTCCTTCACTTTGGGCCTATTGTAATAGTCATCAAACCCCTACAGGAGCCACTCAATACTCCCTTATTTATGGCACAGATGTTATTATCTCGATTGAGATCAAGTTGCCTTCACTATGGGTGTCCTTGGAGAACATTGAAGATGACAAAGATTATAAATTTTCCATGTTACAAGAGCTTGACATCCTTGATGATAAGTGTTTGGCTACCTTAGACAACTTGCAATCATATCAAAATAGATTATGTATAATCTATAACAAGTGCATTCTCCTTAAGTAGTTTTAAATTGGTGATTTGATTTTAAAGGAGAAAAAAAAGAAAACTAATGTTGAATGCAATAATAAGGGTAAGTTTCAACCCAATAGGATGGGCCCATATGTTATCACAATAAATTATAGATCAAGGGCATATCGGTTGGCTACTTTAGATGGCAAAAAACTCCTAGAACCCATGAATATTATACATCTCAAGTGGTTCTATGTTTGACAACCTTTTGAACCATTATCTACAAGAGCCCTTATATGAGGGGAAACTTGTACCAAAATAATTCATCCCACTATTATACTCATGAGTGTCTTATCCTAGACCATTTTTATTATGTCTCATTCTATCTTAGACTATTCTACCATGAACCATATTCTTTTACTACTCCAGACCATTGTACCCCTAGATCATTGGCACTTTGAATTGTTTATATTCCACTAAACTCATTTTCATCCCATTTTGGACCATTATAACCTAGACAGCTATATTCCATAACCAATTATGATCTTGATTATGATTCATAGGCATTCTAGACACACTTAATGCCCATTCTACAATGTAGTTCAGCCTAAACAGTATTTCTTAGCTTTCTTTTATAGAAAAGTGTAAAAATATATGTCAGTACATGGTTTTTTACTTGTTGAATAGTTCCTTAGATTTGTCCAACACTACATATTTTTCTATTATTATTTTTCTATTGTTTGGCAGGCATATAGCCTTGACAAGATCAAAAAGGTCATTGCAGCTAGTTTTAGCTATTATTGGAATTCCTACTCTTGGATGTACATATCCTCAATTAGTTCGTTCCTTGTATAATTATTTGTATTCATGATCCCCATTGCAGATGATTTAGTTGTTGTTTGAACTCTTAATTGTGAAAGTGCATCTCCATAGTTAGGTAGTTCCCTGGGCCTTTTGTTAATATTTCATTTATGTTACCTATCCCAAAAACACAAAAAACATTAGAAACTAATAGACCAAACAAACAAAAAACATTGCCTTGCACCTTTATTTATATTGATCCCATGCTCTCGCCATTTTGTGATTTGAACCATTTAGTATCTCATAATCCTAAATCAAGTTGAGATGCTTTGAAAATTCCAAAAAAAATATTTGCCAACAATCTCATGCACTCACCTTTTTGTGATCCTTTTTCCTTGTTTATTCTACAACATCAGTCATGTTTTCATTCATCTCTTTTTTTTCTATCTCATATCCTGGGATAACTACATTTGGTATGAAGTTCATGTTGGATCTAACATCCATAGAACTATGTAGGTAGCATCCACTTGCCTCATGTATCTAAAATCAACTCAGCCATCCCTTCCTTTTCTTCTATTTTACCCCATTTTGTTTTATGTTGTTATTTCCCTATTACTTGGGGGCAACTTTGTATCCATTTTTCTTGTCTCATTGTACTAGTGTTGTTATTTCTTAGCTTAGGGGTCACCTTATTTCCAAGCATAACACCTCTATTACACATGCACAAACAATTTAAATTTTATTTACACTAACATTATGATTAACCATTGTTTGTGTGTGTTTATTTGATTTTTATTATTGTTTTGTATTCTCTTTTATATTTTCATTTGTTTTTTTTGGTGTTTTATTGTTCTTTCACCAATATGTCTTTACATTGTGTTATGTCTTTATTTTATTTGTTGGTGTTGTATTGTGTTTTCATTATCATTTTGTTGAGTTGTTATTTTCTTTATTGTTGTGTTGTCATTTGTTCATTTTTATTGAGTCTCTTGTTATTTATTTCTTAATGTTTTGTTGTGCCTTTATTTTTGTCTTTTGTTTTACTGTTTTATCTTATTTATTATATTTTTTTGGTCTTGTGTGTTCATATACGTGTTGTCAACATTTTGAGTCTATCTTTTACTTAGGCTTGATTTGTTTACATTTTTACTTAACTTGTTTTATTATTTATTTGTTTTTTAAAGTACATTTTTTTTAAACATGGGAATCTTGATTATTCATATCTTGATTTCACATTGTTAAACAATTTGTCCTTGCTTTGTTTGTATATGTTCTTGTGCCTACTTGAATCTTGATTGTTCATATCTTCATTTTAAGTTGGGTTACATTTTTGAATTGTTATTTTTATTCTTGATTTTGTTTAAACATAAATAGTTGTAACTTTGGTATTGGTAATTTTTATCATTACCTTTATTTATAAATATTTACATTTGAACCGGCCACAGTGCAAACAGAAATATAATGTTATTATGACTGACTCATATTTATGATGCATAATTTAAATTTTTATATAGTAAACACCAAGTGATCTAAATAAAAAATTCAATATTGCACCTAAGATCATTTTGTAACACACCATAACCAAATCCTAACACAAAATTTATCCTAGGCTAACTTTAGAAAAAAACATGACTCTACATAATATGTAAATATCTTGACATATACTATGAGTATAACTGACTATTTATATGATTATTTTGTGATGTCCATCTCCTAAATTATACTCCAACATCTAGTCATACATGATGCAGAATAATACAAATTCATCAACATCTATATGTTAATGGCATGCATCTCTTGAAACTATCATATCAAAACATATCAAAACAAAAGCAATAGCAATGAAAACATCATGTGACAATCAAAAAATATTAACAGTCCATGTAAAAATAGTAATAAACCAAAAATGAATGTCATATATATCTCAAAATTATATTTCTATACATCATGATAATATCTATACATATCATAAATATAAAAAAATAAAGCTAGCACAATCAGATGTCATCATGTTCATCCTTGGGAGGACTCTATTGGAAATTCTAACCCATCTCAGATGTAGGCATTGTTGGTGGATGTGTTAGTGGAGGCCCCATGACAACCCACTATGTATCTAATTATGTCACTGACCGCTCTAACTATGTCCCCTATATAGACCTAGAGGTCTGACTAGTCCACTGTGCCCTTGTATACTCACTATAGGAAGCCAATATCCACTTCATAGGAACTACCACCTCATAATATTGCCTCTAATAGGATATCTCATCCTTCATGCACAATTCATCATCCTTGGATGTAATCACATTGGCCAAGGATCTCACTGATCTTGCCCCTATATCTATCCTAACTCTTTGAGCCTCATCTCTCTCCTATGTCAGCATCTCCATCTCTACCTGATCAAAATCTTGCTCACCAACCACTATCACAAACTCCAAATCTCATGTGGATAATTGGGCTTGAATCCCTACTAATTATGCCTCATGTCCTCTAAGACCATCAATATCTACATCCTTGGCTATAATGAGACCCCATAACTTGGTTGTCTCTCCCTGAGCTATAGTTAACTACACCTGTAACCCATCCACAATACTATGTAACCCTATAATCTCTGAGAGGCATGTATTAATCTCTCTTTGGAACCTATCAATAAAATCCTAGTACTTTGTGAACCTCCTTTTGATTGAGGTCCCTACCCCTCCTTATCTTGAACCTGTCTCTATCTTAGAGGGGCCTACCTCTCTAAAACCTATCCTATGGCCTCCATTTCCCTTAAGGTATCCCCTCTATCCATATCCTAACCATATAGATTGACCATCTTTACATCCTTTTTAGGATCTTGTTATCCCTAAGGTTGTACCACCTATGCATGAGGAATGGTTAGTTATACCAGCACCTGACCTTATCATTATGTTGGGGCCTATCCCCTATCCCTCCTCATCTACACCCATACCTATCATAAGACTACTTGTTGGGGTAATGGTCAAGTAAATCAGATGGGTCTCATTTCAATCCATAATGCAGCATATGCATCGGTCACCCCTACATACGAAACTCATCCCATATAGTCCCATAGAACATAAACCAGCCTATCATAGTCAATGACTACCTCTGCCCTAGGCACTAATGGCCCCCACTCCCTGATCTCTCTAGTCATGTGTGCAAAATAATATGGACCTTTTGGGATATCCTACTGCATACCAAACTATCATTAGACTAGATATAGTGTATACCTCTCCACCAAATAATCATGGTGCCTTGTAATGTAACATGGGCTGATTATATAACCAATCACGAATAGGTCCTCCACCCATAAAAACTATCTCTAATTAGGGATTCTAAATGAAATATCCATCCTCAATCTCATTAATATCTTGTTTATAGTAAGGTAGGTCCCCCAAATGTCCCTACATGCTTGGTCATGTAGGGTACCATCCCTAAGCCATGGGATCCTCTAGTCTCCTCTGATATCTCAACCCCACTGGTCATGTAATTGCTATATGCTCTAAGGCCCATACCTCAACAATGTGTTATGGTTTATGTTATGCCCTTTCCTATAGGCAATAATATGCAAGTCCATGTACATTTGTGCTAGAATGATTGGTCCTTAGGTAAACCATGTCAGGTGATCAACATCAACTACACCATGTTAATCAACCCCAAGGGAAAACATTGCCACTCTTTTTAGGTAGTAGAATGCCACTGATAATAGATATCAAAACCACCACCTCTAGGGAAACCATTCCCTATCTTGTTCTACCCTCTAGTGTCCAAGCTAAATCCTCTAGTGTGTCCACATCTATGCACTCATAAAAAATCTCCTAGTCCTCTACCCTAAGTAGATTATCTAGCACGACCTATCATCTTACTCCTATCCAAGTAATTATGGGTCTTTTCATAATCACCCACATAATCTAGTGTACATCATTTAATGTCACTATAGCCTCCCTAGTTGGTAGATGAAAAATGGAAGTCTTGGAATGCCATCTCTCAACCAATGCTAACAAGTAAGCTTTGTATGTGTGGATCATTAAAAAGTGTGCCAAGAGATACAAGTCCTCTACTAATAAGATGCCCATGAGCTTGTCCATCATCAGCCCTTATTATCATAATACTCAGGAGTGTCTCTCCTATGATGTGATGACCACAACTTGTTCCTATAAATTAAACACAAGGCATCATGTCAATTATCCTTCTATCATATTCTTCTAATTTTGAGGCCTAGAATAGTCCTCTATGATTCTCTATCTCTATTCTAATTTTAGGCCTGGATCAAACCCCTAGGGCCCTATTACATTTTCCTTAAGTGTTTTTGCTATTGTTTTGGTGATCCTACCATTTAGTAGGTCATTCCCACCAATCTATAGGGCAATTTCACTAATTATTATGTCATGCCATTTATCAAGATGTTCCCACCAATTGGCAGGGCATTCCCACCAATCTTAGCAAACTTTCCATTTGATAAGGTGAAAAAACACCTAAAAATATGAGTTCACCATTGACTTGGTATTCTCTCTATTTTGACTCATAATCCTGCCAAAAGGTCAGTGATATTGTGGATCTCATGGCATTCCCACCATTTTCATGAGAAAATTCATCATTTTCCAAATTGGGAAAATGGTGGGATGACTCAACTACCACCTCCCCATGCATAATAAATGCAATAAATGACAAATTTAAAAACCAAAAACTTATCAATGTTTTTCTCTTTGGTGGTCATTGATACTCCCTCACATGCTCTACAAGATGACAATGGTATAGGATATTGGCCATTGTTCTCATCTCCATCATACAAAAATTTCACATCTTATAAATTACTATAGCTAGGGGTTCAAATGACTTTTTTTACCCCCAAGGGTTAAAATATAGTAAAATTTTCAAAATTTTCACCCCCTAGGCCTATAGTTTCATCATTTTATCTTTTTTGGGCTACTATTTTAGCCCCTCTTATCTATTTTTTCTCTCACTTTCCTCTAATTTCTCCATTTTTCAACCTCTTTTGCTAAAATTAATGAGATTATAATTTCATTCGATCGAGGGCCCACCCATCAAATATTTTCAAATTTTCATCTTTCCCTTGAAGGGGCATCATTAGTATGCCCAAATGATGTTTGGGGCATTTCATAAACCTATTTATCTATAATGCATGCAAACTTTAAAAATGGAAAGTGGGAACAAAATTTATTCCTTCTAATTATAGTGACCTTTTCATTCTTTGAAAAGATGTCTCTTCAATCGAATGTCTCTTCATGCCTTCTCAAATAGGGGCAAAATATAGACATCCAATTCCTATCAATATTGTGTTGTAATTGTCAATCTAAGCAACAATGCACAATCTGGGCCAAAACCACTAAAATATACTAAATGGTTTGAACTTATCATGTATAGGTGTCAATTTAGGCTAACGTATCCCTGAATGAGGCAATGCATTTTATGTGATTATTATCTTTTATTAAATCACTTCAATTCAAATTGTGATCATGCAAAATAAAACTCTAGACCACTGAATTTTTATAATTTGACAACACACATCACGTGCATGTGTGATTTCACATCCATAATTCCCTAACTGGGGTATTGTTCTATAAGCAACTAACACCTTCTTATGATTATACTTCAAGCAAATTATGAATCAGTAACTGATATTTCTGACTAGGTTGATTAAGCATGTGACATATTTCCAAAGAATTAAAATAATTAATCAAATTCACTTAAGTAAATTAAATCAAATCAAGAACCTAAGTGAAAATTCTATGAAAGTTCTTGAAAATCTATTTATTAGAAATTCATTTCTCAAATCTGCATCATCCCATGACATCATCAATGGGGTGGCATTTATAGGCCATTAATGGAAAAAATATCAAGATTAATCTCTCCCATGCCTCATCAATGCCAAAAAAATTAATTCATTTCTATATGGCATTCCCTTAATGAATATGATAATATGCTTCCAAAACATGCCCCCACTGAATCTAAAAATTATACCAAGTGTGGAGAACATGCCCCCAATAATATTCCCCCCCCCCGGCTTTTGAGGTAATGGAAAGATAATAACTGGTAGTTACCTCGACTCAAAAGGATAAGACAATTATATAATCTATGAATGTAACCATGTAGCATATAGAAAGGACATGTCTAGGTAAATGTATCATTGAAGTGCATATAACCATTGTGATCACATGTAGACCTAATATGCATGATAAATATCATGGCAACATATAGATAGTAATAGTACAATCTCAACAAGTAAATCAAGCACATGCATAAGAGCACTTAAAATAAATTCAATAGACAATGGTCCAAGGATCCCACAAACAAGGGGCATGTTCAAATGCCACATAATCAAAGGGACATGATTTAGTCTAATGTCCATAAAAGGTAATAATGATATATTAAAATGTCCATACAACAAACCATGACATATGAAAATACCAAATAAATCATACATAGGCACAGGGGCTGCAAATAAAGGAGCATATTCAAATGCTCAAACAAGGAATAAAATAGTAAGTCAAAACACTCAAATAAGTCCATAAATTAAAGCATAAGAAATGAGCATAAACATGTCATAGGAGCCCATGGATCTAATATGTTATAAAAAAATTTCAAGTGTATAGCATATCAAGTACAGTGTATAATATATAATAATGGATAAAGGCATGTGTAAGTACATATGTAAACTCAAACATGATAATATAGAGTGATCATTGAACCATATAACCTATGTGTATCAAGATCAAAGAAGTGGATGCCCCCAATGTCTATATAACATGAGTAGAGGGAAATCCCAACATCCAAAATAGGAATGTATTAAGTATCTATGTATGCATGTATCACAATCAAGTAGAAGTTGACACACTTGTGTGTATGAGTAATTAAGTATGCCATCCATCAACATGAAACTAACACATAGATGTCAAGGGCCCAATAGAACATGTAGGTGCCAAAAATGTTTTTGGATTTTTGGATGTTTTTCATTTTTTGGGGATTTTTAAAATTTGGACATAGGTTTAATCAAGTAGGTTCTCATCTTTGGAAGGTGTAGGCCCACCTATAAAAGATTTTAAGCGTTGTTTATATCAAGTCAGTGCCAACACTTCAATGTTTATGTGTAATGGTTTATCTGAAGCCAATGTTGCAAGAAAATATTCATGTCCATCATGTTGTATGCAAATATATATACCCATATGATGAAATGTTACACACATGTTTGTAGTATCTTAGTGTTCCACTTAACTAGCCAAGTTTTTTTAATTTAAGTTTTGAATGTGGTTTCTATGATGGTATCCACATAGTGGAAGCTCCAACACATGGTCCCAAGCAATGGGTAGTTGAATGTATCCTTGATATTCAAGACCCAATGTAGAATATATTAGTTCATTTATATCATGTCCCAATCATTCAATAAAATTAGTTTTTCAAGTTGTATCCCTCTTGTTTGAATCAAACCTAATATGATGGCAATATACCCCATCAATATTAGTATAAATAGTTAAATCTTCATGTTTTTATCATTTTGAAGTGTAATTTTCTTTTGAAATATAAGAAGTATGTTTATTTTTTCCTATTATGGACACATTAAGTATGCGTCCTTCACTCCTATATTGGTGGATTATATTTTTCAATATAAAACATTGATTAAATTAGTGTGGCTAATGATCTGATAGTAATTACAATATGGTACTCCCTTTGTAAGGAGTAGTATACTACCTAATCTATGTCTGGTATAAGGTAAATAAATCATTATATGTTCAAGTAACAAAGATAAGATAGTATCGATGGTATCCTATTTTGTTGTGAGCTATATTATTTGGGATAAATTCTTTTGGGAAGAATCCACATTGTTCACATGATATACTTGCATTTGTCCCTTATAAGGTTGGCTCAGTGCTTCTAATCAAGGGAAATGTATGGAATAATAAGCATTTACATGCTCATCTGTTAGTTTTCTTTTTCCCTTATTTAGATTTAGCTCTATATTTTTTGTAAGTGGGTTTAGTTTATATGTAGCAGGTCCCATGGTGGTTAAGAATTGCATGCTATAAACTTTTAGGCCTGATCTATTATAAATGAGCACTCTTTTGATACATTTACAATGTATTATTACTTGTATGAACAAAGGCAAATTTTGGTCAATAATATCTTTGGATGGTAAATATGATGGATCAAAGGTGATGATATTTTTATTGTTATTAAGATATTTCATAATATACATAAAATAAGTGGACTCAATATCACTTGGAACTTGTGTCTCATACAATACCTCTTATAGGATATTTTTATAGACATTAGGTTGTTTTAGGAGATCAAGGATTGAAAATTGTATATGTGTATTGCTTAATTGGTCAATAATGTCATATCCCTTAGATTTAATTGCCAACTTAGGTTGAGGAGGCACCTATATATTAACAGGTATCAGTATGGGTTGAGTGACCTTGCCTTTTTGAGTAGAACATCATGGACCATGAAATCCAATACAAGCTAGGGGCACATAATGGGTGTGGGATAATATCTATCATTCGAATAAGATCTATGTATGAAAAACTATTGAGATCATACATGTTGGCATATATATTGGCTCTATAACATTGTAAAATGAATTTTAAAAAGAGATTAAGTGTTTTTATTACTTTAAAACCCTCTCATTATTAGATTGGGTTTGCTTCTAATACTTGACAAGGAAATTAATAAAGAAAACCATAACAACTATGAAATGTTGAAATCCAAAATAGGTAATAGATGCATTCATTTTGCACATATTTTATGACAATTAGGGATCAACAATAGAAAAATTAGAAAACCCTAAGTGACCTAGGGTTTGATGTTCAAAGATCAGGTTCACCAAATGTTTAACCCTAAAATGTTTTGGTCTAAGGTGATCTTATCATTAACCCTAGATTTTTTATTAAAGATGTATATAGAAATGAAATGGCACAAGAGTGATAATCAAATCTATAGCAAGCCAATTAGATGTTAAACTTAGATATAAGTATACACTAAATTTTTTATGTTGAGATAGTCTAAATATGGAAAGTACAATTAT
This sequence comes from Torreya grandis, assembly GCA_037957365.1. Taxonomy (NCBI): domain Eukaryota; kingdom Viridiplantae; phylum Streptophyta; class Pinopsida; order Cupressales; family Taxaceae; genus Torreya; species Torreya grandis. The sequence goes on along the minus strand of JARHVA010000873.1, from coordinate 1,408,101 downwards.
ACTAGATATAAAAATGGTAAAGAATAACCATAGCTTGTTCTTATGCTAATATAGTTCTAGATCTAAAATAAGCATAAAGTAGGCTAAAAGGAGATTTTTGAACACCCACTAGATTCTAGATCTAACACTCTTGAAGCTTTGGATGATAAAATTAGCTTGGGATGGTTACATCAATACTATTATCAAGGTTTAATACTAGTGTCTTATATAGAATACCCTCTAAAATAGGATGTAACCACTTAGATGCTTATGATTTTTATTTTTTCTTCACTTTGGTGCATTCAAATCTAGGTCATGGTCTATCACTTCTTATGAAATGGAAAAACTCTAGTTCTCCATATTCATTGTGACCTTGTATAAAAATTGGTTAATTGGCACATGATGTTGAGCTAGCTATAAAAATGGGTTAATGGGCACATGATGTCGAGCTAGCCCCAAAGACCCCACTTTTAGAAAATGCTTCCTATATAGACAATACTCTAAAAGAGGGCCTCAAACTCATGTCTTTCTCCCTTACGAGTTGTCTTGTGTGTGAATCATATAATATGTGCAAAGTAAGTATAATAATGACCTAGCTTGTAAGTTATAAAATTGGGCTTTTGGGCTACTCCTTTAGTACTTCAAACTTATAGATGTGTAGTCCCTATGACTAGTATGGAAATAGGAATAAATAGGGAAGTTTTGTTTAATTGAATTCTCTTTAAATGCTCATTTATCAGAATGTTAGGTGAATAATGAATGAGGGTTGATCTTATATTTATATCAATCCTTTGGATTAATAACTCACATTAAAACACTGAGGCTTACATTAAGATATGTTTCATTTGAAAATTGGATGACTTTAGGGCACTGAACATTTGTGTTAGGATAGGTTAATAGCATCGACACTACTATCTGTCTTAGATGTTAGTGTTCAGGAACATGAAAGCATGTACAATTTATAACTTGTAAATATGGAATAGAAGCACATTTTAATCATTTTGGGAAAGATATAATACTTAGTTCATCAACATAAGATTGGTCAGACTAAGAGATATAAGCCAAGGGTCATAAAGATAGAGAAGATATGAGACTTGCAGAAGCAAGAAAGGTAAATAATTGAGAAAAGTAGCCAAGGTCTGAGTTTTCCAAGTGTACAAGATTGAGGTGTTTTATAATCATAAAAATCATCTATATTTACATATGTTCATATCAAATCAATTCAAAGTTCCAAATAAGGATCACTTATTTCCAAAATTCCTACATATACAAGAAGTGGGACCACATATAACACTAATTATCAATGAAAATGGTTTTATGATCAATTTGGATTCTTCCAAGACAATGAAAACTAAGAGGAAGAGGTATATCCACTAGTATATGATGAATTACCCCTTGGAATAGAAGAGATGCAAATCCATGTCCAAATAAAGGAGATAGTTCCCAAATGTACTTTCACTTAAGGATAGTCTCTTGTGTGAATTTCTAGCCAAATTCTCAATTCATCAAACAAAGGAAAGGGATAACTTGTATATCTTATACCTAATAACCAGCTTATCATTGCATAATTATAACAATATGGTCAAATCATAACCTCTTTTTTTTATACCTTAGCCACTATTTATCTGAATAATCCTCCACCTATGGAACAAAATATTCCCATTAAACAACAACAAAAAGATCCTTTGGTTAATCTCCCATCAAGTGGGGATGCTTTTGTAGCTCATGAATAGATTCCTCTTGTGGACATATTGCTACAAGATAGCAGTCTACCATAGGTGTTCCTAAATCTACATCAAGTTGTTCCTAGTTCCCAATAGGTCTTATCCTCTAGTGTGTAACATCAAATTGTAGACAATTCTAAACACCTTGCTTCTAGTTCGTAACAAGTTACTTTGAACCCCCAATAAGTTATTTTAAATTCCAACCATATGTATCCCAATCCATAACCACAATTTCTCAACAACCCTCCATTATAACAAACCAAATTTAGTCTGTAACATCAAGTTGAAAATTTCCACATATATTGTGAGTTTTGATTAATCCTCAAAATGTGCCTATTAATCCACAACATCTTCCATCCAATCAAAATCAAATCCCTAGTTTTTTAAAACAAGCTTATATATGACAAACTTATACATTTCAATAGTAAATTCCACATATTTATGTCAAATTTCCCAAAACCAACACATGTTGCTAACCACCTCTTAACATTATTCAATAGCAACATGTACCTCACCAAAAATATAATCTTGGTTATAGGGTGAACAACCCTAATATCTTAGCTGAAACAGTGCCCATTCCTACTTATTTTAATCATAATCAGCCCATCTATCCCAACCAAACTAATACTCCACTAAATAGTCAAAAATATAGCCTTCATCCATCTTAGAATGATCCCACTCTCCAATAGTTTCAGGAGATAAAATATCTTGTTCTAGGGCTTCAAGGAGGAAATCAGGGTAAAATGTACAAGTTTGATGAAATATATCCTTACCCATTCGATATGATAATCCTTCAAGTACCATTTTTGTCTCATTTATAAAAACCTAAATTTGATAAATACAAATGGAAGGGTGATCTAGAGATCACCTAAAATATTTCTTTATGGTTTACCAAGAGGTAGCCTACAATAATGTTTATTTACTTTGTTCATTTCCATGCAGTTTGGGTAGACAACCTTCAGAGTCGTTTTTACACTTGCGTAAAGGATCTATTATCACCTTTGATGACCTACTATAAAAAATTATAAAATACTTATATTATAACATAGAACATGAGTTAACCATGGTTGACTTATATAGTACTATATAATGTGGGAAAAAAAATTAGCTTACCTATAGCGATGGAGAAGCTTAGCTAGCCATTTTCCATATAATCTTCCTAATAAACAATTGGTCAATATTTTCACATAGAATTTTAACTCATAGGTGGCTCATAATTTGAGACTCCATTTAGTGAACACATTTAAGGAGATTATATATAAATGAGTGTAGATTTAAAAATCACTTATTGACAAATGACTAGTTAATATATACTCTAAAAACCATGTGCAAGCTCAAAATCTTCCACAAGCATAGCCTAGTACATCATAGAAACCCAAATCCATTTAGGAAATGGAGTCATAGAATCCATACATATACAAATAGCTCAACCATTGCCTATTCAAAGTATTCCACCTATTACAACCATCACATTGTAAAGACCACCTCCAAGAAGGAATCAATATCAGAACAAGTTCTTTAGTGACCTTGGTGAACCTATTGATGTTGTATTATAGAAGTTAGTCATATCTAACATGGTCATCTTGCCAACTCCAAAATCTTTTTCTTTAAAATCAACCAAATCCTCAATGGTATAAAGACAATGAGTATTATTATTTTCATCGTGTCAAGGGACATGGAATTCATAGATGCATGAAATGAGGATCACTTCATTCAAGGTTTGTTATAATGAGGAAATAATGATTTGGATAATGGTTCTTACACATCTAACCAAAACATGGGTATTTATAAAGACCCATTTTCCAAGCATAACTCTAAAAATCAATGCCAAGTTAGTAATCAACATCAAAATCAAGCATAGAGTCAGAATCAAACACAAAATTAGAATCATGGAAATAATAATCAAGGTCAATATTCCCAAGATAGTGAAATTATCTACCATGATATTTCATATAAATACAACAAATTTTTAGGTTGCATTACCAATAATCATGCAGCTACCATCAAAATTAACTCTTGTCAGGCTTCTATCACACCAAAAAGTTTTGCTCCTTCCATCTTTGGACCAGCTCCTTTATATTATCATGGTTTTTATCTACCACATAATAGCATTATTTATCTGATATTCCCATAGGTTACCATTCCAATTCATATACTATCTCATTATAAATCAAGTATTCCTTCTCCACTTTGAAATTACATAATCATAATATGTCATTTGAAGGTCACCATTCAAGGTCCTTTGCCTTCTTCTAATATTAATCCCATTCTAAACACCTTACCTTCAAAGACCAAACCTTCATCCAAAAATAATCCTATACAAGTCTCCTTGCCTTTCAAATTGAAACCATCTCTTTCTTTCGTTGAAACGCAATACAATCTTGGTGAACAATTGAACAAAACTCCTACATAGATTTCTATCCTAGATCTTTTATGTATGTTTGAAGTTCACAATACCATATTATATGACCTACTTTAAAAATCCAAGATACCCAATGACATTGAATCAACTACCTTTCAATTACTATTGTGTCATTTATCCCTAGGACAACAACTTATGTTTGGCTAAAGTGACATGTCATCCCTTGGTCCCCTACAAAACAACCCTCTCCATATTTAAGTTGTTATAAACCATCATAATATCAAGCAGGTTTTTATAGACATGGTTCATGCCTCAATATAGATTCACTAAAATTTACACAACTATTAGGGTACACTTCAACTGATTTACAACTAGATACCATTATGTTCAATACATATGATAATATAGAGAGGGAATCACAAGGCATTATTTACTTGCTAGCCATCATTGGGCCTATCAACCATAACACTCTTTTCCATGCCATTAACATTTAATTGCATTATAATTTACTTCTTGGATGCCCTTAGATCTATTTAGTATGTGTATTTCCATCCATCCTTCACCAATGCCTAAAAATCTCCCATTCTAGAATGGAGGTCACTATTCATGGTGACCTACAGCCATTTCAGTATTACAAGCACTTATAGGTTGAATATGGTTAATAATTTTTTTCATAGCACCAAGCATGCACCTAAAAGGGATAAGACCAAATCCCATAAGTCTCCCTAATCAAATTACATTTATCTAAGTGACCTTACATCCACTTCTACTTCATTTCCCCAAATTTTCTCCCACTTCACTGTTGAAGACATGAGTATTGGTACATATAGCATTAAGGATGCATTCCACATTGCCAAATTACAAAAATATATCAAATATCATGATAGAATGAAGGATACTAAAACTCATGATAGGCCTAACATGATATGGCATAAAAATATTGGGTCTCATCCAAAGGGAACTCTTATATTTGTTAAGAAGACTTCACTATATCAAGATCAACTTAGCAATTCTGAGGATTCTTGATTATAAAATAATGAATTTGCCTCTTGTTATCAAAGTGTTAAGTGTCACACTCCTTGAACAATCCCAGAGATTTAAGATTATAAAAAGAAAGGCTTAAGGCCAAACCAACAAGGTATTATTAACACTGTTTATGCTACTAAGTGTTTAACACTAAAATTTAAATTAGGGAATCTAGGATTAAAGGGGTAGATTTATCCTAGGGCACAAGGATGGTAGACTATCTCTAAATTAGGATAATTAATTTCAAAACTCAAATAAACATGTACTAAATTTATTATGTTGGGAGATATCAAAAATAGAAAATACAACTATGCTATATATTGTAATGATAATTAAAATAAGGTACTTAGTTGGTTATGATGTTAATATAAATTTAGATTTAGAATAGGAAGGGAATAGACTAGATATAAATTCTAGATCAATCACCTGATTCTATAAATTATGCCTCTATAGCCATGGATATTTACATTGACCTGGGATAGTTGTGTCAACATTTCTGTCTAACTTAGACACTAGTGTCTAGTATGGAATACCTATTAAAATTGAATTTGACCACCTGGATACTTCTAGGTTATGTGTCTCTTTCATTATGATGCATTTATATTTGGGTCATGGACTATCACTCCTTGTCAAATGAGAAAACCCTATTTCTTCGCCTTCATAGTGGTTGTGGAAAAAATGGGTTAGTGGTCACATAGTGTCAAGCTTCTTGAATGACCCCTCTATCAATGGGTATTTCTTACATAGACAATACTCCAAAGAAGGCCTCATATTTATGCAATTATCCTCTATGTGTTGGATTATGTGTGTATCATGAAATATGTGATAAGTACAACAATGACCTTGCCTGTAACTTGGAAAATGTGTCTCATGGAATGCTCTTTCAATACTTTAGATCTGTATATGTGTTTTCCCTATGAATGATATGGAAATAAAAAAAAATAAGGAATATTTTCTAACTTGAGTGCTTGATTGAATGCCTTTATTAAGTTTTCTTGTGAGTAGATAATAAATTTTTAGGTGAAATAATGAATTAGAGTTGATCTTCTATATATACTAATCCCTTTAGAGAATATCTTGTATTAAAACACTTAAGTTGACCATAAGAATATGTTTCATTTGTAAACTATATGGCATTAAGGAACTGGAAAATTGTGTTGGGATTAGACACTTACGTTGACATATGCATCTAGCTGGGACATAAGTGTTTGGGTAAATGGAAAATAGGCATAGGTCTAAAACTTGCAAAAATAGAATATAAGCAAGATTATAACATTCTGAGCATGATAGAAGGTCTGAGTTATTAGAATAATATTTGTCATACTAAAAGATAAGAAATATGCACATAGAGAATGTATGCAAACCTTTTGTTAATGGGAAGGATCTAAAATATGTAGGTACATCCATGATATGTATTTTCTAAGTGTACAAATTGAGGTTCTATATAATTCATAAATAGTGTCTACATTTTCCCTCTTTAATCTAGTAATGAAATTACTAGTTTAAAGGAAAAGAAATGTATACCTAATATTTATAGCCCACCTTGCCTTTGCTTGAGTCCAACTTAAGTGCTTTGATGGTGACTAACTTGAAACCAAGAGCATGTTATAGTAAATAATCAATGTATATAATCTAAAATTAAAATCATTAAAATGATTAAAATTAAAAGAGAATAAGGCTTAGGAGTACACATGTGTGTCGATATAACCACCTTGTCTTTTGGTAATTTGATTTGAAGATATGTATCATTGTGAATCATTATAGTTGTGCTTAGGACAAATATAATCTATAAAGTACATATATTTAAAGAGATAGAGAGATATTGGAGGACACATGCCCCAACTTTGGAGAAAAGATGAGTTGCCACTCAAAATTTGATATTAGGTGAACCGTGCAACCCAATCATACTTATAATCTAGTGAGCATGAGTCAACCAAGTCAACTCACACTATAAAAATGGTGAGGTTGGATGATGTAATAAATTCCAACCTATAAACATGGAAATATTGAATGATTTAATCACCTCAACTATACCAAAAATAAACCAACTATTGTAGTAGATTGGCTCAATACAATCTATAAAATCTCAACCTGGTGAATGATGACAGTCCATAGAAATATTTAAAACATGAAAACTAATTTTATTTTACAATTTTAGATGCTCTTTTTCTTATCATATGCACCTTATGTATGTCTCATGCTGAAACCTAGGTATAACAATGGTACCAATGTATATAATTCTACCAAAAATATGTATCTGAATCATATAAGTATGTAATTTTGACCAATTTGAAAACTATGTTAAGTGTGGAAATTGTGTTTCCAAAACATGCATGCATTATATATTTTAAACTAAGAATTGGTGTGTGGATAACATGTTACCAAAACATGCCACCATTGTATGGCTGAAAATTAAAGCTATAGTAAGTGTGGAAAACATGTTTCCATAATGTGCCCCCACTAAAATTTAAAATTGATAACTAGTGTAAGTGTGGAGCACATGTTTCTAAAACATGCCCCCATTGTATATATGAATATGTGAAGAATGTGGAATCCATGCCTCTATGGCATGCTCCCACTACTATTATCTTTTTTGATGTGAGATCAAGTATAAATTGGTAGGCACCTTACTTCAAAAGGATAAGATAACTGTATAATCTATGTATGAAACAAGTAGCATATAGAAGGAACATGCCCAAATAGATAAATCATTGAAGCACAAATAATTTGATCACATAAAGTACTAAGATGCATGATATAGATCATGTAAAATCTAGATAGTAGTAGTACAAGATCATTAATAAATCAAGCACACACATAAGATCACTCAAAAGCAAAACAAAATACAATGGTCCAAAGAAATCATAAACAAGGGGCATGTTAAAATGTTTCATAATCAAGGGGACATGACTTAGTTAAATGTCCAAAAAACTAAGAATGACATCGTCAAATGTCCATAGAAAAAAGGATTACATATTCAAATATCAAAGAGGCAAACAAAGGCACAGGGGTTGTAAAAAATGGAGCATATTCAACTAATCTAACAATCAATACAAGACACTCAAGGAAGTGCATAAAGGAAAACATAGAAAATAAGCAAACATAACATAGCATACTATCCCCTACATATATATGTTAGCAAAAAATATTAAGTACATATCATATCAAGTACACTGGAAAAGATATAAGCATGGATAAAGGCTTTTGCAAGTACATAAGCTTAAACATGATAATGTAAAGTGATCATAAAATAATATAACCTAGGTGTATCATGATTAAATAAGTGGATCCCCCTAATGTCCACATAACATTAGTAGAGGGAAGGCCCAACATCCAGAAGTGCATAGATCATATAAATATGTATGCCTAAATCACACTTAAAATATGAGTGAAACACATGTATATAGAAATAAATAATATGTTGTCCACTAACATGTAACTAACAACATAAATGCCTAGGAGCTAGTAAAACATGTAAATGTTGAAAGTATTGTTTAGATTTTTGAAGTTTTTGTTATTTTTGGAATATGTTAGAGACCTTTATGTCCCCAAGTGAGAGGTATCGATTATAGGATCAACACTGTCAACAATGCGGTGTATCCTTGTATTTATATCCAAATAATGGTTTGTGTGTTGCCCCTACATTCTATGATATTAGAAATAATATTATGTTTTTTTTAGATGTTGTAAAGGTGGTAATGTAATCAATTTGTGTGGAAGTAGTATCTGTAGAATCTCACTTTGAATTATATTATCCTTTTGCATATCATGTAAATTAGTTATTGTAAATTTCTTTTATTTGATGCTTGTTTTTGAAATTATCCCTTTTCAGTAGAATATGCAAAGGTGTTACTAGCACATTTTAAGTTTTGTATATGGAAAAGCATATTTTATAGTGATGTGTGCTTTAAATCCAAATATTGGTTTATTTTTTGTAATGTTTCTATCGAATTTCTTATAGTGGTATCTTAATCTTTTATGGTTTCACAATCACAAACCTAGGTGCCTTCGATTGAATATGTATACATATATTATCTAGGGATTTAGGAGGAGTTCATTTGTCACCTTTCATGAGCATTATATAATGGACCACTTTACCCATTGAAAAAGTGATAGCATGGACCTGGTTAGAGGTATTTTGGCTATCACCCTCCTTAGTATTAGAAAAGGTAAGAGGCTCCACTTTATCCATTTGAAATGCTCTAAATACCTAATGAGGACAAAATTGGAGAGACATATAAACTCTAAGGAGCAATTCATTTTGTTGATGTATTCTTTGGATTTTGAAAAGAAACTAATTTTTGAAATAAATTTTAGCTAATTATAAATCAAAAAATTATCAAGTTTCTACAATAAATTATATTATTTTGCATTCATATAGATCGGGTTCACCAAATGTTTAACCCTAAAATATAGATTGGGGAATCTAGGGTTAAAGGGGTAGATATATCCTAGGGCACAAAGATGGTAAACTCTCTCTAAAGTAGGCCAATTAATTTCAAAACTTAGAAATATATATATATATATATATATATATATATATATATATATATATATATATATATATATATATATATATATATATATATATATATATATTGATTTTATTATGCTAAGATATGCTAAAAATAGAAAGTGTAGCTATGTTAGATACTACAATCATAATAAAAATAAGGTACTTAATTGGTTCTAATGCTAATATAGATCTAGATCTAAAACATCAAGGGAATAGACTAGATCTGGATTCTGGATCAATCACCTAGTTATGTAAATTATAATTCTACAATTATGGACACTTGCATTGACCTGAGATGGTTGTGTCGATGCTTCAATCTAACTTAGATGTAAATGTCTACTACAGAATACCTATTAAAACTGGATGTGAATATCTAAATGTTTTAGGGTTCTGTGTCACCTTATATCTAGTGCATTCATATCTAGGTCATGGACTATTCCTCTTGTCAAATGAGAAAACCCTAGTTGTTCATCTTCATAGTGGCTATGGGAAAATTGGGTTAGTGGGCACATGGTGTTGAGCTACCTCAAAGACCCATGTATCAATGAAGGCTATCTACATAGTCAATACTATGAAGAGGGCCTCAGACTTATGTAGTTATACCTTACATATTATCTTGTGTGTGTATCATGCAATGTGTGATAAGCAAGTACAAAATTGACCTAGCTTATAACTAAGCAAATGTGGCTAATGAAATTCTCCTTCAGTACTTCAGACATGTAGATGTGTTGTACCTATGACTAATATTAAAATAAGATAAAATAGGAAATCTTTCCTCACTTAAGTGCTTGATTGCATGTCTTTGGTAAGTTGCCTTGTGAGTAGGTAATAAACTGCTAGGTGAAATAATGAATGAAGGTTGATCTTGTATATATACCAATCCATTTGGAGAATATTTGGCATTAAATCACTTATGCCAACCATAGTAATACATTCTATTTATAAATTGGACGAATTTAGGACACTAGATACTTATGTTGGGATATGACACTTGTGTCAACATAGGCATCTTGTTGGAACATAAGTGTCTGGGCAACTAGAAAATAGGCACATGTCCAAAACTTGTAGAAATAGAAAATACATAGGTTTATAAAATTTTGAGCATGATAGAAGGTCTAAGTCATTATAATAACATTGGTTAAACTAAGATATAATTAGTATTCATATAGATATAGCATATACAAGCCTTTTGATAGTGGGAAAGGTTTAGAAGATGAAGGTACATGCATGATATGTATTTTCCAAGTGTACAAGACTAAGATGCTATATAATTCAAAAATAATGTCTACACTACTCAAAAAAGTTGTCAAAGTATTAGATAAAAACCACCTGAGGGTGACCCCTTAGATATTGAAAGTGAAACTACTTTAGCATCTAACGAAGATAATCCCAAAAGCAACATAAAATCTTATTATAGTATCTATGATGAACTTATCGGCACCAAACTATTTGGTACCAATGTCATTCTCACTATCACTTATTCACCTAAAAAACCACTTATCCTCTATTATTTTTAATTAATCAATTGGGATCATCAAGATCACATTATACCATTGAATGACTTTTATAATTAAGAAGCCCTAATAGAATTCTTAGGTCTTAAAATGATCTATCGATTGGGTATCACAAACGTGGTTTCAAGATTACATTAGATCCTATTGCCTACTTTTGAGAGAAGGTGAACATCCTTGGTCAAAATACAAAATAAAATGAGAATCAAACATTGAGTTTCTCTAGTGAAAACCTCTTGTGAGATGATAAATTTGAGCAATTGATTTAGATATGCAAATTATATCCAAAACACATAAATCTACAATCTACCACTAAAATTAGAAGCCACTAGATCAAAATGCAATAAAATGAACATTTAAAACAATATTCTAATCTAAATCCAAATGTTCCCAATAAAAATTCAAACAAAAATACTAAATATTATAGATGGAGATCCCTTACAAATAGACTCAAAATTTCAGCATGATATTAGCTTGATCAAAAGACTTAGATGAAATTTTGATAGATTTAGTTGATAGAATATTTTAGCATGAAGGATCATGGATTTTATACTTGGCCTCAATGGAGGATTGGTTGGTTTAAATAGAGGAAGGAGGGAGAATCAATGAAAAAATTCAAATTTGGGTGTAGGATGATTTTAGAGCAGGAAATGTTCTAGAGGTATAATCCTCTAGAGTATTTTTGGAAGCCTAATGACAATTAGTAGATGATTAATCATGTGATTAGGAGTTATAGAGAATCTAGGAGAGTAAGAGAGGCTACTCATAGGCTAGGGTAGGTGGAAGGGATTTTAAATTTCCCAAACATTAGATAAGTTGGGTTAGTTGATAAATAAGACATAATTATAAGAATTAATTAATTTTTGGGAAGGAGTAAGGTTAGTAGGTGAAAATATAATTAGTGGGGAATCAAGATAATAACTATAAAATTAGTATGAATAAATTAGATGGAATTAGACAAAAATTAATATCAAAATTATCAAGTTGAGGAAGGCAATTAAATTTAAATGCATATATTTTGACCCTCTTTGAAATGGCATTGCGAGTGAATGAAGTAGGAGTAATGGTATTTCAAAGAATAAATACACTCATGGATGAATGTTAGTAAATGGTGTTAGTAGACACATGATATTTGAAAGATCATTAAGATTGGATGAAGTGGAAGGAGAAATGGACTTTTAAATAAGAAAAACACTCATGGTTGAATGGTAGTAAATGATCATAGTAGACACATGATGTCCCCTTGAAGGGACATATAGGGAGGAAGGAGTTAAATGGCCAGTTGAAAGAGAAAATGAGGGGTGGGATGAGACATGTAGACAAGGGGATGAGATACTATATGTGAGATTGATGATGAATAAAATGATCTTGTCATGAGTAGTGAACTACAAATTGATGATGCCCCTGGCTAAGACCTATGCTCAGGGAGTGAAAATGACTGTGTCATGGTTGTTGACACATCCCAAGGGGGAATCAACCATGACATGATGATGATAAGATAAAAGGATATAAGATTTTGATGTATCTTAGGTAAGAACACATGCCAGGGAGAGCTATAAACCAAGATGATGAAGGTCAAGAGCTTTCATCATATCCAAAATAAGGAGACATGCAAGGGAGAGTTTTAGGTCAGGATAAGATAACGATTTTATAATATTAACGATGTTTGTAATCAAAGTTGAAGTTGAAAGATATGATAAAATAAATGAGAGAGAAAAAATAATATGATTGAGTGACAAAAAGATGTACGGTAAGGATTGGAATGTAATGCATCAAATCAATGAGCCACAATGTGATTAATATTGATGATGCCCCAAGTAAGGACACATGCAAGGGACCAAGAGATGATGATGAATTGACTATTGATAATGGATGACTGATGGAATAAAATATGGATGTTGTGATTTGTTGAGCCCATCAATAGGTGCAAGGGATTAAGGAAAAGAGGATGGAGATGATTGTGGGGATGGTGATTGATTAATACACTGATTAATTAATGATTGATATTATAACTCAAGGATTTGATTGATGCAATACTTGAGGATGATGAAGGAAAAGATATATCTGATGATAAACATTGGGGAAAGATGATATTGGTTGAGTTGTTCTCAATCATACCATGTGACTAAGTGTTGTCTACATAATCTAAAAAGACCTCAAGCCAATATAATTTAGACTAGATTAGAGGATGATAATGATGGATTAGAATATTAAGATGATGATTTGTTAGGCATGTTAGTTTTGATTAGGAGAAATGGTTGGATATGAGATGTTATGACATGTGGTTGGGTTAGATGATTTGACCTGGATGATCAAATTGATAATGGGATAAAGATTATTAGATGATTAGGTAGGTGATAATGGATAAGATAAATAATGAGTGTAGTCCATTATGAAGCCATCATTTTTGTAATAGGTATCATCATAGTCTAAGCAATCTGATGTAAATATATCACTAGGAAGTATGCCCCATGATATTAGTATGATGAAGATGACATTGTGCCAAAGTGCATGATTATAAAAGGGGAAAATAGCTAACTCTACATCATTAAGGGCACCCAAAAATCATCATTTTAACTTTTGGTGTCATCATAGCATCCTCATTCATTGCACCCTTGATGAAAGAGATATGATGCAAGACTAATAAAAGGACCAATAAAAGAAGATAAACCTAGACAAGAAAAAAATATATATGCAGATATATAAATAGCATATAACATACAAGCAACACACACTCAAGTATCTACATGTAGTGTCATTGTGTCTTGTCTAATTATCCTGATGAGATTTAATGAGATGAATTATCAAGTGATGATTTGGAAAAATTTGGTCATGATGATCATGATGTGAATTTGGATTAAGGATAGGAAATTGGACAAGGTATGGACTTGGAGTAGACTAGGGATTGTGATTCTAATAAGGTCATGATTAGGATATAAGACAAGACAAGATGACAAAATGATGAGACTGTTAGGACACAAGATAAGGTACTGTTAGGGTGTGGAGCTAAAAGCTTCACCAAGGAGCACACTTTAACAGGTTTGGGTCTACACAGTCACTGGCGTCAGTCAGGAGCGATCAACGTCGGCCAGGTGCAGTTGCAGAGGCGCCGGCATCGGCAGTGGTTTGGCTGGCGATGGTCACAGGCAAGCAGTAGGAACCGACGTCGGTTACCTATGCGTCCAGAAAGCTATTTTTGAGGATAGAAGCGAGTGTTTGCATGATGAGTTTAAGTTGTAGTCTTAAGCTCGCGTCTCTATTATTAGTAATATTATTTTTAGAGCCCTTGTTCAAGAGGCTTAACTGTTTGTTGTAAGTGCATGCTCAAGTTTCCTAATTCTATATGTAGAATTAGATCTTCTTAGCTTTGTGTGAATTATTGTAGAATTGGTATGTTGAAGAACATTACAGAATTGAATCAATCCAGGCTTGTTGGAGTTGATTGTTCTTGAGAGAGAGAGCTCTTGAGGAATAGAGATCTAGTGAGAGATCTATACATCTAGGAGAGGTGTGGAAGAAAGAAGTTTCTTCAATTGTATTCCTTTTGTAAAGAGTTTGTTAATACAAGTTCTCAGGGTGGTTTCTTGTATCTCTTGTTCTTGCTGTTTATCATTCTAGTTACTTGTCTATCTGATTTATTTCCGTGTTTATTGCTTTCACAAGTGTAATCTATTGTTGGTTGATCCCCAACAAGTGGTATCAGAGCTCAGGTTCACTAACAAGTGGTTCAGATCTGTATAGTGTGTATTGATTACAAGTTTTCACAGGGGTTTCTGTAGGGATTTCTGTTTGAGTGGGAGAAGCAATGGCAGATGAAAGTAAATTGAGAATGGAAAAGTTTAATGGCAAAAATTACCAACATTGGAGAATGCAGATAGAGGATTATCTGTATCAGAAATATCTCTACTTACCGTTAGGTGGTGTTGCAAAGAAGCCCAAAGACATGGAGGATGAAGAATGGGAAGTTCTTGACAGAAAGGCTCTGGGGTCTATAAGACTAAGTCTAGCATCCACTGTGATATCTAATTTATCACAGGCAAAGTCGACGGTAGAGTTGATGACTACGTTAGCAAATTTGTATGAAAAACCCTCAGCTTCTAATAAGGTATATCTTATGAAGCAGTTATTTAATTTGCATATGAATGAAGGTGGATCTGTTTCTACTCATCTGAATGATTTCAATGGAATTGTGAATCAATTAAGTTCAGTCAATATAGTGTTTGATGATGAAATAAAAGCTCTTTTAATATTATGTTCTTTGCCTGAAAGCTGGCATGGATTAGTAATGGCAGTAAGTAATACTGCATCTGCATCAAATATTTTGAAAGTAGAGGATGTTGTTAGTGTTATCTTGAATGAGAAAATTTGCAAGAAAATCATAGAAGAGACATCTGGGAATGCTTTAAGTTTTGAGAGCAGGGGGAGGCAAAAAGAGAAGAGCTAGAAAGGCAGATCAAGATCCAAATCTAAGGGGAAAGGCAGATCTAAATCCAGAACTGGCAAAAGGCCACAATGCTATAATTGTGGAAAGATGGGGCACATAAGCAGAGATTATTGGTCAAAGCCTAAGGAGGACAATCAGCACGAAGGAAAGGAATAAGCCAAGGTTGCAGGTATTGCACAAGATGCTTTAATTTTCTCTCTGCATAATAATATAGAATCTTGGGTGTTAGATTCTGGTGCATCTTTTCATGCTACCCCTAACAGGGAATATTTTAGTGACTATATCCATGGAGATTTTGGAATAGTGTATCTAGGGGATGATGAGCCCTGTAAAATAATTGGCAAAGGTAAAGTGCAGCTGAAGATGCAGAATAGCAACACATGGGTGTTGAGAGATGTGATGCATGTTTCTAGCTTGAAGAGAAATTTGATTTCTGCAGGAAAGTTAGGGGATGAGGGTTGTACAGTAACTCTCATAGCAGAATCTTGGAAGGTGACCAAGGGTGCACTTGTTATGGCCAGAGGTAAGAGAGAAGGTACTCTCTATTTGTGTAATTGTGTTACTAACAAATCTCCTTCTGTATTATCTACTTCAGATGTGGATGCTAAATTGTGGCACTCAAGGCTTGGCCACATGAGTGAGAAGGGGATGTCAATTCTTAAGTCCAAAGGTATGCTTTCAGATTTAAAAGGCATAGATCTAGAATTTTGTGAGCACTGTGTATTTGGAAAATAGAAAAGAGTTAGTTTTCTCAAGACTGGGTCTACTAAGAAGAGGCATAAGTTGTAGCTTGTTCACACAGATGTGTGGGGACCAGCTCAGGTTGCTTCCATTGGAGGATCACAATACTATGTATCTTTCATAGATGATGCTACAAGGAAGGTATGGATCTATTGTATTAGAAGAAAATCTGATGTATTTGAGACTTTTAAGATTTGGAAAGCTATGGTTGAGAATGAAACAGGTAAAAGATTGAAGTGCCTGAGATCTGACAATGGCGGTGAGTTTTGCAGTTATAAGTTCAGATATTATTGTTACATACATGGAATCCATAGGCAAAGGATGGTTCCAAGGACACCTCAGTAGAATGGAATCGCTGAAAGGATGAACAAGACAATAATGGAGCGTGCAAGATGTATGAGATTGCATGCCGGTTTGCCCTTACAGTTTTGGGCACAAGCTGTTGACACTATAGTATACCTGATTAACAAAGGACCCTCTACAGCTCTGGATGGTGGTATTCCAAAAGAGGTATGGACAGGTAAAAAGGTTGATCTCTCATATCTCAAAGTTTTTGGTTGTGAAGCCTTTGTGCACATAGATAAATAAAATAGAAAGAAGCTTGATGCTAAGTCTATGAGGTGCACATTTATTGGCTATGGCTCAGATGATTTTGGTTACAGATTGTGGAATCTAGAAACTAACAAGGTAATCAGGAGCCGTGATGTTGTTTTCAATGAAAGAGTGATGTATTGTGATCAGCTAAGGAAGCTGAATCAATCTGAGCAGAGCAATGGTGAATTGGACGAGGTGAAAGTCCAATATGAGCTCACGAGAAAAAGAAATAATCACTTGCAAAAAAACACAGAGACCAACGTCGGCAGAGTAGGAATCGGCATCGACAATATAGAGACCGGCGTCGACCATACAGAGACAGACGTCGGCAGAACAGGCACCAGCGTCGATCAGACAGAATTGGCGTCGACCAGTAACAGGTCTGGAGGTGACCGAGGTCGGTCACTATCAAAAAATTTGGGTGGACAGCGTGTTGTGAATGAGTCTCAGACACCCATTAGGAGGTCAGAAAGGGTGAGTAAGCCTCTAATTAGATATTCTCCTTCTTTATTCTATTTATTGCTAACTGATGGTGGAGAACCAGAGAGTTTTGAAGAAGCAATAAAGGTGGAGTCTAAGAGTCAGTGGGAGTGTGGCATGGTTGAGGAGTTGGAGTCCTTAAGAGAGAACCAAACATGGGATTTGGTTGAATTGCCAGCAGGTAAGAGAACACTAAAGAACAAATGGACCTACAGGTTGAAAGAAGGTGAGAATGGATAGATGAGATATAAGGCCAGATTGGTGGTAAAAGGATTTGCACAAAAGCCAGGTATTGACTTTGGTGAGA
Organism: Torreya grandis; assembly: GCA_037957365.1. NCBI lineage: Eukaryota > Viridiplantae > Streptophyta > Pinopsida > Cupressales > Taxaceae > Torreya > Torreya grandis. The sequence continues at coordinate 1,390,417 of JARHVA010000873.1, read as the reverse complement.
TTTTTTCTCCTGTTGTTAAAATGACTTCTATAAGGGTTGTATTGTCTTTGGTTGCTTTTGAGGATTTGCATCTTGAGCAGCTAGATGTTAAGACAACATTTTTTCATGGAGATTTGGATGAGGAAATATATATGGAACAGCCAGAAGGATTTGAGGTCAAAGGTAAGGATAAGTTTGTGTGCAGATTGAAGAAAAGCTTGTATGGCCTCAAGCAAGCTCCTAGGCAATGGTATTTAAAATTTGATAGGTTTATGACTGAGCATGGCTACAGTAGGTGTCAATCTGACCATTGCGTGTATTTCAAGAGATTTGATAACAGTAGATATATTATTCTATTGTTGTATGTAGATGATATGCTGGTTACAGGATCTCACATGCAGGATATCTCTGAGTTTAAGGTGAAATTAGCTCAAACGTTTGCTATGAAGTATTTAGGAGCAGCAAAAAAAATCCTTGGCATGAGCATTAAGAGAGACAGGAAAAATCACAGGTTAATATTGTCTCAAGAAGATTATGTGGACAAGGTGTTGAAACAGTTCAATATGCAGGATGCTAAATCGGTAAGCACACCTTTAGCTGGACATTTTAAGTTGAGTAAAGAACAATGTCCTAATTCATATGATGAGGTAGAGTACATGAGTAAGGTTCCATATTCTTCCACAGTAGGGAGTTTTATGTATGCAATGGTGTGTACTAGACCGGATATTGCCCAAGCAGTGGGTGTTGTAAGTAAGTATATGGCCAATCCAAGTAAGGAACATTGGAAAGCAGTTCAGTGGATCCTTAGATATCTGAGAGGAACCAGCAGTAGGCACTTGTGCTATGGAGGTTCAGATACTTCTCTACATGGTTATGTAGATTTAGATATGGCAGGTGATTTGGATGGCAGGAGGAGCACTACAGGTTATGTTTTCATTGTAGGTGGAACGGCGGTTAGCTGGATATCTAAGTTGCAGAAGGTTGTTGCCTTGTCAACTACAGAAGCCGAGTATATTGCAGCCACAGAGGCTAGCAAAGAGATGATATGGATGACACGGTTCATGGATGAGCTTGGTAGGGAGCATGAGAGTTGCAGATTGTATAGTGACAGTCAGAGTGCAATCCATTTGGCTAAGAATTCAGCCTTTCATTCAAGAACAAAGCACATACAGCTAAGGTACCACTTCATACGACAGGTATTGGAAGATGGTGAGTTGAAGATGGAGAAGATCCATACAGATAGGAATCCTGTTGATATGTTAACCAAGTCGATTACAAAGGAGAAGTTGAATCTTCATTCAACTTCTGTTGGTCTTTATGATTGAGTTGAAGATGGAGGAGCTAGAAGATGTTGCTGTATAGGTACTGGTGTAGTTGTTTATCTCCAAGTGGGAGATTGTTAGGGTGTGGAGTTAAAAGCTTCACCAAGGAGCACACTTTAACAGGTTCGGGTCTACACAGTCGCTGGTGCCAGTCAGGAGTGACCGACGTCGGCCAAGTGCAGTTGCAGAGGTGCCAACGTCGGCAGTGGGTCGGCCGGCGGCGGTCACAGGCAAGCAGCAGGAACTGACGTCGGTTACCTGTGCATCCAGAAAGCTATTTCCGAGGACAGAAGTGAGTGTTTGCATGATGAGTTTAAGTTGTAGTCTTAAGCTCGCGTCTCTATTATTAGTAATATTATTTTTAGAGCCCTTGTTTAAGAGGCTTAACTGTTTGTTGTAAGTGCATGCTCAAGTTTCTTAATTCTATATGTAGAATTAGATCTTCTTAGCTTTGTGTGAATTATTGTAGAATTGGTATGTTGAAGAATAGTACAGAATTGAATCAATCCAGGCTTGTTGGAGTTGATTGTTCTTGAGAGAGAGAGCTCTTGAGGAATAGAGATCTAGTGAGAGATCTATACATCTAGGAGAGGTGTGGAAGAAAGAAGTTTCTTCAATTGTATTCCTTTTGTAAAGAGTGTGTTAATACAAGTTTTCAGGGTGGTTTCTTGTATCTCATGTTCTTGCTATTTATCATTCTAGTTACTTGTCTATCTGATTTATTTCCGCGTTTATTGCTTTCACAAGTGTAATCTATTGTTGGTTGATCCCCAACAAGTACGATGTCAATGAGATGGACAACTTAGGATAAAGGATAAGATGAATGAGATATTTAAAACATAAGACAAGACAACTTAGAGGTTTTGGGATTTTGTAGATTTTATAATTTTTAATGTTTTTGGAATATTTCAATTTTTAGATCTTTTGAGAATATGTATGTACACTATACAAATGGGGTTACTAGCAAAGGAAATACCAAGCCTAGAAACTAGGATAAGGATGGATGGGATGTCAAAAGGATGAGGTTGAGGCTGAAAAGGGGATGAAGACCAAGGAAGAATGGACTAGGGATCACCAATGACCATATCATGAAGGAACCAAATATATAGTTGCTTGATTGTCTATTAGAGTAAATATCAGGTTGATTTCAGAACATTTCTCAAGGCATATTTCAGTCCCTTATAAAGGTCAAGACTATAAGATAGGATGGATGTAGTAGGATACAAGATATGATGGTAGATGATGGTTAGGATCAATGCACTAAGGCATAAAATAGAAAAGGATAACATGGATGGGATTGACAAAAGATGGATATTTCCCCCAAGTTTTGGCATACAATACAGATAATAGACTATTTTACCATAACACCCCAAAATAGTTTTCATCATGGTACTTGCCCAAGCCACCAAAAGACTAGTTTTCACCATTGGATGAATGATTTTTTTACTTATATTGATGGCATCTCAATTTAATGGAGGCAATAGAGATGCAGGATGTAGACATTTTTTTTATTTTTAGCCAACACCTGTTCTAGAGATATGTGATACTAAGATCATGTTATCAATGTTAGATTCACTAATGTCCTTGTGACTTTCATTGAATCTTGATTGAGACCCCTTGAGACATCTAGACCAAGTGTCTTAATCACCTCAATGAGAGACAATGTTGCCTAGCGTAGTGAGGAGAGGTATGAATGGGTTTAAGAATTGAATTTGATGGTGATGTATAGCACTTGAATGGATGAAAGGATCATGATAGGGAGGTGTGATGGGTGTTTGATTATTAGGACTAGTAGTCACACACATCATTAAAGATGTTGGACATTGTGTATTTGATTGGTGTTATATGACAAAAGATTTTAAGAGATCCAAGACACTTTGACTTTGTGGATTATCTTTGATCTGATTATTTGAAGGATTATCGATCATCTTGATACTACTTTTGACTTTGTTTTGATTTTTAGACTTGATTATGTTTTAAATGTCCCCTAGTGCCTAACATTGGGCTCCACTAGAGGAGATTGATATTTGACTTGATAGATGATTATTTTGACTTTTATAGTCCCTTAGTGCCTCAAAGAGGGTTTCACTAGGGGAAGACACTTTTGGATTAGGCCAATGATTTAACTTTTCTTGATTTTGACTTGTTAGATCAAATATGATTTGATCATCATGTATGACTTTTTGAATATGGTCTTGGACCTTTGTATTTTGGCACATATTATGTTGCTCGAGGAAGGGTCTAATGATGTATGTTCTTGGTTGTCCCTATGGAGGGAGGTGATTAAATGATCATTGATATGAAGAAAAGATTCTATGATGGATAAGGTAGAGAAAATGGTAGGATGATTTCAATGAGTGGTGATGGGGCAGCATGGTCCTCATAGGGGTTCCTAAGAGACCCATTTTTGACATTAGATAAAATATCTTAAAAATTAACAAAAGGATCACTAAGAATAATTATATTACATGCATCCAATGCAAGATCAAAATCATCAACTAAAAAATATTTTAAGAACTTTGTTATGACTTCATCATCATGATTGGGATCAAAACATATGCCCTATGATTGGTTGACACCTAAATTAGAGGTATCCTCAAAATATAGGCATAATCATCATCTATTGTAATATCAATCAAGGATGATGATTTTGAAATAGAATTTGATTTAGATATTGGTGTTAGACATGATCTTGATGCACATAAGACTAATGTTGAATCCAATGGTGATTTTGATGCACATGATGTAATGCTTCTAGTACAGGATTCATTGTCCATAAGTGACATATCCAAATGGGGTCTTTGATATGATGGATGAGAGTAAGATGATGGAGGATCAATGGATTCACCAAGGATACACCCATAGAATAAGGACTCACGAGAGAAGAGAGGACTAGTTTCATGGGAAATAGACTCATCTTTGATTGAGGATTTATCAAAGATGGGGGGACAATGGAAGATGAATATAGTGTCTTGACCTTGGTTTGGAAAGGGAAGGGCTTGATCATGATCGAGAATGAAATATTTTCATTCTTATTCTTGTTCACCCTTGGATGTAGACCCATCTGATTCATTCTCAATTCAGATATCGCCATGGTTAATGAGGTCTTAGACATAGTTTTAAACATTATGATATTGATTAATGGTATGCCCCTAGGTTTGGTGATATATACAGTATTGGTTATCTTTATACCAAGAGGGATTAGGCTTGGTATTATTAATATGTTGTATGGGTGGATAAACCATCATTTTTATGGTAATAAGTTTTTGGAAGAAGTATTTTAAATATATATGAAGAGGAGTATAGGGCCTCTCTTCACTTCATTACTTGAATGTGGAAGCATTGGAGTTTAGATCAGATGGTTGTTGTCATGATTGGTTAGGAATACTAGTATTATAAGGTGTTGCAAGAATAGGATTCCCTTTGATATTATAGGAAGGGGTATATGGATGGCTATAACCGATGGAGGATTTAAATGGATGGGTGGTATGAAGACTATGAGTAGACTAACATAGATGGGTGAAAATTGGAGGTAATATTGGGTGGATGGGGTCAAATTCTATAGGACATAGATTGCTCATCTTGAGGTGGCAAGAAATAAGTGCATCACTATTAGTCATGAGGCATTGCTCAATCAGGGTATTGACCAAAAATTTTTTAGATTCCATGGATCAATATGGGATAAAATATAGATGATGTGTTTTTTCAGCCCCAATCGACAAGTACAGGGGATTGAATGGAAATATTGAGGGATGAAGATGGGATATGTAGAATAAATTTGTACAAAGGATTACTTTAGTCTGATCGTAAGTTTGATTGGATGATATGAGATATTGGACGGGGTAATACAAGATTAAGTATACCAATTTAGGATATAGTGAGACTTTGATGATTTATACTTGATTCAACTAAGTGAGATATGATAAGCTCTAGGACTTGATAAGGGGTTAGACCAGCATAAGAGACTAAGTTTGACTAAGGGTTGATTTGATTTTAGACTAGTTCAAGACCAAAATGATCAAATCAATTAGGATGAGGTAACTTGATTGATAGGTTTATAGGATTTTGATTATGACTCAAACTTGATTATACATAAGCAAGCTTATAATCAAGACCGTAATGTAGAAAGAGTTGTTTGCCGATGTAGGTAAAGACCAACATATAACTATAGACTTGATGGGATGATTAGTATAAATAGGTATGGAAAGGTAAGGATATGATGTAATATGACTAGGCTAGGTTGATAATATGGTGGATAAAGTGACTAGGCAAGACAAGGTCAACATAAATGACTGGTTTGGACTAGGGGCCTAAGGATGAGTAAGACAAGATAAGATGATGTGAGAATACGGTGACAAAAAGGACTAGGATGTCACCAAGATTGGTTATATATAATATGTATTTAGTCTTATGACACTGGGGATGATTAATGCTAAGGGTAAGTGAATATTATGAGGTTAGACTATGATAAGATGTGATAAAGGGATGCCAAGACTAGATTAAGGTATGAAAATGATAGGGTATGACAAGTGATAAATGGATGATACTAGACTAGGATGTGACTAAGATGAGAGGGTTGATGAGAGATATGATAATATGCAAGATTAGATAATATTAAAGGATGTACATGCATGTACAAAGCAAATATACACAAGAAGATGTATAGGATGATATGATGGTGAGACAAGGATATATAAGATGATGATATATGAAGGAGACCTAGATAGGTGGGTATAGGCTTGGATGAAAGGCTAATTCAGATAAAAAATAATAGTGTTATATCACAACACACACCAAATTGAGTAAACCACAAACTTAAGATTAGTAAGCTAATTGGGAATGTAACTCGACAACTGCACCATCTAACAGCTTCACAGGTGAGGTTATAGGCTGGTGACCCATTACAAAATCTACCAAACCCTCTCGACCCCATTTTTACTTAATGATCACTTAATAGCTAATACTGACTCTGGGAGCAAGTTGCTTGTTATAGTTGAAGATCCTATTTTAGGCTAGACAAGGTTTTTCTAGGTGTGTCCCTTATATACATTAGGTTCATGGGGCCCAATTTTGTATAGGTTTATTTCTAATGTTTGGTTTAGAGATTTAACTCTTTCTCTTCATAGAAGACCTATATGGGGTCTCTTGTGTGGGCTAACAACAACTCTCCCTCTTATTTAGACCCATAGGAACATGAAGTGTGTATTTGTGCATGGTGGTGAAATACATAGTCACAATCCCCCTAAGACTATGAAAAGCACATGGGTGTTACTTATATTCCATGTTTCCACTTAAAAAATAAAAATGGGGGGGATTTTTTAGTGGTTTTTGATCCTCTGAGACTTGTCATTAGGATGCAAGGAAGAGAGCATACACCACTATATCCCTTAAGTACAGATAATAAGATAAAAAGTTGATTAACTGATTAATTATGTGATAAATACAAAATGTATACAATATATTTTTCAAAATGCCATAACTTTGATAGGTGTCCTTCAAAACAAGTGATTAGTAGTTTTAATTTGGAAATCTTGAGGGGTGACTTGAAAGATAATATGTTAGACAAAAATATGACTTTTAAGACAAGATGTTAGTGGTCTTAAGGAAGATAAAAGTTCCACTAAATCCAAACAAAAGGTTAGATCAATAAGCCTTAAAAAACATTAAAAAAAATCATAGGTTTTACACTATAAATTATTTTTGAATGAGGGGCCATGAAGCAAGGGTCTAGGGGTCGAAACCCCCGTAGAGGTCAAGGGGTAGCACCCCAGTTGCACTCCCTATTGCGGTACAAGGTAGGTTCAAGGGGAAGCACCCCCGATTCCAAAAGCATTTTGGGACTTATAGAACCCTCAGAATGACTCAAATTTCACCAAAATGATCTTAAAAATGCACTCAAAAGGAATAATTTGAAAGCAAAAATGAATGCAAAATCACTACTATAGAAGGTAAAATCATTTATACACAGTCTAATGGATTCAAAATCATATACACAAAGTCAAAATCATAGATGACTAGTCAAAACTATAGATTAAACAAGTGATTTTGTAAAATGGTTAGGAAGACTATCACATTTATTAGGCAGCTAGTCAAAATTGCTTATGAGATGTGCAAAACCATGATTGTCTATAAGCAATATTGTAAAACTACATATTACAATCAAAATTTCAAATAAAGACAAGCAATGTTGTAGACTGTAAGTAGACCATGACAATAACCATGCGGTTAGGTAGGCAAAATTATTTATGGGACCTGTAAAATTACAACTGCAAATAAGCAGTATTACAAAACCACATATTACAATCAAAATTACATAAATATAGAAATAATTTTACAATAAGCATGAAAAATTCTTATTTAATAAGGGTAACCCCGTGATTTGCAATATTACATCAAATAAAACACAATGTTAAGGTTACTAACAAAATTTGACCAAAATGATGATATATTTTTAATTGCCTTATAATTAGTCAAAACAGAATGTACAATTGACTAAGAAAATGAAGTATTTAACAAAAAATTGGAAAATATGGATTTATACTAATGATTTCTTACCAAGTGATAATAGAAAACATTTAAAAATCCTTGTTAATTACTTATGAAAAATTATGAGATTCTTATTACTGTAAATCTTGTAAAATGAAGTTATGTTTAAAATCAAGGCAATACAATCCTCATAAAATCTAGAATTATTAATTGGTTCAATCAAAATCTAATATATGCATGTTTCAAGTGCAAATATAAATTACAACTATTTACAAAAAAAAATTCAAGTCATTCATTCAAAGTCGCAAGCCAAAAATCAATATCGCAACTACATATCAAAACTGCGTATTTCAAGTTACAATTTTTCACAAACTTAATGAAAATACTAACGGCTAATGATTAAGCTAGTACTTTGCTAAAAGATGTGACTGTTGAGGTTAAAATTACTTATGCAAAATCATCTTTTATAGAGCAAAGTTACTTTTCACCTGGAACATGATAATTTTAAAAAATTTGAGCCACAATCTGTCCTCAATCTAACCTACAAGGAAAATGTCAAGCAATCCAAGCACACAAGGTTAGTCCAAATGGAAGGCTCCCACTATAGTCTCCAAATTTATACTTGTAAAATTTGAGCTATGTATTCAATATACTATATATAGTAACTTAACCCAAAATCTACAAAAATATCAAAAGAAGAAAATATAGAAGCAATCAAAACTTATAAGAAGGATCTTACCATCACCTTGTTTACCTTGTCTTCCCTCTAAGACCTTCAAATATATTCCCCAAAGATTATTGAATTTCTTGTTGGATTTCTTGATGATTGTGGCTTCAATATTTCGAATGGATGCAAGAGGGATAAATGTTTTCTTGGATGTAAGGATATATGAATGCAATGAGAGTATGAAGGCTATAAGAGAGCTTATATGTGTTTTGATTCTAACTTCAATTAGCCCAACCAAGCTCCACACTTGGTTATTTATAGGGTGATGGGAAGGATTAAAAATTAATATTAAATTCATAAGAACTCTCTAGTTTTAGAGAATTCTAGAGAATTAGATAAGGCTTTAGATTTTATAGGCTTCTAAATTTGATTAAGAGTTAATAGAGATTATTTTAGGTGTTTTAAGGAGGTTTAAGGATCTAGGTGTGTAGGAGAGGCTATGGATAGGTTGGCTAGGGGGAGGTAGATAATTTTGAATTTTAAATTGGCAAGTGGGGCAAGTGGTTATTAAATAAGGTGGGGTTAGTGATTTAATGGGATGCTAGTTGCATAATCAAGGGATTAATATAGAATTGGGTGTGTAGGAAAGTTAGCATGATGTAAATATATAATAGTGAATGGGATTTATTTATTTAATTACAACCATAATTACAGGATTAATAACATAATTAATGAAATAGTTAAAGTGAGCGGATTTAGAAGTATATATTTTTCCCCTCTTTGAAATGGCATTGCAAGTGATGAAGTGAGGAGTAATGGTATTTCAAAGAAAAACCATCATGGATGAGGTTATAAAAATGAGTTTTGCATGATAAATTTGAACAATTGATTTAGATACGTAAATTATATCTAAAACACCAAATCTGCAATCTACCATTAAAATTGGAAACTATTAGATCAAAATGCAATAAAATGAACATTTAAAACATCATTTTAATCTAAATCCAAATATTCCAATCAAGATTCAATAAAAAATACTAAATTTTATAGATAGATATTGCTTAGAAATAGACTCAAAATTTTAGTATGTATTAGCTTGATCAAAAGACTTGGGTGATAGTTTGATAGATTTAGTTGATAAAATATTTTAGCATGAAGGAACATAGATTTTCTAGTTGGCCTCAATGGGGGATTGGCTTGTTTAAATAGAGGGAGGGAGAATCAATGGAAAAAAATTCAAAGTTGAGTGTATGAAAATCAATGGTGGAGAATTATTTAAGTAATTAAAAATTCCTTGGATGATTCTAGAGGAGGGAATGTTCTAGAGGTATAAGCCTCTAGAGTATTTTTGGAAGCCTAATGACAATTAGTATATGAATCATCATGTGATTAGTGGGTTATAAATAATCTAGGGAAGTAGGAGAGGCTACTCATAGGCTAGGGTAGGTGGAATGGAATTTTAAATTTCCATTCTAAATTCCCAAATATTGGATAAGTGGGGTTAGTTGATAAATAAGACATGATTATAAGAATTAATTAATTTTTGAGAATGGGTAAGAATATTAGGTGAATATGGAATTAGTGTGGAATTAGGATAATAATTATAAAAGGGTTAGTAGGAATTAATTAGATGAAATTAGATAAAAATTAATATCAAAAGTAGCAAGCCGAGGAAGGTAAGAAAGTTTAGATGCATACACCTTTCTTAGGCACTTTTGGACTATGGAAATAAGAAGACAAGTCCCTTGGTGAAAACCTATTTTAGTAGCCATTGGATGGGAATTTTCACCCTTCTCAAAAATCTCAAAGTCCTACAGGTTCACATATTACTTTTGGGTCAAATATTAGTGCAAAAGAATAAAGGGTATTTGAGTAGTTAGTTTAAGAATTTCTAGAAACATTTGTCAATTGGTCATTATCAAAAATAAGTGATTCATATTATTATTACATGGGTGGACCTGATGGTCCATAATCAAATGAAGAAGATCAGTTATTTTCTATACCTACTTTCTTAGAATATGGCTCTACACTATTAGTATAAGACACCACAGAGGTCAATATTGGCATAATAGATGATCCTAATATTATTTAACTTGGTGCATCCCTCACTGTAGAGAAGCGTGACTTCATCATTTCCATTCTTCAAGAGTTTATTGGCATATTCACATGGTCTCATGCAAATATTCTAGGATTGGATCCATCTCTAGTTGTACACCATCTATTGTACACCAAGATACGAAACCCATTAAGCATAAATTGAGCAAGATGCATCCATGAATTTCTATTCTAGTCAAGAAATAATTGAAAATTTTATTGGGAGCAGGCTTCATTCACCCAATTTATTACTCATAATGGATATCAAATAAATTCCTCCTCATTCTAATATGACATAACTCCATAGTTTGAAGAGGAAAATATAATATATTTGACGCTTCATTTTGAATTTTGGTGATTGATGCCTACCTTTAACTAGTGTCTTGAAAAATGGTACCAATTTTCAATGGAGTAATGACTGTCAAGTGGTATTTGAATAATTAAAGACCTATATAGAAAACCCACCTGTGTTTGTCCTACCAATGTCAAGTAAGCCCCTATTATTTTATATTTTTACAACTAAACATGTCTTAGGGGTAGTCTTGGCCCAACATGATGACTAGGTAATATAACATGTAGTCTATTATCTAAGTAAGACATTGGTCGCCTATGAACATAACTACACACCAATTGAGAAGACATACCTAGCATTGGTCTTTGCATCGTAGAATTTATTTCATTATATGTTGAATAGCAAGAACATTATCATTGCCAAGGTTGATCCCCTCAAATATATCCTTTCCAAGGCAACCTTAACAAGTTGTATGGCTAAGTGGATCATGCTCCTTAGTTACTTTGGCATAAAATACACTAATAAAAAATTCATTAAATGGTAAGTCCTTTTAGACCAACTTGTTGAAGCACCTTTGTCAAATGAGCATCCTCTAACCACACATTTTGGAGATGAGTATAAATTCACTTTTGAATAATTATTTAATGGAAACTATATTTTGATCATTCTTTTACAACTCATTGTTTAGGAGTTGGTATTTTATTCATTACATCATATAGGGAGATCTCATTCCCATGGTAGCCCTAAATACTTTCCCATGCACCAATAACATTACAGAATATGAGGCACTTTTTTCAGGGATCCACCTAGTAATAAAATGGAACATTCAATAATTGGTTGTTTACGGTGATTCATAATTAATCATAAATCAGGTTACATACCAATATCAAACTAGCAATGAGAAACTTGTGCCTTACAAAGGCATGGTTGATATTCATTTTGAGCAAATACCTAGGGCCAACAATAGATCAGTTGATGCCATGGAAATCATTGGACCTTTGATAGACATATCTTTCAATGTCCATGAATATCAATTCATTATCAAAAACCTTCTCATGCTAACTTACAGTTATCTAGACATTGAAATGGTATGTGATATTATTGGTCCTGATTCCCCTTAGTACCAAAATGTATATGTTTATATCCAATATCTCATTCTTCCCACCATCCTAACACATAACCAATGTAAATCCTTTATTCAAAATGCATCTCGATATACTTTACTTGGCGGTATGCTTTATTGTAGAGGATATGACGAGATGATGCTTCTATGTTTAAACTTGGGTGAATCCAAATTAGCTCTTCAAGAATTGTACAAAGGGATTTATGGGGCCCATTCAAATGGAATGGTCCTTGCTAAAAAACTCCTTAGGACAATATTAATGGCCCACAATGGAAGTTGATGCATGTGCTCATGTCAATAAATGTCTTGTTTTCCAAAAGCATGGTGATTTGATTTATGCTCCCTCATGAATGCTTCACCCTATTATTAATCCTTTGCCATTTACTTCATGGGGCCTCAATCTCATCGATAAGATAAACCCCACTTCCTCTGATGGCCATAAGAATATCTTAACTTCCACTTAGTAGTTAACTAAGTGGGTCGAGGTAATCCCTCTCACTTACATATTTGAGAAGAATATTTCCAAATTCATCTTGAACCACCTCATATGTTGCTATGGCATTCCCTCTTTCATTATATTTAATAATGGCAAGTAATTCAAGAACAAGGACATGAAAAACCTTTGTGCAAAATACCTTATTAAACATAGATAGTCTATGCCCTATTGCCCCCAAGGTAATGGCTAATCTGAAGCATATAATAAAACAATTGTCAAAATCCTTAAGAAGATTGTTAACAAAGTTGGCTGAGATTATCACTTACAATTATTTCCTACCCTCTGGGCCTATTGTACCAATCTCTGCACACATAAAAGTGCAACAACCTACTCCCTAATTTTTGTCTATGAATCCATTTTACCAATTGAGATCAAGTTTCCCTCCTTGCACATTCAATTGTAGGGTATCATTGATTATGAAGATTATAGTGTCAAGATTGTAAGAATTGGAACTCTTGGATGAGAAATGACTATCCATAATGAGTCATCTCGAGGTATATCAGAATTGACTGTATCATAATTATAACAAGAGCATCATCCCAAGAGAATTTGAAATGAGTGATCTTGTCTTAAAAGAGAATCAAAAAAATATTAATGTTAAATGTGAGAAGGGTAAATTTGAGCCTAATTGGTTGCGTCCTTTCATTATCATTGTAAATTATGGTTTTGGGACATATAGGTTAACTATGCCAAAAGAATATGAGCTCGATAAGCCCATGAACACTATGCATTTCATGCTTGACTTGGTTGAACATTGTCTATTATGGCCCATACTTAGGGGCATTCACATCATATCATGTTCCCCTTCCTCTCATTTTCCATTCACAGATCAAACCTTGTCTTTTTTCCATTTCCTCTTACCATCTTGATTCTTGATTATGATCGATAGGTGTTACAGGCAACTTTATTAGAAACTTCAACATATAGTTCAAATTTGGTCATCAACAGTGCATCCTTATAAGTAAAATTTTAGAATGTTAGCATGTTTCTTGCATGGTTTCCCTGCTTGGTAGATCTTGATGCAACATGTTTTATATCTTTGATGATCCTATATTCCCATTATATCCCATTCCTTTTACATCCTAATTTAATATTGAAGGTATTTCTTTTGTTCCTCAGTATTATTGTCAAAAGATAATCCTTTTATCACCCATGTTCTCACTATTTTTCAAGCTTGCTTTGTTACAGTCGATTTCATTGTTATTTGAACCCTTACCAAAGGTTGTTTTTCCTTTGCTAGATTATTCCTTGTACATTTTAATATATTCCCTTCTACATCTTATTCCCAAAAAAAATCTTAAACATTCAAAAATTAGAAAATCACAAAAAGAGATGTAAAGTCGCAAAACCATTTACACAATTAGCTATCTTGTTGGACAGTGGCTTTCCCTATTGGTTTTATTCTGAGGGGAATTATTTTAATATCATGTGGATTCATCATTCTATTAAAGTTGAAAAACTCACAGGTGGGCAACCTTTTTTATCTAGGCCATGATATCTCCATTGTAATCAATCAAATGGGTCATTCCCACCATCTTTAGATTATCTCATTCCCTTAAGTATTAGCTTGTAACTTGGGTAAGTATTCTTCATTAGAAAATGATCATTTGAATCAACGGTGTTATCCATTCATTACACTCATATTTATTGAGATAACTATATCAACCTAAGGTCCACACAAACTATGTAGGTAGTGCTTTGCTACAATGGGTAGCTCGAGTTAGCTTGGCCACTATCACTCTCATTTTCATTACTCCATGTATTTACGCTCTTTCCATTTTTATAGTCTATTTATGCTCTCTTTGTTTTGTAAGTCATTCATATTTTCCTCTTTAATCAGTTTTTTTCTAATTATTCTCATCAACTTTCTTCTTTCTGATTCTTGAGAGAACTACATTTGGCCTAATGATCCACACGGACTATGTAGGTAGTATTTAGTTGCATAGAGGATCTAGAGTCAACACAACCAACCATTTCTTATTCTTCTATTCTCCTTCTTTTGTCTAATTTGCCATCCTATCCTATCTAAGACTCCCCAGATTTGGGGGTAGATCACAAAGATTAATGTCTTATCCTCACATTCTCATAGCGTTGATCACTTGTTATTTATTAATTTTTGTTACGCTTTATGTTTGTTCATTTATTTATTTTTCTTACTTGTTTATTTATTTTCAAATCACATTAAAATTATTTAATTTAATTATCTTTGGTGCATTATATTTTACACCTATGTTTCGATTATCCATATCTTATCCCTAAGTTGTTAACAAGTGTATCTACTTCATTTTTGGTCTTTATTTTTTTAGTGTATTATGTTGTACACTTAGATCTTGATGTTTCATATATTGATCTTGAGTTGTTAGTATTTGCATCTAGACTAGTCCATACGCAAGTGGCAAACAATGTTATCATGATTTCTTTCTAAATTAGAATACATATTTTATAATACAACATAAATAATCAAATGCTTGGAAGACTCATATATAAATTTCATGCAACGAGAAGGCATCCACTCAAAAGATGGTTAGCATGTGCAAATAGGCCAAAACATCATCATATTTCTCATAAACAACACAAAGCAACTAAATAATATGGTTATACCTATGCTAATCGAGACATGCATCTCCACAATAAGCATATATAACTAGTCATAAACATCTAAGCATCATTATCAAATGATAAAACATCTTAAACCATAATCACATTTGATATCTAGATCAAGTATAGCATTGTTGTATTCAACACACCCCACTCTGTATTTTTTCTTCAAAAAATGGGGACCCCCTTTCTTTTGTGAATAATGAATATCTTTAAGGGAACACTTATGAGTTCTGAGGGTTATGATACTTATAATATTTGTACAAAATTGGTGTTTTTAATTATAATCATGTTGTGGTATACTTTTTGAAAGCACTTGCTTAGACTGACCTATTAATGAAAAGGATGGAAAGAGTGGCCTTGAATGATAGGTATTTAAATTATATTACTTTTGAGTATTCATTCCTTAGAAAATGCATTTTGAAAACTTTTCATTGGAACAATTCCTTCAGAAATTTACATTTCAAAAAAATTTGCTTCGAAAAGATTCTCTTTAGGAACTTTCCTTTTGGAATCTTTCATTTCGGGAACATTAATTTCGAAAAATTTCATTTTAGAATCATTATATCATAAATATTTGTAGTGAAAGCTTTGTATCAAGAACAATTACTTTGGCAGGGTTTTCAAACGATATCTTTCTTTACAGTCTTAGTCCTCGGGAGCTTATTCGTCGATAACTCTCATATTAGAGACTTTACTACAGAAACTTAGTCTTCAAAAACTTTTCTTTTGGAATGATTATATTATAAATATTTGTATCAAGAACTTTTTGCTTCAGAAACATTCTCTTCGGGAAGATTCTTATCATAGGCTTTTATGTCGGGCATTTACACATTGGAGACTTTGTATCGAAAGCTTTCATTTTGAAGACTTTTCATCAGAAAGATTCTTTCAGCAGGTTTGGTCATCAACAACTTTGTTTCAAAAACATTGGGAGAAAATATTTTTGAAAGGTATTTTTTGCTTCAAAGCATTTTGGCTTGAAAGAAAAGTTTGACTTTTATTGACTAGGCTATACAATGATACATAACAAATTTGGAATGATACATTATTGCACCCTGAATGATAAGGCATCCTATATTGGCATGCACATTAGGATAGGGTGGTTGAATTCAAATTAAATGAAGGTGATGAGCTCATAGACGTTAATGAGTAATGATGCACAAACTAAAAATCAATGCAAGAGATCTATTTACATCGAGCCCCCAACCAAATTCACATCATTCAATCATTTGAGCCCAAGTAGACTTCAGCATCAAGCGATCCCAAGAGCCCTAACTGTTATCATAGTGATTTGTGATTTGAGAAATTTATCTAAGTGAATAAATTCCATTATAAAAATATTACAACATATTAGTACTCAATATAATTACCATGGAATCATCATCTAGGACCTACAAGGGAGCCCTAACACCATCTAGGTTCTCGATTAAGGATTCCACAGAATAAATGGATATTGTATTGGAGCCTACTACATTTGAGGGGAATTATTTTAATTATTTAGTGCTTTGGAAAGCAATTGAGATTATGGATTCAATTTCATTTGAGGTAGACATAACAACTGAAGAAAAGTAGCTAATAAAGGACTTGTTCTCGTTCAAGCACCAAGCCCTACACTATCCTGCTTCAAAACCAGAAGTGATTCCATGCATCAATTTGTTATGAGGTCTATTCTTTGAAGAAAGAATCATGGATGGAGGATATCTGCATTATGTAGACAATGACACTATTGTCACATGTATATCTAGAGAATCAATCAACATGTATTTAAACTTGTATATTGCAGATGTTACATATGATTTGCATACTATGATTACATAGAAAAAGACCAGCCATCTAGAATGAGCCCTTTCAAAATGGTTGTTACTCGAGGAGAAGTTTACCTTGAAAGAACATACCAAGAGCCCTATCCCCATTACTAGTTTTAGAATAGGAATCCACATAGGGATGGCACTGTTGAATAGGATCTTCAATCACACTAGTATCTACTTCATGCACCTAGAATGGGTTTCCTTCTATACCTTCTAACTACCTCATAGCATACCTACACTTTGGGGGAATCATTAGTGCATGCCCTCCAAGAGTAAATTTTGTATAAGGATAAACAACCACTGGGTGGTAGTTTCTATATGATGTCCTATCTACTAGATGCAGTCATGGGCACTATGTATAAACATAGAGGAAGCCCAAAGTTGAAGTCATAAAAGATAGGATATGTGACTACTAGAGGTTCATGCATATAGATTCATATGCAAGAAACATAATCAAAATTATCGAGGACCTTTATCCTCAGGTATGGATGGCTATCCATGATGAGACATTACCAAGAGTTTCCCCAAGCATAGCCTAAACACTGACCAATAACATTGGAGACTACTAGCTATATCAAGTTTACATAGTGATTATGGTGATAGGGCACAAAGGAGATCCTCTTCAGCTTCCAAAGTTCATTCTAGATAAGGTAGCTAAATAATAAATTTCTCATCAAATTTGGAACAACATTGATGAAGAGCTAACAAAAAAAAAGGCCACCTTATATGGATGTCACATTACCGTTCCGAGAATGCAATACACCATTCGTAGATTATTTGGAGAGGTTGACAATGCTAGGAAGTATTATGCATTGCTCACCCTTCCTCATAGAAACTAGGACCCTCACATTAAAGTCCAAAAGAAAATTCACACTCTCGACCTTGACTACAAGCATGAGCCAATAGATCATGACTTTCTTTTCTTGAATGCCAAATATGATAATGAGGTTAGAGAAAGGGATACAACTATAGAGCTAAGTGAGGACTTGCTGAGAGTGATCCAATCAGAACCATCTTTGACACTTGTGTTGTTTCCAAAATTAGCTCGGTTCATTTTTAGAACAACCCCCTGCGAAACTTGTCCGTTTCACCCTTTGTCTCTCTAAGTCCATTTTCAAGATGGGTTTTTCTCGTTCTCGTCTTGGCCCAACTACACCATTCAAAATTCATAACATCTTTTTGTTACATTTTCTCTAAAATGTGAAGGTTGCTACGGTCTCGATACAACCAGGGGACCCAAATTTGACTTTTTTAGAGTTAGTGTTTTTTCTTCCATTTTCGTGCACGAGCGGCAAATTTCATCACCAGTGCATTTTTGCATTTGACATGCAGGATCGGAAAATTTTGCCGCCCCTACATCTGGACCTACACGGGTGGAAATTTTTTCTGCCCCTTCATTTTTTCCATCTCTCACATGTAGGAGCAGCAAAATTTGCCGCCCCTACATGTCCCTTCTATTCCCAGTGCAAGGGCAGCAATTTTTGCTGCCCCTGCACTACCTCAGTTTTTATGCACGACATTTATTGATGCACGCACCAAGTTTTTGGGGTTTATTTTCACCACATTTAATTTGATTTTAACCTCATTTTACTTCATTCCTTCTCTGCTCCTCCTGCACTCTATCTCTGGAAGATCCAGCGAACGGGTAAAAGTGTGTTTTGGCTGATTGAGCTCATGGCACGCGTGGTTTTCCAGGTAGGTCTTGTATTTGGCATTTATTTCTTTTCTTTTCTTCTTTTTGAGCTTTGTTTTCTATTTATGGTTTTGTTGGGGTTTTGTGTTTGTGTTTTCTCTCTCCCCTAAACTTTTTTGGCCTCATACATGGGCGGCAAATTTTCCCACCCTAATCGCGCCTTAAACCGTGCTTACCCAACACTTGCATCGGCAGCAAATTTCACCACCAATGCAAGTTCGCATTCCCATTGACTTGCATGGGTGATGAATTTTTCTATCGATGCAGGCTGAAAGTGCACATGTAGTAAATTTTGCTGCCCCTGCACTTTCCAGCTGAACTTGCATGGGTAGCAAAATTCACCACCTGTGCGCCCATGCTCTCTCTCTTTTCTCCCTTAGACTTTCCATTGACCTATGCAGGCGGTGAATTTTACCGCCCACGTAGGCCAAACCTACAGGGGTGGCAAATTTCACCACCCCTGCACTTCTCTGACCATTCTTTATGCATGGGCGGTGAAATTCGCTGCCTGTGCCTTTTTTCCCTCTTCATGCAAGGGCGGCAAATTTCGTCGCCCATGCATGTATGACCATTCTTCATGCTAGGGCGGCAAATTTTTCCACCCTTGAATTTTTTCTCCAAATTTCTCCAACCTCGAATAAATTTTCCTCTTTTTCATTTTTTCACTTCCTCCCCTTTTTCCCTCATTTTTCGACCCAGCCCTGTTAAGTACCCTTCTTTGGTCATGATCACCCAATGTGTGAATTCCCCAATTTTCCCATTGTTCCCTAATTGCATGATCATGATTGTAGTTCTCCCTAAAGATTCTTATTCATTGGCACCTGCTCAATCAAGGCCAGTTTCGATGTCTAAAACTTCTCCAAAAAAGTCAAAAGCCATGAAGTACCAGTACCAGGGCATTTTTTTGATCACTTCGGTCACCTCTAATGTTGACAACATTAGAGATACAGAGATTGGCCATGTAGATATGGCTGAGTTTATGACCAGGACCAAGGCAATGAATCCAAGCTCTGAAATGAAGAGGATCATCGAGAGCAACATTCATCTGGTTGCCGCTTTCCCAGTAGCGGCACATCATACAAAGTTCATCCTCTAGTGCGCCCAATTTTATAACAAAGAGACTAGATCAGTGTTTGATGCCAGCAGCAATGTGATAATTTGGTTAGACCCTAAATTTATTGATAAAGTCTTCATGTGTCCTCTTGCTACTGAAGTACTGAGAATTGACTTCATAAAAGCACAGAAAGAATATGACAAGGACCTCAAAAGGGAAAAGAAGGTGATGAATCACAGATGGCTTAAGGCCCCCAGAACCAACTTGTCTAGGTGGCCACAGAATTTTTTGAGGAGTGATTTCATTGAAGAGGTTGGTGACTTGATTACTCTCCTCAACAGGGTACGAGGCATGTCATCTTCTTCACAATTCCACAAGTGGATGTACCCCTTCATCAAAATCATCCTCCAAGGGAAGCAGGTCATCTTCTAGGGTGAACAGATCAGCAACGCCCTTCACGAGCAACTGGCCAAGGTACAAACTACTTCAAAGTTCTATATGACTTCATACTTGATGTACATAGATGCTTCCATACAAACCTTTCCAGGTTTGACAACTGAAGGAGACAGGAAGACCACTCCAGTCTACTCATATTACCTTCAGTTGACATTGCAAAGATCAATCTGCCATTTTAAGAGGGTAAATGATGCCTTCTTTATAGTATTTTTGTGCCTCTTCAACCCTCAGCTCGAATAAAAAAATATTTGATGAAGCCTGGACGGTCGTCAATGACTATGGCTGTATGTTCCTACAATTTTCCTCCTTTTGCTATCTTCGAATTGGATTTTTCCAAGGCTATCCCCATATGCTCTCCAGATTTCCTTTTGACAAGCTAGTTCTAATGGAGCTGTGTAGACAAATGGTTGTCATACACACTAGGCAGATGGAACTAAAAAGGCTGGGTTTCAAGTTTTCAATTGAAATTGGCAGATACTCGATTTTAACAGCAGCCAAAGTAAAGATCATGGAAATAGAGATGCAACTAGTTACTATGAAACAGTTCAAGAGAAGGGACAAGTTTGACTACAGGGGTGTCAAGGACATGATCAGAAGAAAGACTCAGTTTTATGAGCCTATGATCGAAGACATCTAGGTAGACCTAAGGACAGCTGAAGAAATTAGGAGGATGGACTACAGCAAGCTGACCTTGGAACAAATTGAATATTTGGGGCTTACAGATATTCCATCTAATTTGGTTGATGATAAGAATATTATCAACAGCAGGTACCTGGCTGAGAAGATTGCTGACTCTCCTCTTCCTCCTATCTAGTGGTCCCAAAAAGAGTTAACTTCTTTGAGGAAGAGATTCGAACCAATATTGGCTAACACCAATGATTGGTTAACAGCCAAAGGGATCACATTGAAAGAGTTTATTACAAGATCAGAGGCTAAATTCCAAGCAAAAATGAGGAAGAAGATAGAAAACAAGACCAAGAACAAAGGTGATGTTCCTTCCCCATCTAGGCCTCACAAGCCTAGAATCATCTTTGTTTCCAAGAAGTCAAAAGTTGTTGAAGAGCCAAAATCGATGGCTAAGGGAGTTGAAGAACAAATCTCTTAGGAACAGATAGCTCACCAAATGGAGATAGATGACAGGGCCTCAGAGTAGCAAAGGACTAAGCCTCTACCTTCCCAGGAAGGGACACAGCCACTTACAGATGTCTCTCCTTCACCACCTCTATCTCCTATCAGTGTTCCTTCTTCTGGAGCTGCCTCTCCTTCTAAATTTATGTTTAGCAATCCTCAAAGCGCTTCTGGAGATACTCTTTGCTCCTCTAGATCTATTCTTAGTCTGGCATCTCCTTCTTTCAATTTGGGAGAAAGTTCTACCCTTGATCAATCAATGGTCGGTACAGTTTCACCAGTTACTCCAACTATGACCACTGTTACCACTAACAGTGCAAAAGTTACTACGATAACACTAGCTGTAGGAACCGTTTTCACAATAGGTATTTCTTCTCTCCCTCCTTGGATGTCAGCTTTCACGCCTAAAAGAAAGAAGCTAGCTATCTCTGCAGATGACTTTGATTTTGGCAAGTTAGTGCCGGTGAAAGCTAAGGCCCCTAAAAGACCAAGGATCCTTTCAAAATTGGTTGAAGAAAAGGGACATAAATTTTTGTAAATAGCTAAACCACCATAGGATGCAACCCTTGAGGGTTTTGACATGAGCAGCTATTATATTTCTCATGTTGAACTTGGAAAAGTTACTCACGAAGGTGCGAAAAGCAATTTACAGTCTGCAATGGACATTATGGTCCAGAAATTTGACAAAGAAAAAGAGATGAAGGATTATTATAAGGCCAAAATAGAGCAGTTGACTACAGTATTAAGGAAATTCACCCTTGCCCCTGAAGCAGCAACTCCAGAGGCCTTTTTCATAGAGGACCCTGTCATTCAAAAGACAGAGAAAACCTATATGAAAGGGAAAGTGCTAGAGGATTACATTGAAAAGATGCACACTCAGGGAATTTATTTACTTATAGAGGTTGTCGAGAAGACAGACAAGATGAAGAAAGTGAAGACTGATCTAGAGGATCTTGTCTCTCTTATCTCTCAGGACATTGATAGTACGGAGAAATATCTTGGCAAGTGGAGGGAAATGAAAGATCTAAAGAAAAGCACCTTGGTTTCCATCGGTGTTATTTCCAGCAAAGATTCCTATGTTGAGATTAAGGAATCACTGATATACATGATTCAGGTACTCAAGGAGCTGATTGAAGATCTTGAGTCTTCCAAAGATGCTAGCAAGAAAAGTGACACAGACCTGTTAAATAGACTGGAAGAACTACCTTGTGACCTCACCTCTAAGGATAATCAATTTATCTCAGTAGAAGAGATGATTCGAGGATTCAAGGGTATGATTCAGAGGGATTTCAAAGAAAAAGCATTCTCAATGACTTATGTGGATAACGTTTTAGATACTCAGTTGACTCTGGATAATCTAAGATCCAGGTTAACAAGTCATGCCAAGGCAATCACAGCATTGAAGGACGTCGTAATCAAGGCCAGGGTCATCTTCAAGAACACCATTGCACCAGATAGTATAAGAATTCAGGCATCTATAGCTATGTATGATGCTCATCTAAAGAAGTCCGGCAGCAAGAGCTGAAGCTTTTTCCCCTTCTCTCTTCTTCTCTCCTCATGCACTTTTGTCATGTAAAAGTGCATGCAATTTTGTAATGTGTAATTACACGTAAAAAATCCAAAAAAATATCTCAAAAGTCAAAGATGAGTCACCTTTGACTAAGATATTTTTTTATTTTAATATTTTCTAAATTTTGAAGATTTCTCCCTATATATAGAGGGGACCTCTTTTATAAATATATCTCTAATAATGGAGAGCAAAAACTCTGCTGAAATTGAGACACTTCTTGAGACTTTGTGCTCAACTTGTAAATCATATTTTGTTGAATGAATGAGAAGCAAGTTTATTTCAGACTTTGTGTTGAAGTTATCTGCATTATTTAGGAAATAGTTCTTATGTCCTCTTTCCTGATAATCTCTTATTTGTTTGATTTAATAAGCAAAGTGTGTGTGTTGATATTATCTGAGGATGTTTCTAAAATATAAAAGAGAGACTTTGAGCTACTTTTATCTTTGTGATCCTTTTATTCTTTGTAGTTTCAAGTGAAGACTTTGTGCTTCGTTTCACTCTACAGTTACACGTATTCTGAATTGGTGAAGGAGACAACGGAAGATTTTGTGCTTACGTAGATTTCTTTGTTAACTTTGTTACTTACTTCAGGTGATTTTCTGCTCTACGCTGGATACCATTCTTGAAAGAAGAGGAATGTTGTTGGCCAACAACCATGATTTCTCTCTCTTGTTCCTTAGACATCACCTCTGAAAAAAGAGAGGTGGATGTTGTTATACCACCCCAAGTATTATTTTTTGCTCAATTATATATACATATAGCATATAAATATTCATAGGGAACCTCCCTTTGATGAGAAGAGAGATTTACCTCATCCAAATCTGATAAACCCACATTTTTCATGGCATAAATCTCCCTGTGTTGTGGTTGATATACCCATTTTGTCATCAGTTAGTTGATGATAAAATATTCACCCAACAACTTAGTGAAGCAATGTTTAGAATTCCATTCCCTGGAGGATGGTGATTCTTGATTTATGGAGTGGGATGCAATCACAACAACTAGAAAGAGAGGGGCCTAATCCCCAACAAGTTCAAATCCCACATCAGTACCAACAGAAGTTGGTAGCTAAGACACCACTCAGTGGAGATGAAAAGGAAGAACAAGCTGAGGAGGAACAATTACCTACCTCAACAAAAGAACAAGCATAAATGCTCCCAGGTCAACCTTCAATAGTTGAATTGATTAAAGTCAAGAAAGAGTTAGTTGAGGAACTAACTACAGCTGGAGGTAGTGCACAAGTGGATGTAGGGATTATATGCTTGTATTTCTATGATGAAGAGGAAACAATGGCTACTTCAGCCCCACTGCCAAGCACTATTCCCTCTTCTCTTCAATCATAGTCCACGAGCCCATAGGCAAGGAGATCAACCAAGACATATCAAAGGAATCCTAAGAACATACCACAGATCCCTCTAACCCAGGAGGTAGATGAGGAGGAGCTATAATAGGTGAAGGTTCTGAGTTGACAGGAACTTAAGGCCAAAGCACCTATCATAGGTGAATCATCTGGTAAGGTCCCCTTTCTCATAGCTCTGTTGAGTTTTTCCCCTTTGATGTCATTACATACAATTTCAATCACCCCTAGCCCTATGGTTTCCACATTCATTCCCTAACGTACAATCGCTATGGGTCTACTATTTCTACACCCATCCATGAGTCTGCCTACCATAGCACCTCTTCCACCTTCCACAACTATAGCTTCTATCCCTATGGTTTCCATCCATTTTGTTTCCCTTCCATTGACATCCACACCATTGACATTTGTTCTGTCCATTCCTTTCATTTCTTAGTCCATCACTCTAGCTAAATCCCCTTCTACCCAGTTGGGTTCATCTGTGCTTTCTTCTACTCCCACCATAGTAACCACAATCGTAACAACTAAGAGATCACCTAGGTGGAAACTAATCTTTGTGGTCCATCCAATGCCACAATATGGGAACATAGACTGGTCAAAGATTATTTGGCCTGCAATTCCCAATCCTCCCACACACATTAAACAAGAACTTGAAAAACACACTCAAGTGAAAGTGTTGCCCTTTGATCCCTCAAAGCTCACTCTTCCAAATTGGGCTAAGGAACTAGGAGCCTCAACCTCTAAGAAGCTCAATCTAAAGATAACAAAATTACCGACAATGAGCTCTCTATTTGACAAAGTCACCACATCAATACAAAGGGTGAGAAAAAAGACGATAGAAGACAACTCGAGTAGAAGCCTAATCATGGAATAAAGGGAAGAAATATACTCCCTAAGAAAAAGGTAGAAAGGCAAAAGGGTCAGTCCCCTTATATTGAGGATTTAAAGTCATATATGGAAACACATACAAAATCCATTCTTGCCATACATCAAGGAACCAACATGGTTAGGCAAGAGTTTGAGGAATAATTGTAGACACTCAAAGAGTAACAACTAGTGATTCAAATTCCTCATGGAATTGAGAAGGATGAACAAGCTTTTGCCCTTAGATTGTATGAAATTATTTATTCCATTCATTATTTGAGAGCCAGCCTAGCTCCACATGTTAATAAAATAACCAAATTATTCATGAGCCATAACGAAAATGACAGTAAATTGAACTTCTTGGTATTATATACACCCAATAAGGCTTTTAGCCATCTAGATTTGATGACTCCATTAGAGGCCTTAAATTCTCTAAACTTAGCATTGATAAGAACACAAGAGGCCCAAGACTGGGTATTATCGTCGGAGGCTCTAGTAAATAAGTTGGCCAAACAGGAAAAAGAGGCCAAACAAATTTTGTCAGGACTAGAGTTGGCTAATGCTTGAGATAATTGAGGAAAGATGGTGACCAGAGCTACATTCGACCAGATGATCAAACAAGCCTCTGACAGCTTCAACATAGCTTGCAAGGTCGAAGCCTAGAAGACATAGAAGTTAAGTTAAGCATGGCAAGGAAAAAGGCCATAAAAGTGGAAGAATTCAGGGTTGGCTTCAAGGCAACCAAGGTGGAGCACAATAAGCTAATGGATGAGAGTAATAGGGTAACTATACCATCTCTCCTAGATATGGTTCTAATCAAAGCATAGCATGTTGAGGCCTACAAGCACTACCAAGAATTAGATGTGATTAAGAGCACTGCTTAACAAGCTCAACCTACTAGTTCTACTATGCCAACTCCACCAACTCTGTCATTAACGACAACAACTACCACGTCGATGCCACCTCAGACCACTATTCCCATGATGACTACAATTCACACTATTGAAACATCTTCAAGTTCACTTTCAATTACTATGACATCAGTTACTACCAATTCTACTACAATTCCCATAACAATTTTAAAACAAGTCAAGCAAGAGCTAATTTAGATTGGCTAATTTTGTACATTTTTGCATGTAAATGACATAACCAAATAGTATAAGTCTTAGTTACATTTATATATTGTAACTAACTGATTTTTTAATAGCATGCATACATTGCATGGCTAGGCTATTTGTAATGCATCATTATGTAATGCAGACTTATCTTATGGTCTATCTATATGTAAATGTAGCATGTTAATCTTAGAGGATGAGGCGACCCCTTTTCCAAGATCTATATATACAAGTTGTAACCCTCTTTCAAAGGGTCAAAGTTTTTTAATGAAATACGGGAAGAAATCAAGGATCTTGATTGTCATGCAATTGTGTTTGTTCTATCTTCTTCCCTTTATATGTTCATGAGTTTGAATTTTCTTTAGTTTGTAATTGATTCAATAATTTTGATGTGTGTAATCGTTATGTATGAATATGATTGTTATACGTGAATGAATATTAATCCTAAATGTGTTATAGCTATTAAAGATTGATATGTTTCATTGATTTATATAGTTAGTACATGTTTAATAATTATCTTGAAGTGTGTAGAAGTGGCTCATTTGATATAGTATTCTAGGTGTGAGCAATAACTATCTTAGATCACTTCTTGGTCTGAGTTGTAATCTCTTGTATAAATGTATGCAACAACATCCTTGAAATGAGCAACCTTTTGTTGAGACCCAAAAGTACCCTATATCTGAATACCCCAACTCCCAGCCAAGTTTGTTTTCAAGTGATCAATAACTACAAACAACAAACATTGGTCCTTGAGAGCCTTGTCCACTAAAGAGACAGATTAAGAAGATCCTATTTAGAAATATATAATTCTTTTTTTTGCATTACCCTTCCCTATTTTTAAAGTTTATTTGAGATCTACCCACCATAGATTAATCTTCCACCCATCCATCTCACATAATGATTTTTATTTTTATTATAAACCACACATCCGCCCACAAAACTGGTTGAGTAACCCACAGGATCAACTTGTTATTCCACCACCCGATTGTTCTAACCACATACCTATAACTCATTCCCCATATTAGAACCTAGTTCCACAGAGATAACCTCATTATGGAAATTAAATACAATAGAATCATGGCAAACAAATGTACATCCACATCAATATCCAAAATATAATTTCCAACATGTACCAACATCCATGAAATTAAAAGCAACATCATATATACATAAAGAATATCGGAGTCTGTATGCATTAGGTGATCAAAAATGAATATATATATATATATATATATATATATATATATATATCAAAATCAATGTTTATATATCATCCAAAGTACAAATGGAGTTATAATTAAATTATCAACTTTGGCTCTAATTGTCTCCAAGTGGAGTATGCTAAAAAATATGCCTTGTACCTAGTGTTGGTAGCAGCTGTTGTGGCATCCCCGTGACTCCCTATTGTGGGGGCAGTTGGGCTACTGATCCCTTTGACGTAGAAGTATGGTGTGACCTATAGGTGTGGTTATTCCTATGACTTTGTGTATGCTCTCTAAAGTTGGGTTCCCTAAGACCTGTTGACATCATTGCCTCATAGAGGCTCCTATAATATCCGACCTCTTCCTCAGCCAAAATCATGTCATCCTTGGCCGGAGCCATATCTACTAGTGCCCTAGATAACCCTTGCTCAGCAACTAGCTGTCTTGTTATATCTCGCTCCCCACATAACTTGTGAACATCTACTTGGTGCCTCTAAGCATCTCTTTCAGTGCAATATTGCTCTGTTCAAGTTGTATCTCTCTCACTGACGATGGTGGCTAGCTTTGCATCTCTCATCGTCAGCTACCCCTGTATAGTTGTCATGTGGGAGGCCTACCCCCTCAAAGTGACAATATTTGTGTTTCACTCTACAATCAAGCCCTGTAGCTTGGTGGTCTCATTTTATTCTGAAACCAACTACCTCTACCACATCCCCTTCCAAACTACATATCTCAAAAAATCGTTGCAACAATCTCCCTCTCTACTCTATCTATGGTCGCTTGATCCTCATCTGATCTCCCTAGATGCAATAGCCTTCCTTAACCTAATGCTTGTCTTGATCCTCTTGCAATAGAAAGGGTCACCTATGTATTATGTCTATTTTTATCCTCACCCTCTATATCTAGACCTAGCCCTTCTCCCATATCCACATCCTGCTCTAAGGATCCACCACTGCGGATGTTGTCATTGTTTTTACCACTACTACCATCATTGTTCTCATTGTCACTACTAGTACCCTCTGATTCCAAATCTATCATCATGGGCACATCCTGTTTTAAAGTCACATACTGTAATGGTACCTATAGGTGAACGACCTCTTGGACTGGCCTCACTCTCTATCCATGTCATCTTTGTCATGGCCTAGGTTGCTTACCCCCTGGAGGCCTAAGTCTAGTAAGTCACACATGTCTAAATTATATCCACCACATTGCATAAGCCTCATGACTCATGTGTCTACCAATCCTAGACGACTGGATGGATTGTCATAAAACTACTCACTACTATCGTGCTCAAAATAGGGGGGCACTCACTAATCTCATGTGTGACATGGGTGAAATAGTGTGGCACATCAGGTACACCCAAATGTCACTCAAATCATCTCTATATGCAGTCAAGCCTATATTATTCCATTGTAGAGTCATGGTGCCCTGTAATATAGCATGGGGTCATTATGTATCAAGTCACCAGAACATCCTCATGCCATCCAAAATGAATGTGCATATACAATCGTCAGAAGAAGTCTCCATCAACCATATCGTCAATCGCTGGTCTATAGTAATATATTTCCATAATTGCCCCATCGGTCCCCTCCTATCAATACCATATATATACTAAGGGATCCTCAAGTTGTGACTATTGTTAGTCACTCAATCACAATATGCTCCCAGGCCCAGATCTAGAGCAGTGTACAAGGTCCAATGTTTCATCCCTTCCAGTAGGCCATATATGAGCATCTCTATAGAGTTGGGCCAATACCACTGAGCCCCAGGCAAATCATGTGGTGGAATCCATCATGTCTTGAATCACACCTTAATATGAAAATAGTGGTCATTCTTATCAGGCAACAATATACTACTGACAATGGCCATCAAAATCACCACCTCTCTATCAATCATTGGTTGTGCTCTATCTATTGGGAAGGCCAAGTCCTCCAATGAATCAATGTTAATTTACCTTTCTTGGATGTCCTCCTTTCACAGATGGAAGATGGTTCTTTGGCTTGCAAACTATACCATAAAAGTACACACACATACCTTTATTTGCATGCTACTTTTGACCATCACCTGGCACAAAAAGCAAGAATGTTAAAAACTATGGCCACTAGAGCCTTTAGGGTTTTTGATGACAACCTGGAACAAGAATTAGACACTTTAAAATAAGTTTTTAATAAAGATGGTTACAAAGGTAAGCAAATTTCAAAAGTGTTCAAACCAACGAAAGAAGATCACACCAGACAACATAAGACTAACACCTCAACCATCTACCCAATTGCCTTCTTAACGTACATTGAAGGAGTCTCAAGTCAAATTCCAGAATATTAAAACAACAAAATATTTCCACCACCTTTTTACCTATTAACAAACTCAAACAATCTTTAAAGTCAGTTAAAGACCACATCAAACCTTGGTCAAAAAGTGTGGTGTACAAAATCGAATGCTCCTACAGTATTCCCTATATTGGTGAAACAGAGAGATCCATCCAAACTAGATTTAAGGAACATGCAGTGGACATTAGACTAGAGAAGCCATAAAAATCAACGCTCGCAGAACACTCCCTAAACCAAACATTCCATTTGCATTGAAAATATGCAAGTTCTTGTCATAGAAAACCATTACCAAAAATGGAAACTAAGTAAATCCATATATATATCAGTCGACATGCCCAAAATTTAAATCGAAATGATGGAATAGAACTTAATCATAATTGGAAACCCATCATTAATAGGTTAAAAAACACCATTGTCTATAATTATCCTCATATTTCAATTTAACCTTTCTATTCTTGATACTTGAACATTTATTAGCTCACAAATGAAATTAATTGCCAATTAAGTTAAAAACTTCAATCCCATAAAAATTTCCACACCAACTCACTTTGTATTTTTTGTCCTTTTTCCAATGGCTCTCTCATACTACGTACACCATAGGGTGAACGCTTGTCAACATTTATTCCTATTCTAACTGTTAGCCTTTCGACATTCCTTCCTTCGTTGATCGTTGGACATCTTTATACTCATTAAAATATTTAAAAAGGAAACTACCTTGCAGTTCCATTCATAAACAATCCCTGATGATGAATCACGGGCAATGATTTGAAATGCGTCGAGTAAAAATAGTGCACACAATTACAATCCCATAAATCATATGTTTATGCTTGTGGACTCTAGAAACATCAAATCTCTTATCAATGTCAACCAACCTGTCCACTATGATGCCATCATTGATGTTGATCAAGTCCTATAACATGGTCAACCACCCTTGATGCATCCAATAAATTGTTACTCCTGGATGGAAATTCGGAGTATGTCATATGTCCTCCAAGGTCACAGTTGCCTCTCCAGTAGGCAGATGAAAAGTGTTGGTCTTCAAGTACCACCACTCAGCTAATGTTGACAAGAATGCTCTGTCCATCCTAATCATCGGCATTAGGAAATGTGTCTTAGATCGACCACCTCGAGGAATGCCAACATCTCCTTGGTCCATAGTTCTTGTCGTCATAGGATGTGCGAGTGCCACTCGCAAGCAATCTACACTGACACTCGCACTTGTCGAACACAACCAAGTCAACGAGTTATCTCAAAACATGATTTATCTAGGCAAGCTGCTACATGATCTCCTATCACAGATCAATCATTCTATCTACTTCATCGTAACATTCTTCATTCACATTCAGACCAACTACTTCTAATTTCAGCCCCTTTTGTCACGTGGACATTTTCTTCTATTGTTAGTGATCCCACCGTTTACAAAGGCAATCTTGTCATTTTGCAGGGCGTTATCATCATTTCAAATCTTCAGGGCATCTTAATGATGTTGTCACTTAGCAAGGTGATCTCGTCTTTTGCTCAAACATTCTCATCATTTTTGGACTTTTTTCTCATTTTGGCAATATCATTATTGTCAGGGCAATGTTGTCATTTTCATTGTCTTTGCCATTTACGTGTTTCCTCTCGAAATAAGCGTTATCATTGTTTTGACATTTTTGGTCCTTTTCAGTGATACCATCGCTTTTGTCACAATAATGTTGTTTCTAATAGTGATATTGTCGTTTTACTAGTGATATCTTTGTTTTCGAGCACAATATCGTTTTTATATCGCACTCACAAATGGCAATATCAATAAACTACCAACTTCTAAGGCATAATAAATGCATTAAATACAAGATTTTTAAAAAAAGAAAGGTACTTTTTAATGCCCCACTCTCTATTGGTCGTTGGTACTCTCGTGCTCGCTCACCAAGATGCCTTCAGTGTGGAATGCACATCATTTTCTTCATCAATTTCTTGTCAAATTCAATGGCAAATTATCAACAAAGGAGGGTGATAATGAATTGTTTTCAACCCCCAGGGGTAAAATATATAGCTCCAAATTTGAATTTTTACTCCATCTAACCTTGCCATTGCATTCTTTTTCTTCCCTAAAGGCTTGTCAGTGACTCATTTGTTTTTTATTTTATTTTCTTCTAATTACTCCGTTTCTCGACCTCTTTGGCCACAAAGTTTTCATTTTTCTTCTTTTCGAAGACCCATCCATCAATCTTTTTTTGTTTTCATTCTCTCGAGGGGGCATCCTAGGTATTCCAAACAATGTTTGGAGCATCGGTGTGAACCCATTTTTTATAGAATCATCAAAAACATGAGCACATCATTATTCAATCATTATATGATTATTTTTAACTACTTTTTCATCCTTTGAAAAGTAATTTTTTTGCTTGTCTCGCAATGCCCTCTCGAACAAGGACAAAATGTAGACTCAATTTTCATCACTTTCATGTCAAAATCGCAATCACAATCAATTTCTTGAAATAACACAAATCACCGAAACACCTATATTTCTCCACACACTTGACGTGCACATTCTAAAACACATTGAGGCATCCTTGATTAGGGCAATGCATTGTAACCAACTGTCAATTCATCTAATTCACTCTTAACCAAATTGTTGCTATATAAATGATATTTTCAACCAATTACATAGAGCAATTATTTAACTCTCAATATTGTAGAAAAGCTAATCAAGGTTACTTAGCTAATCAAATGACTAAATAAAAAATCCATAGCGATTGACTAACTTTCTAATTTGTTAAATCCAAAATTCAACAAATATCAAGGTTTATAACATCATCATAACATCATCCAAAAAGTTGGCAAGTAGTATTATGAATGCAAGAAATATCAACATAAATTCAAACTTTGGAAGACATACCTCATTAATGCAACCTCTTTTCAAAAACATTTATAGTATTAATCACTCTAAATTGAATTGAATTGTAGCTATTCATCTCATTTTTGATCCAATGCCTATAATCGATCTAATCATGTTATAAATAGAGGGTAACCACTCTATGCATAAAAAGTTTTTTTTTTTTTTTTTTTAAAGACTTATAATGCATAAATGTTATAAGAGCTTCAATCATTCTTTACTTTGATTCAACCCCACCACTCATAGATAAGGGGAGATGCTGCTAAAATGCATTAGTGACATTGTTGAAGACTCCTAGCTCTACAATCCGAACATAAAAAACCCTGAATCAAACTTAGAGAAAGAATCAATGAGAAAGGTATAGTATTTACTTATGTTTTTGTATTTGTTTGAATTCTCTTAGACCTTGCCTAATCCAAGGGATTATCCTTGGGGTGTCTTGTTTGTCAATTTGTTGTTTTGAATGAACTAACAATGAACTAAACCCTCTTGTAATTGTAATCTACAGTACAATCCTAACCCTAACCGTTTGACTCTCTGTGTCAGATGTTTAGAAGGATTTTCACTTTAATGGATGGTATAACAACGCATCATCCTCAACAGTCTAACTACAACCCTTCTAATAAAAATGTTGAATTTTGCAATTTGAAAGTTGCAAGCCTACATTTGTGCAAACCATGACTTTAAACTCAAACCTCAAGAATAAAGGAAGCATGCATGATAATGTTATGATAGTGCACATTTAACATGCTAGAAACCTCTAAGAAACCATCGAACAATAAACTTATAGCCAAAAAAAAATGAATGCTAATTTTATTCTAAATAATGATATATTACATAAACATATTATAATTTTAAACATATACCATGATGAGCTAATGATAATTGCTACATGTTATAAATACTACAAAGAATCATGAACAATGAACGATAAATTCATAATATAATTAAGTAGTATTTGTTTACTCAAATCTCATTTGTATGAAAAAATCAATACTTATATAAGTAATACATATATTGTTTTTCATCTCATAATAAACATTCCATGTTCAAATTTGTATACATACAACTTATGTACATTTTAACATATGATGCCTATGTATTTTCCAAGCAAACATCGTACAAATGTTAGTGCATACATAATATAATTTACTTTTGAATGTACCTAAAATTTACTTGTTATTTTGTTTTTACCTATACACAACAAACAGTGTACAAATTTATACAAATTGCATATACATAAAGGATTACGTCCTAGAATTACACAAGCACCATTACTAGTTCTTCAACAAGTGATCATTCCAATTTGCTTAAGATACCATCAACTCTTGTTAAAACATTCTATAAATCCTTTTAAACCCTCTAAAATCTTCATAAGTTGCTCCCACATTGATTGGAGGTTTTATTCGTAACAAGATATAAAACCTAATAAAAGTAACCCTCCTACTAACACAATGCTTGATTGGTTTGATAAATATTCTTGTTTGTTAAAAATGACTTATCCTAAGCTTCATTTAATATTCTCACACTAACTTGCAAAGAAGACACTGCATTCGTAATTTCCTTTTATTGCATTCCATATTATTAACATTTTATCAAAAAACTCAGAAGCCCTAAAATTAATACAAAAACTAATGGTGATAAAATACCATATACAACTTTTGGCAGCATACATCCTTAAAATGTCAAAACAGCCTTCCCAACACAACTAGGTTATAGATTGTAATTTTAAATTTAGTCAACATACAATATAAAAGGAACATTGCTATAATTTCAAATTTAATTAATAAATATACAATTTAAAAGTAGACCTTGATTGGACCACCGGAATATCCAGTAAACCCACAAATTAAATGGTAACAAATGACACTTACAAAGACATTAAATTAATAAGATATTAATTTCTCTAGCTAAAATTATTTCAATAAAGGCTTATCTTGAAGTAGAATAAATGGTTACAAATGTTATTACAATATTTTAATGTATCATAGCATTTTACAAAGAATGTTATATTGAAAACACATTCAAAAGAAACTAAAACAACAATATTATAATTTAAAAATACTTAAATTTTTTTTGAAACACCGTTGAAAAATATCGTTTTAAGGGACTAACAAGATGCCCTATATTCCTCAAAAGAAGACAGTAGCAAGATCCCCCCAAGCAGTGTCTTTGACTGTTAAGAGATCTCTATTTCATAAAGGTACTTGATGATTTATTTGAAATGAGTGACTTAATGTAAGTCAAGAATTTCCTATATGTGCTTCCCTTGTACATCCATGGCCAGTAGATCGGTAGAATGCATATATGTACACTCAACTTCTTAAAGCATGATATATGAAAAACACAACATGAATATGGAAAACATATTGACCCAATAATTTTCATCCAAAATTGGAAAGACCTATAAAATGTTGAGTGTTAATTTAAAATTTCTTCCACTTAACAGAACAATTTAGTAGAAAACAACAAATATATACTCTACTTAAATTTAGTTACTGATTTGTACAATCACTCATTGATACAATTGTTATTGAAAATATAATCATGCCAGAATTTGAGTAGCATCTAGACACCTAATGCTTATGGGATCGCCTTCAAAATAAAAAATAAAGAAAAGAGCCTGTGTTGCAGACATTCTTGGATGTAAGGCTCATGCATCGCAGAAGAGTTAGAGCCTCTGAAGACATAAAGTACCTGCATGATTTAAAGATAATTTTTTTAAGGGCCATTGAATGTATAAAGGAATTCTATTTTTCGGAAGGGCCATTTTATCCCTAAAAGAACTCTTTATACTCCACTTCATAAGTGCAGAAGGGCCATATTAGACTGATTTTCTTGACATTGGGAAAACACCAACATTACACAGATAAGTCTGAAGTGTCCAATTGAATTATTCTCCAGGTCCAAGATTCAGATTAGTATAAGCACATGTTGAAAACAAAACATTCCTTGACAATTGGCATGTAGATAGGGGTGACATTGTGCATGAGAGATATTTGGTGCGATGAATGTTGTATATTATATAACACCCTTCTATACTCCTCTATAGTGCCTTCGGTGTCAAACTTACAAACATGAACATTGGGATTTTTGGTTAATTGTAACGTCAAACAGTATGACCTACTCAAAATTGGAATGGTCTTTACATTGAAGGTTCCCAGTTCCCATCCTCCAGCATATCCTTATAATGACAAAGGAAACATCGTTTTGTTCTATTATCACCCTGATCCAATGATTAAAATAAAGTAAAAGTATGCTGGGCATCTCACCCACGTGTATAAAGAATGTTTATCCCACAGATTGGAAAAGGAGAATTTGTTTTATAGTATTTATTCAGCTGCACGCTTAATAAACACAAAAGGGGAGATGAAGTTGTTTTAGTCAGACACGCCTCTCAAGCTTTCTTACGCATGTTGACAAAAGGCTCTTTGCAATCTTCTTGCCATTGAACATGTTCAATTAAAAAAAATCCTGATGCACTTTAAGCACACTGACTCTCCAAGGCTCAAGGAAAATGAAAGGTCCAAGGATAAATAAGAGCCATCACTGTAAATTCCTCAATATGCCCAAATAAGAGAACACCAGTTCTCCATGAATTGAGAGGATTTCCATTTTGATAAGCAAACAAATCAAAATTATTCTAGTCACTGGAGATAGAAAATAGACTTCCAAAATTGTGAAAATTTTCACAACCTGACATGCAGGAAACTTCATCTCTTTCTGTTCAAGAATAAAATGAAATTTGATCCTAAATGGTAACTTCAAAACAGGATCAGACTCGTCACGCATCTCACAAGAGAAGTCTTTTCACTTCTTTGAAGTTAGCAGACAAAGCATCCAGAAACATACCTGCAGAACCAACAGAAGTGACAGGCATGAAAACTTGATGAATGGAACACTTTATATGACAGTAGTATAGTTGTAAATAACACTCTGTAAGTAATATAGTTGTAAAAAAAATCAACTTTATAACGTATATACAACCAGTTTTGAAAAAATATATTCTATTATTGATTTTGCATATATAGGCAAACAAAATCAATTTCAACATATTTCATAATAAAGAATGACTAATGCTAAAAACTGAAAATGATTAGGCTAAAAGTAGCCCATAAAGTTTAATTAAGTCATTACTTAAGGAAAGGAGCATCTACAAAGCATAGACTCCTAAATATATTTCCTACCTCCAATATGATCATCATAGACTCGGTTATCAGCTGATAATGTTAGGCTCATTTGAGTGACAGTACATGCTTTTCCTTTCCCTGAAATTTTATGATTGCAGCTAAACTCACTGTATGCTTATATCGCAATGAAAACAAAAGAAAACAATCTTCGCTTAATAAACAGGAATACCATTAGAGTCTTCTTCCCACTTAACCACTTTATTGCCTCTGCCCACAGCCAAGATGCAGGCCTGTTAAAACAGTCAGTTTTTCCATAATGAATTCTAGATATAACCATAGGATTCCTAAAAGTACTTGAAATACATATTACAAACAAATACACACTCTTCTTGCCATCTACTTTTCAATGAATCATCAAAACAGGAATGCAAGAATGTACATTTTATTTACGAAGAAATAGGAAGAAGACATGTTTGCATTATGCTACAAAAGCAAACTGTGTTTCTAGAGAAATAAATACAAACAAATAGCAACGAAATATAAGATTCAAGGATTTCAAATCTTAAATAAATGGTCACATGAATACAAGAATGTGCATCTTATTTACAAGGAAATAGGAAGAAAAACATGTTTTCATTATGCTACTAAAAAAACATCAGCAAATTGTGTTTCTAGATGATGCAGTCAAGGGCAGGGGGTCAACTGAATGACAGCCTGGACCTTGCAGCCATTAACCCCCACCCCCCCACACACACACAATAGAAACTCAACATACCAATTTGAGAATAGAGAACAAGACAATCAGTTTATTTTCTTTTCATGAGGAAATACAAAGATCAAACTACGCACTCACTCACTCCTCTCTCTACTTACAACACGCCCAACAGCCCTTCAATGGCCTGGACACCATTCTCTGCTCCTTTGTGCTTCCTAAAAAGCACCTACACACTCCCTGCAAGTCGTTTCTCACTCCAGTCTACCTCCTTCAATTCTCTCCATGCCTTTTATGCCCTGTGATGTGACTCTTTGAATTCCCTTTGATCATAGAAGCACTCAAAGGTTTATGAGCCGTTACTTGACTTGTGCGCCCTTCATAAACAAAACCGCCACTTAGTACAGAGCAGCAATTTTGTAACCACCAGTTAGTACAGACCTGCATCCACCTATGGTTTTGTCACGAGACAAAGAAGTCCCTATCTCAATGACTAAATGAGCCTTTCCTCTAGTCCAAGAGCTTGCTGAAGTGTCATGGACCTCCGTGGATCCTTGTGGGCCGTCTTCACGCTTCAACATGGATGATACACTGCCAATTGGGTCCAATTGCACGCGAACACACAAGTGGATCTTTTTTTTGGGTGATGCAACGGTGTTTAATACCTGGGATGCTCCTGCATCAAACACCCCAGGTAATAGTTTGAGAGCATAGTGCTCACAAATTTGGGCTAGATGGTAGAACCATCCTTTTGACTTAAGCCACAAAGCCATGGCGTGCCCTTCCACCATGCTAGGTACTTCCACTCATTCCAGCCACCTGCTAGACCATAGACCATCCTCCTCCGCTAAATGTTCCCCACACCACTCTCATTCCAGCCCTGCGTTTGGGCCAACCACATCTACTTAAGCTCAGCATCTCCTCCGTTTTCTCAGCCACAACTTCATCCTCTATTTTACATGCCTAGATTGATAACAACATCGATTGCTCTGTCTTTTCTCAGCTGAGATAAAAAACCCTTCAATCTCCCTTGCTTTCGTTTTGATTAAGAGAGGATCTTCTGCTTGGTCATACATTGTTGTCACACTTGGACATTCAAGGTCCACTTCTTCACTCACCTTCATTTGGGTTGCATCCTTTGCATCCCTCTCCACGGGTAATGTGTTGCACACTTCTTCCTACTCTTCTAGCAAAGCATGTTTGTCAACACACATGACAAGATGGCTCCTATGTTCAATCTTGTCTTCCTTTCCCTTCAAAGAATTTAGAGTATACCTTTGTCCACCCTTCCTAATACTCATTGTGTTAGCTCTTCCACCATACAACCTCTCGCTATCAAATTGTCATGGCCTTCCCAACAAAACAATGCATAAATCCATAGACAAGACATCACACAAGAGCTTGTCCCAATACCTACCAATTTGCAAATCAACTTCACAACATTCCCACATAGTGATATCATGACCCTTCAATAACCAAGATACCCTATATGGCTTTGGGTGTGATGTACATACCTAATTCATCTAACATACCATTTCAGTGGCCACTAAATTCCACTACCAAACACAACATTGCAACTTGCCTTTTGTCTTGCAATTTGTTCTGAAAATGTGTCTTCTTTGGCATGATTCTTCATTCTTCCTCTCAATCTTCAGGACTATCCTCCTTGCTGGTAAATTCTCTCATTCAAACTCTTCTGTATGCTTGAGTGATGCCATGAATTCTGCATCTGCTTGTACAACTTGCGCACTACCTTCATTTCTTCTTTCAGCCATCACATTGAGCATGAGAACACTCCAAAGCATAGTGACTGAAGTCCCCACATCTGAAGTATGTTCCATTGAATGATCTCTCTCCCTCTTCCATAGCTGCCTCTCCCCCTTTCGGAGATGGCTCCACTTCTTGCTTGTTGAGAAGTGCTAGATCCTTTGTCATTCCACTGCTGATTGCTTTCATAGGGTGGCTGGTTTCTACCACTGCTGAACCTCCCTCTTCCCCTTGATGTACTTTGTTTTCTTTGTGACAACTTTTCTTTTGTCCTTAAAGCACATTCCACCATATGTAACCTCGCCATACTGATTTCATCTTGAATATTTCACCACAGTTCGTTTATGTTTCTTGCCACCTATTCTTGGTCCATCTCATTGTGACCAGCCCAGATTGTGATTTTGTAGAACTCCTCTGTCTAGTTCTTCACACTTAGCTCCTTTTGTCTCAAGTTTTACGGCCTCTTCAATAAGTCCAACTGATAATCTCCATGCAGCAATTTGTCTTTCGGCTTGGCAACCATCCTTTCCCAATGTGTAATATTTTCTTTATCTTTTCTATTCCTCTCAATGTGCACCTCTTTCCACCAAAGGGATGCATGAACTTTTAGCTTGTTCTGAGCTACTTTCACCTCCATTAGGTCAGCCATTTTATCATATTCGAAATAATCTACCTTCTCAGTGAACCAATCAATCAACTCCTCAGAATTCAAAGTTCCTGAAAAGCTTGGAACTTCCATCTTCGCTCCCCATCCAATCTTTGAGATAACTCTAAAGATCTTATCTTCTCCTACCTCTAACTGTTCACG
The DNA here is from genome assembly GCA_037957365.1 of Torreya grandis. Classification (NCBI taxonomy): domain Eukaryota; kingdom Viridiplantae; phylum Streptophyta; class Pinopsida; order Cupressales; family Taxaceae; genus Torreya; species Torreya grandis. The sequence continues at coordinate 1,350,491 of JARHVA010000873.1, read as the reverse complement.
TGGTTATTCTAATCTTCTACACCCAACTCTTCATCTTCTGCATCACTCACATCGTCCCTTGGGACAAATCCCCTTCATCTATCCTCTTCAACAGCAGCTACTATTGTCTACATAACCCTCAACAATTCTGCAATCTCATCTAGCCTCCCTGCTGTATTGGCAGCTACTGCTCCACCTCTACCCGCCACTCTCCTTGGACGCATCTAGACTCTGTCTCAATCTGAACTTACTGCTGCAGTCTCTCATTTCCAAACATATGTAGGCACATCTCTCTACAAACTGGATTCAAAACCAACTATGATACAATATGATGGAGTCAAGGATATGGGTAAACTGAATAACAGCCTTGTCCTTACAGCCATTAACCACTCACACAGACCAATTTGAGACTAGAGAACAAGACAATCACTTTATTTACTTTTCATCAGGAAATACAAAGATCAGACTACACACTCACTCACTCCTCTCTCTGCTTACAACACGCCCAGCAACCCTTCAATAACATGGACAACACTCTTTGCTCCTTTGTGCTTCCTAACAAGCACCTACACACTCCTTGCAAGTCTTCTCTCACTCCAGTCTGCCTCCTTCGATTCTCTCCATGCCTTTTAAGTGCCGTGAGGTGACTCTTCAAATTCCCTTTGATCTTAGAAATGCTCAAAATGAGCACTCAATGGTTTTTGGGCCATTACCTAACTTGTGCAACTGTTGCAAGAAAGACCACACTTAATGCTAAACAGCGGTTTTGTAACTGTCAATTTTCACAAACCTCCGGTAACTGGCCGTTTTGTCATGAGACAGAAAACTCTCCGTCTCAATAATTGAAACCGTCTTTCCTCTATTCCAGTCTCCAGAAGCCTGCTGAAGTGTCATGGAACTCATGGATCCTTGTGGGTTGTCTTCAGACTGCAACACGGATGATACAATGCCAATTGGGTCTGATTGCATACGAACACACTACTGGATTTTTTTGGATGATGCAAGATTGCTTGACCCCTGCGATGCTCCTTCATCCATAGACTCCATATTCAAATATAGAAATCAGTACAAGAGAATAGAAACGAGACATAAGATTCAAGGATTTCAAATCTTAAAGAAATGATGCTGAGACCATTTATTTAAGATTTGAAATCCATGAATATTATGCTAGGGCACATGACCAAGGAAACATAAGATAGAACTAGAATTTAGGTTAGGGCACATCACCAGCTCAATTCAGAATAAAATGGAACGAAAATAATGGATAATCTTAAGCTAAGAATAACACACCTAAATGATCTCCTCATGCTTCCTTGCACATGAGGGTTGCACTCAAAATAGCTTGAACAAAACCTGAATCTGGAAGCAACAGAAGATAGGCCCAGCAAGGAAGAAATGAAAATCCAAGGAGGGCTAGGCCACAAGAAAAATAGACCCATACAGAAAAGCTGTCCAACTTAAATGAAAATCCTTGCAGACCTCATCAGTTGCCTTTTGACGCTGAAGTAAGACTATTCCATCTGTTGGCAAATTTCAGGAAAATTTACTACTACTCGAAGCTCAGACCTGATTCGTCTAGAAGAACTTCACCCAGAAAATGGGATATGAGCATAAAGCATCTGATGCTTATTGCAGATTTAAGATAAAGGGTCAGCATGTAGAAAGATCGAAGAGGAGCTAAAGCCAGTAGGCTAGATTGACATTAAGTTGAAGGTGCAAAGGATGGCTCTGGAAGTTGACAAGACTAATCTCAAAACTGACGTATCTTCCATCATCTCAATTAAATTCAGGATTTTGTTTTGTGCAGATTTGAACACCAGACATATGCCTTCAGCTGTGTAAAGCTGCTGATTTGCTCTGTGACAAAAATTAGTTGAATCCATTCCCATGGATATGATATGTTCAAGGCTGGTGTATTTACAATCATAGAATAATCAATTAGTCTAAAATATTACAGCATGGAAGGATCCGTTTCCTTTTGGCTTGAGTGCTTTTGTAGTACTGTTCTGGCTGCCACAGATTGAAAACTTTCCCACGGTAAATGTCATTGTGACAGATCAAGATTTCACTTTGCATACCATATGCCAAGATGAAAGGTCCATTATCATTTCATAATTGAATGATTCTGGAAGGAACTTGTATAAAGTAAGAAGGAAACAATGATTCAAGCATAACAAGTACATGCAGATGTAAGATGTGCATTTATTTCATTAGCATAATGGACTGCAATCATGAATTAGCAAACCTCATCAATTTCACTTTCTAAATGTCAGCTGTCAGCATTCTTCAGATTTCATTTCACTTTCTAAGAAGATTACACTAGCCCTGTGAAGACAAAGCTAACAATGCAGTTATGCTGAACAATAGGTGAGCATGGATGATGCAAAATATCTCAGAAAGATGTGGTCAGGGAATTGTTTCAGAGCTTGGAATTGTTTCTTTACGAAAACCTTTTATCTAATAGCCTTGCATTGAATCATGATATGGTTGGCAAAATGGTTGTTGGATTGCCTCTCCGGGGGACTTGACAATTCCAGCAAAAGCAAATTTATTGATGTTCTCAATAACGCCAAAGTCCACCTACATTGCAAATTTATTTGCATCTTGGCTGGATGATTTTCTACCATGGCTATCAACAGAAGTTTTTAGATCGTGTTGGTACTTTCCTACTGGAACCTAGAGTCCCCAGCTTGAACAGCCACCCTGATGTGCAGCAGGAGAACATTATTGCAGTATAAGCAAACTTGCAATAACTGCATGGCGTGCTTCTTATGTTCAGATCTAACTTAAAACCACCCATCGACAAGAAAATTTAGTGAGAAACAACTGCTGTTTCTTTGTCCATTGCCATCTGCACATTGTTCAGAGCCTGGAATTGCTTCTTTACAAAAACATTTAATCAAATAGCCTTGCATTGAATCACAATATCATTAGCAGAACGGTTATCGGATTGCCTCTCTAAGTGTTGATAAATCCTGCAACTTGGTAACACCAGAGTCCACCTACAATGTAAATTTGTTTGCATCTTGGCTGGATGATTTTCTAATATGGCTATCACCAGAGGTCATTGGATCCTGTTGAAAACTTCCTACTGGAACCTATTATCCCCAGCTAACCTGCTACCCTGATGTGCAGCAGGAGAAGATTATTGCAGTTTAAGAAAGCTTTCAAGAACTGCATGGCATGCTTCTTATGTACAGATCTAAATTGAAACCACCCATTGACAAGACAATTTAGTGAAAAACCACTGTTGTTTTTTAATTCGTTGACTTTTGCATATTATTCAAAGGGGGTCATGATGATTAGAATGATAAGTGTTCACCTTGAAGGATATGAGAATAGAGCAATGCAAGCATCAGAGTCCAACGCATATTATACACCGTTGAACAAGCAGAGAGATTTAGTAAATTAAATGAAAAAGCTGCAAGTGATTTCACTTAACGAGTTTCATTTTTTTCAGAGATTTTAGCAGTTCCCATATTTGAAGATCATTGATTAACCATTATCCCATGCTTGGAATTGTTTTTACCATTAGCTTTCCCATTATTTGCAGTTTATGGGCTTCAGCTCAAAAATTTGCTAATACTAACAATGATTATACTAGCATTTCAGCCAAAATAATTGAGCCAATAAAGAGAAGATGTACCATCATCTGATTCTCGAAGCTATCATACCAAGTCATCCTAGCATAGTTACCAAGTTCAAAAATCAGGATTTGTTTGGGCATGGACGGGTGCCGGGCGGGCGGGAATCAAAAATCCAGAATTACCAAAAAGGTTCAGAATATATATAAAATCACCGATTAATAGTGATAAATCACGAGTTGACCATCAAACAATTAATCTCCTCAAAAAATGTGAGCATAGTTTTGGCAATTTATAGGCAATTTTTGTCTAGTAATAACTGTAATTACTTAGCAAAAATCACCATGACTCAGCTAGGTAGAGCATAAAATCACAAAATGAAAAAAAAAAACTATTTTTTGCTTATTTCTACATTTATTCTCTGTGATTCACGAATAAAGTGCATAGTCAGTGGCGCTAGGGTTTTCTAGCAATTTTTGAATTTGTCCAGAGTAATTGACATAGGTACAAGTACACAAGCATAGAGTTCTCATTGTTCAATGCTGCCTCATGGAATACATACTAATATAGCAAATTAACAAGGCCCAAGGGTACACACAGTCACACAACCTACCACCTACAGGGATTTATTTTATTTTCATTATCTTTGAAGTTTGAACTTTTAAAGTACTCCTCAATAAGACTACACATTTCTAGTATGAATCATGATATCTACTTCTTCCTTTGATTAGCAACTAGGGTTAGATTCTAAAACTTTTTTTTTAATACTGTTTAAGTTTGTTGTTTAAGAATAGCATCGACATCCAGTTCAGTTGCTTGTCATAAGCCTAAGTCCTTTGAACCTTCTTGGAAGCATTGTGAACTGGCGGCAGAGGGCAATTGTGTCATATGCAATTATTGTGGGATGAAGATGAGTGGAGGTGTCTATTGCTTTAAATACTACATCACACAACTACCAAAGAATGATGTGGTATTGTGCAGACAAGCACCACTTGAAGCTCAAAGATATATGGCTAATTACCTTGTAGCTTATGCGAATAAAAAAGAGGAAAGTTGATGCACTTGAAGCCCTAGTGAATAGGAGGACAACAAGGGATGATTATGACACTAAGGCCTCTTCTATAGCCCCAACTCTAGGGGGTTGTGGACGGGAATGGGGCTCATCTACTGAAGATACTTCAACTACTTTTTTTTGGCTCCTCGAAGTCATATTAAGTCACAAAATTCTCTCAAAGGTACCACTTGGAATCGGGAAGTGCACAGTAAAGCAAAGATAGTTGAGGCAAACTTTTGGTACTATAACAACATTCCTTTCAATGTGGTGAAAAGCCCATATTGGGAGAATTTGGTCACTGTATTGATCGTTGTTAGGAAGGGGTTCAAGGCTCCTACTAATGATTTGAGTGCCCTGTTGTTGGAAGATTCTATCAAACATACATAAGCTATTGTAGAAGAGCAAAAAAAATATGAAAAAAAGGCTACACCATTTTGTCTGATGGGTGGACAGATGGAAAAAACCACACATTGATTAACTTTCTAGTGGCTTCAAGAGAGCAATTGGCCTTCTTGAAGTCGATTGATGTCTCCCACCATATGAAAAATACAACTTTGTGTGATATGCTGGATGAGGTGGTGATGGAAGTGGGTGTAGAGAATGTTGTCCAAATTGTGACAAACATGGAAACATAAGTATCAACTAGAGACTTCTTTAAGAGAGGCACCCTACACTTTTTTGGATCCCTTATGTTGCCCATTGCATTTATCTCCTACTTGAAGACATAAGAAAAATCTCATGGGTGAAAAATGTGGTTGAAGAGGCAAGAAATATCACTAAATTCATCTACAACTTGGGTTCTAAACTTGATGAAAGAGCACACCAATGGAAATAAGCTTGTGTTATCAAGAGTCACACAATTCACCACAAACTTCATCACATTGCAGAGCATTGCCACCTCACTAACATCCTTTAAGCAGATGTTTGTGAGCACTGGTGATTGGAGTCTCCCTATGTTAGGAAGGTCGAAGGGGAAAGGAACGTGACGACCATTTTTGATTGTGTTTGCAAAGAGCACGGAAGGTAACCTTAAATTTAACTATTTTAATTTATCATTTATTTGTTATATACAAAATTCTTAATTTTGATTTTAAATTTGTGCATTATTTTGTTTTAAGTATCAAAGAGTTTGGTTCGAATTCTATGGTTGGGAGATGTGAAAAGAAACCCAATGGGTTATTTGTATGAGGCCATGGATGTGACCAAGGGAGCCATAACAAAATTTTATGGACAAAATAAAATAAAATATATGAACCCATTTGGCACATAATTGATCGGAGATGGAGCAAGACTCTTCATCGACATATTCATAAAGCAGCCCACTACTTGAACACTAATTTTTTTTAGTCCAATTCATTTAAAACCGATGAAAAGGTTATGGATGGCCTCAATACACATATAGAGAGGATGATCCCTAATGAAAACATTAGAGACACAATTATTGAGGAAATACATATTTACAAGAATTGAACGGGGAGATTTTTTTTATCAACTCTATGCGTTAAAATAAGAAACAACTCTCAGCCAAGTAAAAATAAATTGGGTCATTTGTTTTTACTTTTTAGACTCGCTACTCGTAGAACTAGATATTGCTACTAGACTTATTTCATTTATTCAAGAATAGTTAACTTACAAAATTAAAAATGTTGTATTTATAGGTGTTTGGTGGGAATACTATGGTGTAAAAACACCAAATCTTCAAAGGCTCGCCGTCCTTATTTTCTGCCAAGTGTGTAGCGCTTCTCTGTGTCTTCTCTGTGTGAACGTAATTGGAGCATGTTTGAAGTTGTTCACACAAAAAAGCAAAAGTTAACAAAAATGTTTCAATGACCTTGATTTTGTACAATACAATATTCGTCTTCGTGTGAGACAAGTGGAGGGGTGTCATGTCCCCACTCTAGTCCAGTATTGCAGGACATGAGAGTCAGCCTATTATGGGGTCTTGTAGGTTGACAGGATGGTACAGAGACCCAGTTTGGTTTTTCAGAGTTGGACTTGGTCAGGCCCAGGATTGGGACTCCATGGGATTCTATTCAGAGGTGCAGTTTCAGGGTGTTAGAGCTTGTTCCCTAAGCTTTAAGAGCATCCCTAGATTTTAGGGAGGAGACTGCCAGTGGTTCCTCGATTTCCAGCTCCAGTCACAGACAGGTGACACGTTGTTCTGATAGTTCGTGTGATCGGTTGGACATTTCTGGGTTACTTTGGTTATATTTTAATATTTCCGAGTTTCCGTCTTTTTTATTAAAATAAGGCTAAGTTATAGCCAATTTGGGGGTTCTAAGGTGTTTCTGGCCTCTTCGGGATGCGTGTACTAGAGTGTAATAGCTCATTGGAAAGGTCTCGAACTTTCCTAAATATTTCATTCTTATGTCGGAGCCATTCGGGGCACGGATTTCGGTCGAATTAAAAAGAAAGCATTATTTCCTATATTTTCAGCCTCTTAAAAGGGAAATTATTATAATTTTATATTTTTTCACTTAAGCGCCCTTGGTCCACTTTTTGGGGATCGGTTAAAGTGAAAAAGGTTAAAGAGGCGTGGAAGGGAGGAGAAGTCATCTAATTTTCCATTTTTGACTTTCTCTTGAGAAGAGCGCTTGGTAGGCGTTGCACTTGGGACGCAAACCCCAAGAGCAGGCGTGTGGGACGTAGCCCCCACACAGCGATTTATCTTTATGACCGTGGAGAGTCGCGCTTTCCCTTGGTAAGGCGCGGGACATTGCTTGGCAGAGGCGCAGCGAATTAGAGAAGGCGATCCCTTCTTAAAAGGATTCTTTGGAGTTTGGACGGGTTGCGGCAGAACTCAGCCGACTGGAGGTGCGACTTCAGCGTATAGGAATTGTTTTGGCATTGTGTACCAGGCAGAGACAGTCCGTACGGCCGTACGGAACAGCAGGCATCATCATCATAGCACAAGTATTCTAAGTCAACCAGCTGGCCGCCCTTCTATTCTATATTCTTAAATTTTCAGCGCATTCAGGTTGGCTGATAACTTTGTTTCTCATCTGGATTTTTAAAAATTTGTAATCAGCAGTTAGTTTAAATATTAATAAATCCTGCTCCTTCAAATCTGGATATCGGCTGCCTTTAGATTTAATTTCCAGAAGTTGTTTATGCATGCGTATTTTCAATTATTTCTTTCCTTTGCAAAATTCGTCAAAAACCAAAAACAAAAACAAAAAAAAAACAAAACACAAATTTCAAAAGAAAATACAGCAGTTCAATAGAAGAGATCCATCAGGGATCTTTCAAGGGGTAAGAGAGTTATGAGGCAACTGACTTAGATGATATCGATCCATATACTAACTAGATTGTTGATGATGTGGAGCCCATGTTTTTCATGGAGGAGATCACAAATTTGGAGAGGGAGGCAAAAGAAGCAATAGTATCAGGGGCAGCAAAGGCATTAGGAGGGGTTGTTGAGGATCCAGATGATATCTTTGTAGATGATTTTGTTGCAGATGATGAATTTTTACCTTCCACTTCCACAAGATAGCCACAACAGACTTATATTAGGCACTAGAGATGAAATTATGTATATTTCATATAACTCTATGAGCATTGTGATTTGTAACTTTGTGCTTTGTACTCTTTTTTAGATGAAACTTAATAGAAAATATATTTATGCATTCTCTAAATATATTTCTCGTGTCATTTAACAAAGTTTTACATTTTATTTATGTTTATTTAAGTAGCAATCAAGTTTTCGATAAATGCCGATTAATTGCCAAGAAACTCCCAAGTCCCGAGTACGAGTCAAAATTTTGGCCTGCCAAGTAAGGGTTTTTAAACTATGATGTATATAATGTAATACATTGAAAAACATATCCAATTGCTAAATAATGAGCATAAATTTAGTGAGCATAAATTTAGAACTTGCGAAATTGAGAAATGAATTAGAGTTTCAAATTTTAATTAACATTAAAAGATGATAAAAATATCCATGGTTCAAAGCCTAAGCTCGATATTGAAATGAAACTTTAAAGTTACAAACATCTGCAACATCAAAACCTGATTCAAAATCAAAACTAGCGCTAACATTATCATCTAATCCTCTATCAAGCTCATCAAAACTATCAATATTTTTCGAGTCTCCTTCTAAGGATGGTTCTCCAATGTGAGGATTGTCATCTTCTTTTGCAAGATTTGTCATCTTCTTTTGCAAGATTGTCCCCAAGTGATTGTAAATTGTCATGGACAAACATAAGATTTGAAAATTTCTTAGCTCCTAGTTGGTTCCTCTTGTTAATATGGATCAAATCATTACACTCCATTTTATTTCGCATGCAAAAACACTAACACACTCATTGTGAATAAACATGTCAAGTTTCTTCAGCTCTCAAGTAGAATATCAATACGTCTACCACCATAAATGGGGATCCATGCTCATGTCTTCATGTGCCACCTTGCAGGAAAACATGCCACCTTGGTTCTTGAATGTAGTAAGTTGCCTTCTCACCCTAGCATTCTAATTTTCATCATGAACCAACCTATGTATTGTTGCCAATATACCATTCATTACCTCATCTAAATCACAATCCACCTCGATTAATTTAGGATTTAAATACCAACCTGATGCATGTATAGGAAAATGTAGGATATTCCATTAAATGTCTACAATGTCTCAAAGATGTTGAACTTCTTCAGCATCATCTGCAAGTATTTTTTTTTTTTTGTTCATTGGTTTGTTCCATGCCCTCATACACAAAGTTAATGTCAAAGTTTAATGCCATCAATCAATTTCAACAATTGAACAAGTGGCTCTAACACCTTTAAGGTCTTCTCAATGCCCTCCCAAAATGAACTTCCTAAGATAATTCTTTCAATATTTTTTACAAGGCTTTCCTTAGAAATTTTATATTGTGCCAAATCTTCATTAACCACAACTTTTCTCAACGTTGTCATCTCTTCCACTTTGATTTGCAAAGTGATAAAAATAGTTTGTGAATCTTGTTTTAGCAAGGGAGAGAAGTTCACACTTTGAAAATGAGCAATACAAGCTCAAGGTCTAGTAGTGACTAAGTATAAACTTGGAAATTTGTTATCCTTCTTACACAAATTACTTACCCACTCCAACTTTGTTAGATCTTCAAGCAAAAGATCCAAAACATGAGCTATGCATGGGGTCCAAAACATATGAGAAAACTTGTTTGTAAGAACTTCTCTTGTTGCTTTACGATTTTTTGCATTATCCGTAATTACTTGGATAACATATTTTTCACCAATGTCCAAAATCACAGATTCAATAAATTTAAAAATGAAATTTGTAGTCTTCACCTCATTGCTTGTATCAATAGATTTGATAAACATAGCACCTTCAAGGCATTGTATTAAAATATTTAGGAGGGGACTTCGCTTTGTATTTGACCACATTCACTTACTACAATGCACCCTAATTTTCTCCAATTCTTTTTCATTTTATCTAGTTCACTAGATATGGATGTCACCTCCTCTTCTAGTAGACTAGTTCTTAGGCTTTCAAAAGTTGGCATTGTGTAACTTTCCCCAAAATTGACGGTCTCATCTACCATAGCTTTCGTACGGATATTTCAAACAACATTGAAAGGGATGGCATTTGCACTAAAGAACTAGTAGTTGCCCCGAAGGTGCAAGTTATGCCAGAAGGAACGTATTTTTAATTTTCGAGATTTTTTTTTGGGTAAGTGTTTTTTTTCATTGCTGAAGTATATTCCCCTTTTAATTGTACGATGTGGGCACCGTAGAGCAAAATCTATATTGGTATAGTGGCACACCAACTCCTCAGTATTTCCTAGTAAGAATTTGACGTCGTCCAATAGATCGATGTCCTTCATTCTGTGCAGGGAATGTGGAAGGGTTTTAGGCCTTGATAAAAAATGCAATGGTGGAACATGTCAAGGTGCTGTAAATCTCATTTATATGCTGTGAATTTGTGCCCATCGCCAAAGCTGATACCAGTTCGCTCTTCTGCAGCCCTGGATTTTAAAATGAACTACACCATTTTTAATAACTAATAATGAAAAGATTAAAATTTTGAATGCAATTTATATTAAAAGATTAATAATAGTTTAATATATAATTATATATAATTTAATAATATATTATAAAATGTAATATATTAACAATAAATATAAATATATGAAAGTTTTGTGAAGAGAACGAGTGTAAGTTGGTAGTAGTACCTCGCTCGAAACCCATCACCGTTGACACCATCTCACCTTTTGTGCACGAAGCGTTAAGAATTTCTAGTGAAGGTGACTAGAGAAAATGAGGTTGTGTGTTCCTTGTTAGGGCGTGCTAATGTGATGTGTGAGGAGGTGAGTTAGGGGGTGATGGTGAGGGGAAATAATATCCTACACCAAACCCAAATTTAGGGTAGTTGTAGGATTTACATAACTTGCACCCATTACAAATGGGTACTCAACTTGCATGGTGGCAACTTATTTCATTGGACGTTTGCTATTATCAAGGGTCGACAACGACAACATGAGGTTGATTTGACTACAAGAAGGGTCCATCTCTGATGTGCGACTCAAATCAGTGTTGCAATGCCATTGATATGGAGACAAGACATTGAGGTTCCAAAGTCTATATTGCAGCTTATGTTCATCTATGCTGCCAATATATTGACACCTAGAGAAATTACATCAAAGGTAAGAACATACAAAAACACAATACTCATACCCATGGAATAAAGGGCAACACCATACAAAACTTGCAAGGCTGAAAGATTTCAATCTAAGTTGAGCAGTGATGATGAGGGGCAATGACAGGGTATTTCAGGTGATATTGTACACCAAAGGGCCCATATCGTACACATGCCCCAACTTCAGGGTAGTTGTTGGATTTACATGGTCTACACCCACTACAAAGGGGTTTGTAGCTTGTAGGGTGGTGGCATCTTTTATTGACTATTTTCTATTTGATTACAAAAGGACTCCATGTCCGATGTGAGGATCGAATTAACAATGCAATGCCACTGATGTGAGGGAAATACATCGAGGTTTTGCTTTCATTGTGATTGAAGCGAGGACCAAAGTTTTTACAAAGTGCATGCCACATGGGTGCATAAGAGGACATCGTTGGTGTTACAATACGAATGTCGTAGTAGATAAATCAGCCATATAAAAATGACAAAGGTTGGAGTAAAGACTATCTAAAGATGCTCTCCCCATCTTCTCCAAGCATCTTGTTGGTCAAGCATCTTTCTATAACATGAAATAAAACATGGTACCTCACAACAATAATCTTGGCGAGAACATCGTCCTTGTTTAAAATGATAAAACCGGTTTGCATCTCACAATAATTTGTCATGCAACAATCTTGGAGACAAACTTGGTTGCAGTGTGACAGTCAACACATACTTGAAGGTTCATGACAACTCTAATAGTTGTTCCAGGGAATGTGTTTAACAATCCAAATGCAATTGCCAACTTCTCACTATGGTGGCAGAGGAATAACCCGTTTTCCTCCTCCACATCATCCAGTGCATGTCTTGAATTTGGAAAATATCCTATTGCCATCTCTGAAGACAGTTTCTCCAACTTTGCATAGATCTCGTGTTTGTGGGTGTGTTTTGTCTCCTACAGAAAAAGCATTAACCATATTATATCCTTCAATCCAACTACATCTACGTAACTTTTAATTCCTCTATATTACATCAAACTCCTTACCATTTGAACCTCACCCCACCTCCCCACCTCTACATAGATGTTTGACAGAAGAACATGAGTCGTAACATTTTTAGGATCCACCTAAATAAGAAAAGTAGTTGTAAATACTCCTAACTCTACATTCTTATGTGGTCTACAGACACCAAGCAAACACGTCCACACAACCACCACAAGTTCAACAGGCATTTTTACAATAATGATCAATTCTAGGTGTAATGCAATTAGAGTCACTCATGCCACTGATGTATTTACAGCCCTCATCCACTAATCCTGTGTAGCTGCATGCTAATAAAACACAAGTGAAGATTACATGGTTAAGATTTGTTCTATTTGCTCCATTAGTTCAAAGAAATTGACAACATCCTTGCAAAAGCCATTTTGTGCACATATTACAATCAGAGCATTCCATGAGACCAAATTTCTTTCAAACATGTTGTCAAACAGTTCTCGTACCTTGTGTATGCTTCCACATTTTGCATACATGTCTATCAAGGCACTTCCAACTACAACATCTGAAAGACCACTTTCAATTATGCTTTGATGGATGGCCATGCCCTATTCCAAAGCTCCCATTTTAGAACAGGTTGGTAGGATGTTGGCAAAGGTTGTGGAGTTTGGCTTTACACCTACCAATTCCATTTGCTTAAAAGTTTCCACAACTCCCATTTTTGCACAAGCTAGGAGGATGTTGGCAAAAGTCGTGGAGTTTGGCTTTATACCTACCAATTGCATTTGCTTAAATGCCTTTGAGGCCTTTTCAAAGAACCCATTTTGTGCATATGTTGCAAACATAGCACTCCCAGAGATGACATCTGGTCAACACATTTCGTTCAAAAGCCTTAAAGCCTTGTCAAAGAAACCATTTTGTGTGTATCCTAAAACCATAGCATTCCATGAAACCACATTTTTTCCAGGCATTATGTCAATCAATTCACGTGCCTTGTGTATGCTTCCACATTTTCAATACATATCTACCAGGGCATTTGCAACTACAACATCCGACACAAATACCCTTTCAATTATGCTTTGATGGATGTCCATACTGTGTTCCAATGCTCTTATTTTGGCCCAAGCTGGGAGTATGCTGGCAAAGGTGAACTGATTGGGTTGGACACATGTTTGTTGCATTTAGCTAAATAGTGTCGATGATTCATTAGGACACCCATGTCTTCTGAAAGATGCAATTATGGCCAATAGATACAAATATACGAGGGTTTGTGACAGGCTCTTCTTCAAGAGCTCAACCATCGACTCAAAATCGTGGGAGGCATTGGAGGTGCCTTAATAGACATGTATGCAACATGTGGAAGCATACACAAGGCACGAGTACTATTTGACAACATGTTTGAAAGAAATTTGGTCTCATGGAATGCTCTGACTGCAGGACATGCACAAAATGGCTTTTGCAAGGATGCTCTCAAACTCTTTGAACAATAGACACTAGGCCCAAGAAGTGAAGATCACTCCAACCTCTATGGACAACTTCCGATTGAAGCGGAATTTCATGCCGGGTTCAGACATCACTACAACACCTGCAATGGCAAACGGAGTTGTGTATTTCCCCTACTAGAATGGAAAACTCTATGCAGTTTGGGCAATCAACGACTTTGTTGTATGGGAACGAGATTTACAACAGATGACAAGAATAAATGGTACTGGATTTGTGATAAATGTGAACGTAACTATTGCCAGAGCAATGCCAACAATTGCAAGAAAGATTTTCCAAAAACTGCCTTTGAAAACCACTGGCGCATTTAACAGGCATCTACAAAACCATGAGGTGAAAATTCCCTCTTGCCCTCTCAATGGAAATGCCTCCAACGTAATTAACCCACCAATTTGTCTATCTCATGTTTTCCTTGTAGCTTCCACATAGATTTCAAGAAAGGTTGGAACGTCTCACATCCAATTTCACTTGCTTGGACAAACACTAGTGAAGTGGAGCTAGTTAAGCAGCCAATCTACATCATATTGCATTGGATTTTAGCCTTTTTTGAAGCTTCAGATGCTGATGCATCTTTGTTTCATATTTGCTTCAAATTCGACTTAGGAATTTTGCATGTTTTTATTGATTCATCACTATTGGGAAAATATTCACATATGGTCCTCTAAGATAATGGTTTTGAACCCTTGTTATAGTGCCTATGATATTTAAACCACAAAGAGTGCATTTCATATGCCTGGGAATTTCATCTTGTCGGATAATATATCTCATCTCAAGCTGATGGCTTGTCATGGTGATAGGTTGCCCTTTTAGCCTAAAAATAAAATTATAAACATTTTTAATACATTTTTAAAAAATATAAATAAACACTAAGGAAAACCAAACCATACATTTTAATATTTTATTATATATTACCAACAAAATCTCTTTTATATATACAATTTTGCTTTTAATATATAATAAAATTAAAATTTTATAAATTATATAAATTAAATATATATATAAACTATAATATGTATAGTTATTATTAGTTTGACTATATGAACTATTAAAAATAAAAATAATAAACCATAAAAAATAAAATTATGATTTCTATGTTTGTGATATACTAATATATAATAAAATATTAAAAACCAAAAATTATATAAACTAAAAAAATAATGATTATATGCTAAATACTATACTATAAACTTAAAGCTAAAACTTTTAAAAAATAAAAACAAGATATTATAATACATTTTTCAATTTAAAAAATATGTATATTATAATATATAGTCATAGACTACTATAAAGCTAAAACTTTAAACTAAAAGCCTTACATTAATTTGTAGACGAACACCTTTGCCAATGCAAGTCTCGAGACTCTCAACCCATGAATGCCTCAACTCTTGACACTGGAATCCCTGGTGAAGGCCTTCACTATGAACCCTTGTGCCCTGCAAAGACCTTCATTGTGAATGCATGTGCCTTGCAAAGACCTTCACAAATGCCTTCACTAAGACTGCAATCAATGAACACAAAATCAAACATAGGAAAAGATAGATTGCCTTCACTATGCCTATTATCAAGTGTGCCCTTTGAGTGGATTCTTCTCTGCAATGCTATCACCAAAAGTCTTATTAACTTCTCTACATTTTGCATCACTAATAAATGGTCGCTTCCTGCCAATTCTCTGCTCTTTGTATCACTTATGTTGCTTCTCTACTCTTTGTATTATCACTTATGTCACTTCTCTACTCTTTGATCACTAATATAGGAGTTTTAGGGTTGCCTTTTAGTTTTAGACACTTTTTCTTTAGGGTTTTGTTTCTGGGGATTTTTTCAGTTTTAATATTAATAAATTACCAAACTAGATCGGGTTAATCTAGAAGGCTCGCAAATTCCGAACCAAATCGAATTCTGCCTAAATCAAGCCGAACTTTGTAACAATGGATCTTAGGTTTATTATGGATATTGATTAGAGAATCTCCACCTCTATTTTAGAATCTGCATGTACCCACCCAGATTTCATGGTTACTCGACAAATTTTATCCAAACAGAAACCCATACAACTTACCATGGAATGGGTCAGTTTCAGTTACTTGTGGGTTTTGGTAAGTAACTAACCATAGTTACTCGCCAAAACCCACATATAACTGAGATCGACAAAAGAACCTATCGATAATAATGATAAAAGGGTTAAAAAAACATGTCATTCTATTTTTTTGGTTGCGATTTTCTGCTCTGCAATTTTCGTCTGAGATTTGTTATTTTCCGTCGCGATTAGAGTCTGCATCATTCCAATTTCCGTATCATGAAAATGTGAAGAATCACAAGGAGTTTGCATCATTTTCAGTCGTGATTTGAGTTTGCATCTACAGCCAAGGGATTTACTTATGCATTTGTGGCTTTGACTAGGTAAAAAAAAACCTCCAAGGAAAAAACAAATGTCATTTTGACCATTCCCGTCATGATTCTCTTGTTTTTTTCCTCTACTTTTGTGATCTATGTTTTGCATTGACTTCATAGTTTTAAAGTTTAAACCATGGATCATTAATATCTATTAGCTGTGGTTCTTTATATATTACCCTACGCTTTTGTTTACTCAGTATAGTATTTATTTATCTATGTTGCTTGGAAATGGAAACCAAAACACTTCCGAAATGTGGATATGCAGATTTTCAAAAACCCTTTATTTGGAAACGTCTATACAATATATATATATAAACAATGCATAACACTCATTTTTAGTCTATAAAAGATAAAACACTTAAAAATATATAGTATCCATTCATTCATTACTTCAAAGACAAAATGTACATTCAAATCTAGAATAAATGATCTAGATTGTCCTTACAATCATGAATGCGATTCCCACTATTTTCCAACTTTATCATTTACTGTCACTTTCTCTCGCATGGGCTTGCCGGTGCATTGAATCTCCCTGAGTGCATGCTTTAAAGGGAGCACAGGGAATGGGGTGTGATTGGCTTGTGGCACTTTGAAAGAGATGTTCTCGTACTATTCTATCATACCCACATCCCTTCTTGCAGCCTTCATACCTCCTATGATGTCTCCTTAAAATTGTGAAACCATGAAATATGGCTAGGTCTGAAACCCTGAAATCTGACTAAGTCTGAAATATGATAGAATCCTCCAAAACCTAGAATTTGCATTATAGCTCCTAGAGCAAACATCCTGAAAGTATATATATAAAATATAACTTGAAGTATAAGAAATTAGATGTCCGTTTAGATAGGGACATGTAGTTTCTTATACTTAAATGGTTGTTTTATATATATATATATAGTCTGGATTAAGCTGGTTTTACGGAAAAAAAATTGGCTTGTTTGTTTTTCTTGGCTTGAGCTAGTTTCTGAAGTGTTTTCGGGTCCTTTTTTTTTAATATAGTGGACTATATGTATAGTCATTCTAAAATATTTATAGGTAATATTATAGTCATTATATTTGATATAGTATGCATTGATTATTATAGTCGGTTCTATACTTTATAGTTCGGAACAAGCTTTATATTTTCAAGTCGATAATAATATTAAAGTCATCTTAACATATTTTCTTTAGCCGGTTAATAAAGTTGGTTTCTTTACTCTATAAGTTATAATCGGTCTATTACCTATGTTCCTATAGTATTGTCGTTTTTAAATATTGTAGCCTTAGGATGGCCTTAAAGGCCTAGACTTTAGGGTTTTGTTTGAGCTTTGTAGGGACTTTAGGAGTCTCAGGGGCGGGCGCTGATTCAGAATTAATAGAAAATATACTTGTGTTCTTTACATTCATTTCTCATGCTTTTTAACAATGTTTTACATGTTATTTTAGTTCATTTTATGAATTTATATTTTCTTAAAGTACAGATAAAGTTGTCCAGTCCCGACTACGGGTCAGAATTTTGGGCTGACGAGTAATTGCCAAGTACAAGTTTTAAAACTATGATCTCCACCACTATGGAATTGAGTTCTAACCTTCCCAATGATTTGTACACCCATCCCAAACTTTCCAGGGACTTTAGGAGTCTCAGGGGTGGGGGCTGATTCAGAATTAATAGAAAATATATCTTTACATTCATTTCTCATGTGTTTTAACAATGTTTTACATGTTATTTTAGTTTATTTTATGAATTTATATTTTCTTAAAGTACAGATAAAGTTGTCCAGTCCCGACTACAGGTCAGAATTCTGGGCTGCCGAGTAATTGCCAAGTACAAGTTTTAAAACTATGATCTCCACCTCTATGGAATTGAGTTCTAACCTTCCCAATGATTTGTACACCCATCCCAAACTTTCCAAGGCATTTTCAAGCCTTTTGCAAAGTCCCAACAAAATCCTTTGTTTCATAGCCTTCTCTTCATTGTGAAGCTCCATCCCCTCTTTGCGAAGCTTCCTTTCTTTGAACACCTCCACTTCTGCACAGGCATTTCATTTATTGTGCACCTCCACTTCCTCTTTGCGTGCCTCAAATTCCTTCGTGTGCCTTCCCTTTTTTATGAAGCTCACAAAATCTCATTCTCAACAAATTATGTCGCAAATTGAACTGACATGCCTATGTGGTCCACAAGCACAACACAACAAGGCATTTGCTATTCCAAAGCCCATGTCAATAGGGGGGACAACACATCATCTTCCTAGGTCGACGACAATTATGTAAGACAAATCGATAGGGCAATTGAACGGTTCTTGTAACCCACTGCATGATGTAATCTACTATAATATGTTTCTTGTGTTCTTAGGAAATATGGTAAGTAAGAAGAAGAGAAGGTATATAATAATTTGCAAAACATCAAACTACATATCGGCCTCGGCTTGTCTATAAACATCCTAACACCATTATGCATTTCTCAAATCTTGGCATATAGGATACACACAGCCTGACCCTTGTATTGTGTTTTTCCCACTCCTGTTTTGTTCACAGGTATTAGCATTTCGCTCACATTCAATCCCAAGAGCGTAATGGTGTTTTAGCATCTTGTTTTTTAGACTTCATTGAATGTTATACAATCTGCAACTGGGATTGAGCAAATTAGTCTAGCTTAGTTCTAGATTGTCCTTTGTGCACCTCTTGGGTTCAAGGTGGATCATTGGTATCAGAGCTTATTTTCATAAGCATTTTATTAGTGCATGTCAACTTGTCTGCAATATCAGAAGCAAGGCATCCAACCCAGCTTTGTACCAGTCTATCCTGATGAGTGAAGACATAAATCCGAAATGGCTGATGAGGCAAAAAGTCTAGCACAACATACGTCCAACAGCTCATTCAAACACCTTTGAATGAATCGAGGAAATAACTTTTCTCTCAGTTCTGCAAAATAATGATGCAACTAGGACCAACCCCCACCGTAGCACTTGCTAAGTCTTCTATTCAGCAACAGGCCCTGTTCAAGGTGTAAGTTGAATTGGATATCCCAGTGTTTTAAGGAAAAATCAACATTGAAGCATTGACAGCTAGAAGCATACTACACCATCAAGGAGTTCTTCAACGATGTAAAAAACACTTTGCAACTTTGAAGATGTCTAACTTGATGCTGAATAGGTGATCTCATATTTTGCAGAAGGAAAGCAAATCGTAACCCATAAATACATGGTCAAAATTTGTTCCAATTTATGTCCACAATTCTATCCACAAGCATTATCATGATGTTTATAAGAAATTCCAGATGTTAAGGCAAAAGAAGGATTGATCTATGACTGATTACACCCACGAGTTCCATGAACTCTATATATGTCTAAATCTTTCTAAGACAGATTTGCATCAAGTTCTGGAGTACACTAGCGGGCTCCACACATACATGGAGGCTACCATGTAGTTCCTGCTGTATAAAAGAAAAAGAAGCATGTAGACAAGCTATTAGGATCGAAGAGCAAGCCAAAATGAAGATGAAAAACACAATTTTTGGTCCTCCTCCCAAGAACAAACCTCCAGGACAGCCAAACAAGTAGTCTCAAATAGCACAGCAACCACCTCGTAATGGACAACCTTCACAAAAGCAAAAAACTACTCAATCAAAGAACTATTCCCAGAAGATAGACAAGGGAAAAGGAAGAAACTGGTGTAGTCATCACATGGTTAACACCCATGATGACCAAGAATGCCCCACCCAGCAGACTTTGCTTGTTTAGTCTGCACATAAATTCGCACTTGAAAAAGAACAAGACACAAATCCCAATGTTCAATGCTTGAGTATCAATGCTCAGCCGCCACCCATTGGTTGCAGGAATCCCCCCCCGCCCCACACAATTCTCGTCTCGTTACGCCTTGGGTACTAGTACGTCCCGAGTACCTGTTGAAGACGTCCTAAAGGTGTCCGAAAAGGTACCGAAAACGGTTGTGACATTTCCAAGCCCTTTCTGGACATTTTCAAGAGGTACCCGGGCATTTTCAGGGTGTTTCTGAGCGTGCCCAGGTGTTTCCGACAGGGAAAAACAGTGGAAGTCAACAAAAAATTTTAAAAATGTAAAGCCAATCTGAACCAAACAGTATATAAATAAAATAAACATTTAAGTATAAGTTTCTTATACTTTAAGTTATATTTTATTTATATACTTTCATGATGTTTGAGAGTGGTTTCGGACCTCTAGCAGCTATAATGCAAATTCTAGGTTTTGGAGGATCCTATCATATTTCAGACTTAGTCAAATTCCAGGGTTTCAGACTTAGTCATATTTCAGGGTTTCAAGATTTCAAGGAGACATCATAGGAGGTATGAAGGCTGCATGAAGGGATGTAGATATGATAGAATAGTATGAGAACATCTCTCACAAAGTGCTCCAAGCCGATCCCACCCCATTCCCTATGCACCCCTTAAGGCATACACTAGGAGATTCAATGAACAGGTGAGCCCCTATGAGAGAAAGCATCAGTAAATGATAAAGTTGAAAAATAATGGGAGTGGCCTTCATGATTTTGAGGGCAATCGAGATGATTTATTCTAGATTTGAATGTATATTTTGTCTTTGAAGTAATGAATGAATGAATATTATATATTTTAGAGTGTTTTATATTTTATAGGCAAATATTTTCATACTATGTAATTTCAAGTGTTTTACTAAAAAATGAGTAACATGCATTATATATATAGACATACCCACGACGTATCCAAATCAAGGTTTTTGAAAAATGACGTATCCGCGTACCCGAGACGTCCCCGTACCCATACCCAAACAACATAGATGATGATTACACATTTAGTCATTATGCATTTGGTGATTACACAGTCTTAATGTACAGAACTCGTACTGAATACAAACTGGCATTTAGTGCTCTACTAGACTTCCTATGAAAAGTATGAAAAAAGGAGCCTCAATGAGTGCCAACACCCTTATATGCCCCACAAAATATTCCATCTATTTTGAGATTTTGGTTATGTAATTCATGTTGAACATAAGGAAAACAAATAAATGGGTGACTGATACAGACTCAGTGCCTTGTAGACCAAAGTTGTGGGTAACAGCTGACGAAGATTAACATAACACTAATGACTAATGTTTACATATTCAGTACTTAAATTTAGTTGTTCCACGTTAGGTGTTCGTTCACGCTTGGTGATTCACTTAGCTTTGTATTTCACTAACATCATGATTTACTTACTAAAACTTTATTTATCATGATTCACTTGGAGTGAACAATGAAACTATTTGAATGCCTCTTAATTCAAACTGAAAGCAATGCATTGATACAGGAGAATCCAAGAAAGGGGAAAAAATACAGATTTTCACGGCTTGCAATCGGTTTCAAAGTTCAAAGAAAGCCATAGAGATTGGATCATTAGCTTGAATATTTTCAATCGTCTATTTAATACAAGAATTTGCAACATCTGAAATACCACTACACAAACAGTAGACACATTATGATGAACTCTGTGGACTTAAATCATAAATGATCATGTCATAGGATGTGTGCTACAGAGACATAGACTAAAATGCCCAGAATAGAAATACAAAGACTGAATTTCGGCTGACATTTTTAACAACTTTCCTACACCCCGTAATATGATGTCGGAAGTTGTATTTACTATTTTGATTATGCACCCTTCTAAGTTGAAAAATAGACACACCAAAAACTTTCCAGCCATGCATACAAATTTTCTAAGACCAATTATAAATATCATACCTGCGGAGGATTGATAATTGCACAAAACCGGTCAACAGGAAACATGCCCAAGTTAGAAATGCTGCAATGAATAATATAGAAATTAGAGCAGTGATCATTTGCCCACCAATTATAGTCATTTGCATTCTGCAATTCTTATAATACAAATTGCCTTTTCAAAAGGCTTCACTAAGTAAAGCTACACTTGCCTGAAAGTTCCACCTTGAAATTCACTTGGTCCAAGCTTTCCAATCCGCGCTTTATCTGCTAGCTCTTTCACCTGCACAGCGGAGACAACTTTGTATTGAACAAGTGATACTTAAATGTTGTAAATTTAAACAGCATAAGTTACATATTCTGATATTAAAGATCATGCAAGAACCCAACCAAAAGATATCCAGCTGCTCTTAACCATATGAAAAAACTAGCCAGTTCAATGTAAAGAGATAATGAATACATGAATGAAAGAAAATAAAAATAAACAGAAATATAATTAGAGGTAACTTCTAAACTACTAGCTAAATTAGAGAGTTGCAGCAGAACAAATTATGTTCCAATTTGGTTGTCCCTACTAATCATCAAGGGAAAGGAGTATAACTGGGCACAACTCCTTTTTCAGAAAATGAAAAATCTTCCCAAATGTTTGCTACAAACAGCTACACTAATGAAGAATACTATATGCAGAATTATAAATACATACCATGAACAGAACACTGCAGTAAGAGAGAACAAAAACATTATTGCATAGGTAGTGTAAGTACAATGCTGGCTACAAGGAGGATCTATCAAATCAGCCCCCTTATTCTGACATTCAACTCGCTATTTGCAACGTCGACAGATGTTGGATGAGACACAACCATTGACCCCAATGATCCATAACGAAATATAATGAATACATACACTGCCAAAGTGGATAATACAGTCATTAACAACATAGAAAAGCCAGATACCAAAACATATAATTTATTGATACACTGAGGACAATAATTAATGATAAACAGACTATATTATCCCATGCTTTAGATAAGTCAGAGTCTTTTCCAACACAAACTAAATACAAGATCATGAGGGAGATGGAGGATGGGAAGAAAAAGACATCCTTGGAGTAGTTGCTGCTGAAAACTTCCATATATCCTTCCTTGCTGAGACAAATAATCCCTCTTGGTCTTAATTGCTATAAATTCCTAGAATGGAATTCTTTCACACAAACTCTCGTGCTTGTTTTTACCAAACTCTTCAATAAAGTTACCCAACACTAAGGTATAAGAATGGTTGTAAAATCAACTGGTTCAACAATGGATTGCTCACACAATGTGAGGACATACGGCAACAAGGGAGCATTGTCAAATAAAAGGCCGTATGGCAGCAAAGGAGCATCAAGTAAATGGCCATACGGCAGCAAAGGAGCACTGTCAGGTAAATTGACGTATGGCAGCAATGGAGCAGTGTCGGTTAAATGGTTGTATGACAGCAATGGAGCTTTGTCAGGTGAACAGTCATAGGACAACAAAGAAGCAATGTCAGGTAAACGGTCCTGCGACGGCAAAGGAGCACTATCAGGTAAATGGTCTTACAGCAGCAAAGGAGCACTATTGGGTAAATGGCCATATGGTGAAAGTGTATGAGGATAGGCCTATAGTGGAGCATCAAAGTGACAGCACAGAAATGTGTGAGGAACAACTCTGTCAGGAGAAGAACTGTACGAAAGTGATTGACTGTCAGGGGCAGCACAATATATTGGCAGTTGACTGTCAAGGTCAGAACCATATAGCAACACAGTCGGAAGTGAAAAATAATGGAACATAGGGTGAAGGAAGAGCCAAAGAATGATCTTTGAGCTCAACATTTAATGTCAAGGAGTGACTTGTCAAACCATTTCCTAAGTACTTCACCACAATATCCAGATGGTCTTTCAAAACATTTGTTATGGCAGCATATCGTTGAACTTCCACTTACCTCTAATTCATTGTCGAACCTTTTATTTTTTAATATAAATTTACCGGGCAAGAAATTATGGTGCACCAAACCTTAAATACTTATCATGCTCATGCTCCTATGCCTCTTTAACACAAGTGCCCCCAATTAAAAATTCATTCGCCACGAGTATCAGTTACAGTAATACTTCCTCTGCCTCGATATGACCTCAGTTGCCCGATGTGCCATAATTCTATTCATCTAGGGCGATCATACTTACATCCAACCATACTTCAGAAATAACCCATGCTTCATGAGGTGTTACTTCACCTTCCATAGTAATTTTATCCTTTAACCCCACATTCATGCTCACTATAGTCGGATTTGTGGACTTCATGTCAGTTATACTTCCAAACTTGTGGGCCAACTTATCTTCAAGCTTTGCATCCCTGACTTTGTATTTTGTGAGCTCAGGAGGGTAAATTGACTATAACAACAGTTCAGAAGGACTTGGAATCATCGAATTTTGTTTCTGATCATCTCTTTGCAATCTTTCTTCTTTTATATCCATAATCTCAATAAAATTGCAATCTGGCTACAACACCTTAGTCTTCCATTTTTCAATGTAAGAGACCATTGAGGGAGTTTATCTCATCTTCAAAAGCACAACTATATGTCTGAAATTTATTCATCATTCAGCTTCATAGCACCTTGGTTTCCATCTTCTGGGCACTCTTCTTTAGGGTTCATGTCCAATGAGTCCAATGAGGCTGGTTCCTCACTTAATGCCTAACACTCAGATCTATTGCATGTTTTCGGCCTTTGTTTCCAATTGAGAGTAAATTTTTCTTCGAGATGTTGTCAGCCTTTTTTCTTAAAGAGTTGACTACAAAATTCAACAAAAAGGGTTGAGTTCTAATATATATATTTTGAGCCATTCATACGCCCAACACCTTTATACCATATTGGTCCACCCCCCAACCAATTGGAAGTTCTTAACATAAATTGGCTACCTTTATAGGTACAGTGGTCTGAAAGACTTGTCTTGAAACTGCTTTGTCAGACTCAAATCTACTGGTCGTGTTCATGCAACCATCTTTCTTCTTCAACCATGGCCCTCTGAAACTTTCATCCTTACTTTAACCAATCTTCCTTTATTTTTTATTGGGTCAAGGTATATAGCTTTCTTTGCTTGGGCTCTCGTGATTGCCGTTACCTCTTCATCCTTTGCCACATCAATCATGTTGACATTCACTCCAGACAACTGGAATTATCATGATCCCCTAGCCCACACCATCTACAAAGAAGCTTCTTGTTGTTCTTATTTGTAGGAGACACTCTTGTGAATTGTTCCCACTAGTGACACTTCAGACATTGTACGACCAACTGACCTTGGGGGTCATATTGAATCCATGTACTGCATCCACCAAAAAAAAATTAACGTTCAACTTTGTTAGCATGTTGGGTGGTGGCAATTGCTCCCCTTGTGTGAAGAATACTTGAGTGCTCCTACTCCACAAATTTACAGACAATTCTTGATTGAATGCTCTATAACTTGACAAATCTCATAGGTGACAGAACATTTTCTTTGGGCAATTCACTTTGGTGTGTCCTACCTTGCAATATGTACACCAAAGATCCTTGCCTTCATTCTTGGTATCTCCTTTTAGCTCTTTCATCATTCAAAGCATGTGTCTTCTCAATGCTTGCACCAATCCAACTTCACTATCATTCTCTAACTTCGCAAAAGCAATGGTACCCGGAACGTTTACTTCAGCTATGTCACCAAAGAAAACTATTTGCAGAATTATAAATACATAACAGAATACTGCAGAACAAGAGAGAAAAATATATATAATGCATAGGAAGTACAATGCTTGGTACAAGTCACACCTTCGTCAGGGGAGGCCCTCGTCTATTAGGACAAGTGTTTAAAGACTCTATCATTAGTTGAGTGCCTAAAGGCCCTCCTCCTCCTTAACTAATACATACACTACCAAAGCCAACAATATAAGCATTAACAACATAACAAACTTGGCTACCAAAAAATGTTATTTATTCGGATGTTGAGGACAATACTTAATGATAAACAGACCACATCAAATGTTTTACATGAGTACAATTGCAGCTTCAACATGACCATTTATACAGATGCCTTTTACTCTGAAACAACTAGAGGTAAAAGGAAACTAGGGTCTAGATAGCCCTTCAGAGTTTCAGCATTCCATCTTTACATGAATTTGCTAACGATCTCAACTGTAATTCCATGCAAGAAAGAAGACCAAGGGCTGGCCTAAGTCACAAGGTTTGAATTCGAGTTCGAGTTCAACAAGGTTAAAATTCGGTTCAAGTACATGAAAGAATAAAGTTCGAAAAAAATCGCCATTAAATTCGAACAATAAATATTTTAAATATTAAAAAATATATTTAAATTGAAAATAAATATAAATTTAAAAAATATAAATAAATATAATGATATTAATATAATAATATAATATATAATTCTATAAATTTGAAATTAAAAATATATGAATAAACAACAACAAAAATTAAAATATTTTAAAAATAAAATAACCAAAAATAAAAAATAATTTTAAAATAGATAAAATATAAATTAAAAAGGATAAACTAAGTATTAAAATGTAAGATTAAAAAAAGATAAAAATGAAAGTAAAAAGTAAAATAAAAATTTAAAAAATACATTAAAAAACTTAAAAAATTAAATGAAAATTTAAAATAATAACATTGGAGGGGTGTTAGGGTTTCAGGCTTTTTGCATATTAATAATTATTAGAAGCTATAGTGACAGCGAGGAAGAGAATGGTCGAAGTCAGCCCCGCCTGAACCGCAAGAAGAGTGCGGGGACAAAACAATTAAGACGAGGATGAATTTTGATGGCAAAGCACAGCCCATAACTGTTCTCTGCAGTGACGCCATGAAAAACCCACCAAAATTTAAGAAAATAAAAAAAAAACTAGCAGACCGATGTCTGGAACTTAAAAACCGAGGAAGGAGGTTAAAAAAAATAATCCCGTTTTTCCCTCCACACACAGCACAGTACGACATAAAAATCGTGTTTTGCCCTCCAAACACAGAAAAATAACTGTCCTTTGTCCTCCATGCACAAGGTAAACAGAAAATTGTCCTTTGCCCTCCATGCACAAGGTAAACAAATAACTATCCTTTGCCCTCCATGCACAAGGTAAACAAATAACTATCCTTTGCCCTCCATGCAGAGCAGAAAGGCTATTTTTTAATGCGATTTTGAGCCGAATTTGACCTAATTTTTTTAGGGCAAAAAAAAACGGCAATTTTCAAATTTTAAGGTAAAAATGCGTTGAACCTTATGACTATAGGGCTGGCCATCGCTAGAAGAGGAGATGTTCTTTCTTGAGAAGGAAGAGTATTCAAAGGGTGGGAATGGAGATGGAGTAAATGAAGCTGTACAAGACAGGGAAATGGGATGATTCAAAGATGGTAGTTTCATCAGCTAAATTCAGGATTCCACCGCATACAAGGGAAATCATATAGATTTAGGAATAGATGGAGCCTTCACCTCCTCCAAGTGCTATTCCTAATTCCCACCCATTTTCTACAATTTCTAGAGGACACCCATTTGCAATGTACACATCTGGCCCACATGTGCATAATGTGAGTACACATGGAGTTGGTGTAGAGGTGTCCACCATGGCTGCACATAGCAAGGGTATGCATGGTGTTGGGGAGGCAGAACAAGGTGTTGCTATTTTAAAGATGCCCTAGTACACATATATTTACTCCAACTGCCACTACATCCATTCCTGATGTCACTTCTCTGTCTGAGTTGTGGCAGGCCAAGTCATACACTAAGTATTTGTCATGCTACCAAATGATTAAAATGATCTGGTCGGTTCATCCAAACCTACAATTTTCTCTGCTAGTACCCTAGTTGCATGCATGCTTTTATTATCCATTGGAACAACTTTAACTTGTTTAGCAGGTCACTTTAGAGTCAGTGGCAGAGCTATGACTTATCCTGGTCCATTTATAGCCTCGGGCCATTCTTCCTCTACCAGTTCCTCCATGCAAGCTATCCATTCATCCTTTAAGGTTAAGAAAGCAGACAAGGTTTACCACAGGAGGCTGCCAACAATGACTATAAAAAGACAGCAGATATTTTGAAAAGACAGACCAAAAACGTTGATGATTGAAGGACCAGAAGAGAAACTAGCTTACAAACTCTCATGGCAAATTTGGCAATTGTGAAGATGGTACATTGGCAAACGTTAAGATGGCAAGATATTGTAGTCATCAGGAGACGTATGTATCGACATGACTATGGGAATGGTGTGGACACAGAAACAAGGATGGAGGGGTACACTGTGTTGGGTGAATATTTTGTCGACCAGCTAACTGGTGAGCAAAATAGGTCTCTTCACCACAGCATAGGGAGATTGGTCGTCCAGGTGTGCAGGTTTACTACATCAACAGAGGACAACAGAGGACAAATCTCTCCTCTCATCAAGGGGAGGTTCCCTAATAACTATGAGGGGCTATATACTATATATATAAGCAGAAATTAACACTCAGGAGTAGGATAAGCCATCCATCTCTCTTTTTTCAGATATGATGTTAACAAACAGAGGAGAAAATCCTAGTGAAAACACTGAAGGCACTTCTCTTCTTTCAGAAGTGTTCTTGCAGGAAACAACAGAAGTTCTTTCAGGTAGTGACAAGTAACTGGTAACCAAGGGCGTAGTAACCAGCAGACTGAGATGTAGCACAAAATCTCCACCTCGACTGCCCAAGAGTGAGATATGAAGGACAATGAGGGCACAAAGTCATCCCAACGTCCTTTACACAAACAGAATACGAAGGATAATGAGGGCACAAAGTCGTCCCAAGATCTTTTACACAAGAACAGAAAGAAAACACACACTGAAGACAACTATGACAGCACAGTCTGAAAGTAACTGGCTTCAGGACATCTTCCTTATCACTTCCACTAGCTCTGCTTGTTAATTTGAATAAACAAGAATACACTCAAGAAACAGACATAAGAACAATCTCCTAGAATGATACAAGCTATAACAGCACAAAGTCTGAAAGCAACTTGCTTTCTTATTCAAACAAAGAAATATGATGAACAATCTGAGCTCAAAGTCTCAGTAATGCCTTTCAATTTGGGCAGAGTTTTGCTTCTGATAATAAAGAGATCTCCTTTAAAATGAACAAAGAGATTACAATATATAGAAGCCAAGGAAGGCTTGGCACTTTGTTCCATGGAGCAGCCCATGCTGCATTCAATGCTTTGAATGCATTTCCAATTTTGTCAAAGAGGGCCATGTTGGAGCAGGGCGACCGCCTTAACTGTGGCGTGTTGATTCATCTCGAATGTCTTCTCCTAGGCCTGAGTCATCTGGTGTCTGTACAGCTGTCCATTTTGTCTTTACTCCTAGGGGGACAAACAGGTCGTGTCTTCAATGTTTAAGGGCTCAATAATCCACCTTGCAGACTGTTCCACCTACCGAAATAACTACTGCGTAGATATTTCCAATCTTCCCCCTTTTCTGCTACAATTTGAGCCCTCGGGCTATCTTTTTCCCTTTTCTGGTTCCTTTGGTTCTTCCTCTTGGGCGGTTCTTTTTTTAGCCCTGAAGGTCTTTGAATGCCTTGGAAAGCATTCGAGTCCGCGCTTAAGCCTGTAAAGATCAACAGACACTTCATTGCCGCAAATTTGACGTCTGTGGGTCCGTCACCGTTTGAAAGCCAATGGCCAGTAAGTCGTCTTAAATTTGACGTCTGCGGGCTTGTCATCCTCCTTAGCAATTCCTTCATGTCTTTCCCGCTTGCTCTGGCCGCTTTCTGCTGATCTAAACAAGTGACACGTGGTGTGTTCCACTGTGAAATAGGCGAGGACACGTGGCAGCATCTGCTTAACTTATAGCATCTTTAGACACCCTTTGAGAGTCCTGCGGAAGATGACACGTGGTGGCTTCCGCCGAGCTCCTAAAACTTGTAGAAACATTCGAGACTATTTTGGATTCACGCGGACGCAGACACTTGTCGCGCTTCGCTTGATTTATAGGGGACATGTGGCAAGTTCCGCTTCTTTGAGAAACAAATCATAATGTGTCTCGGTAGATGACACCTGGAAGTTTTCGCTTGACTCATAGCAACTCACCTGGGGCCCACCGCAGTCCTTACGTCACAAAAGGAAGAAGCTGCGGATGCTGACACTTGTCAGCTTCCGCAGAGCTTTGCAAGGGACACATGGCACGTTCCGCTGCTCTTAGAAAATCATTTAGAAACCTTCCATAGCTGCCACTTGTCACACTCCGCGGAACTCTGAGAGAAGCTTGTTGAAAGAGGCTTTGAAGCTTGAAATGCGGACGCAGACACGTGTCGTGCTCCGCTGAGTTTTAACGGGACACATGGCGTGTTCTGCGAAGCTTTAGGTGCCTTTTAACAATCACACGGACGGTGACACATGTCGCGTTCCGCTTAATTTTAGCCATTCGCCCGAGGCTCACCACAGTCTTTACTCAATATAGCGGAACAAAAAGAAGGAACTGCGGAATTTGACACTTGGAGGCTTCCGACAAGCTTTACAAGGGACACGCGGCATCTTCCTCTGTTTCTTGAAAATAAACTGTAAAGTGTCCCGGTAGACGACATTTGGCAGCTTCCGCTCGACTTTGGGACTTAGACAAAACCCGCGCGTTGAACCTTGGAACTGTTGAACCAATTAAACCACTGAACCAATCCAAAAATCGCCTAAGTGCTGAGAGCTTGCTTCTTTCCTGCAGAGTCCGTAGAAACTGAGTCTGTAGAGTCCGTAGAATCCTAAGAAGCTTGAAAAATGAGGAATTTGAACGCTCAGAACAAACTTCGGAAAGGGAAGAGACAATTTTGGTCTGTAGGGCCAGAATAGTTCAAATGTTGTCCCAAAAATGAGTGACATTTTTTGGGGACAACACACTGCATCTCTGATATATATGCATATACATCTATACAAATTTCAAATATTTTAAAATTAGAATGAATTGCCATTAACATTGAATAATAAATGAAATTAAGTTATTCGTTTCAACCTCCCTGACTCCTAGGTTCCCAAAACAGCCAATTTTTATTGTGCTCCATTTTCTTCAATTTCTGCTCACGTGTTTTGAATGAGCAGTAAATAGCTTGTTTGGGACCTATTGATCTATTGGACTTGGGGTATTTCATTTAGGGATGAGGGTATTTCATCTATTTTTTGTTTTAATGTATAAAAACGTTTCCTAGACATTGAAAGAAAAATATATGTGATCATATTAAGTTAGTTAATGAGTGAGTGAGGCTGGCACCTCTTGGTGTGGACAACTTGTCCACACATCCTCAAAGATAAGTAATGATGTAATCAAGTGTCATGGATACATATTGTAATGTACAATTCGATCACTCAATTATGTTATCACAAATTAAATTGCAGACAATCTTTTCCCAGCTGTCATGTGCCTTTGCAAAAAGGCTACCACATTGCCTATAGTAGCCATTAGAAAAGATCGCAGTGCAGATTGACAAACAGGAATCATTGTAGAGATCATCCTGGAAACACATCCAACATAGTGGACATTCAATTTGGTGACCCCTGCATCTTGTATTCTTTCATTGAGGAAAACGAGTATTGATTACAAGAATATCTTGTGTGAGATGTGTGTCGAGTAGTTGTGTTCTAAATTTGATTTGTGTTATGTGTAAGACACTGGTAAAAGTATGATTCCATTGTGCATCCTCGTCTTTATTACACTAGGAAGCTATCAAACTTGAGAATAACTAACATTTTTGGCACTGTTTTTCAAGTCCGATGGCTGTTGGTATGAATGAGGTGCACCAATCAGATGTATTATGTGCCAAATCTGGGACAGTTTTTTCAAAGGTAGAGATGGAATCAATAACATCTAAACCTTCTGCACAACTTTAAGCTAGGATGAAAAGAGGAAGAACACCTCTGGCCTATAGCATTCGGCACAACTGGAAGTTCAAACGAGAGCATAGCAGACATCAGATAAGGGTCATACAGACTACAAGAGGAGTGTTAACAAAAAGGCCTTGCACAAAGACATAGAGAAGTGGAGCCAACATTTGACAACTAAGCACAATAACTGAGTCACCAACAGATGCAAAACATCATAAGCGTCACAAGCTATATGGAGGAACTTCACTCGTCTACTTCAACTGCCAATGTGGAACAGTCACAAGGTAGTGAGAGGGATGGGGGAAAGATATTTATGGAAGGAAAGTCAA
Source organism: Torreya grandis (assembly GCA_037957365.1). Taxonomy (NCBI): domain Eukaryota; kingdom Viridiplantae; phylum Streptophyta; class Pinopsida; order Cupressales; family Taxaceae; genus Torreya; species Torreya grandis. Next base: position 1,318,520 of record JARHVA010000873.1, on the reverse strand, counting down.
ATCCTGTTGAGAAATGGCATAAAGGCTATGTTGCCGATACGGGTATGGGTACAGATACAGGCATGAGAATCAAATACATGCATACAGGGATTTTTTTGGGGGACTTGGATATGTTTTTGGATACGGCCGTACAAAAAAAAAAAATATATATATATATATATATATATATATATATATATATATAAAATTAAAAATATAGGCATATAAGCAAATTAGCCACATAATATGCATAGAGGAAACAAAATAAGTTTAATAACCACAAAACAAAATCATAATTCAATGCCAAATCATAGATTGCTTAACAGGCGAGTAACCACCAGTTACTCGGTTACTCGCCGGGAAAAAGCCTAGGCGGTTAACCGCCACTCAAACTTGCTACAAAAAAAAATTGCTGGTTTTTTAGTACCCTTGTTGGCTATTGGCAGTTATCCCTAGTTATTGGCAGTTGTTCCCAGTTATTCCTGGTTATTGGCGGTTAATGTTTTTTTGGATAAATTTAATTATTTTTTGTCTTTGTCCGTTTTTCCCGATTATTTGACTAGCTCTGTCAAATAACCGTCAGTTACCCAAAATTGCCCCTTGGAGGGTACTCGCCAATTACGGTTATGCAAACTATGCCAAATATCATGATATTCAATGGTCGAATTTAATATCAGCATATTCAATATTCTCTATATTCATATTCATCTTCAACAAATGTCTTCATCAAAAAAACATTGTTGAGTGCTCTTCAGTTCTAGCAAAATTGTAGTGCCCCGCCTTATTTTAAAATTATAAAAATATTATAAAAAATAATAAAATTAACAATTTAAATATTATTTAAAAAATCATAAGAAAAAATAAAATTTTAAATAATCTATGGTCATAGACTATATTACACTTTATGGTCAGACAACACACTTAGTCATGGCAATGGAGTGGTAATGCCATGACAGTGCATTAATGAATTATTGTGGCATTAACACTCCACTGCCATGGAAGAGTACCATTCTATAGGCCACGATCCTCCCCAAGGAGCGAATAAACTAAAAGAACGCACATTATGAACAATAATGCACAACATGAAAAATGGCAAAGACAAAATCTAAACAATAGGAAAACATTGCACAATAGATTTGAATGTGCCTCTGCCGTCTGCAAATCCCTCAAACCTCTTCAAAATTGATGAATTTTTTAGTAAAGAAACCTTTTTTTAGGGTTTCCTAATGCAAAATTGAATAAAAAATGTTTTTTCTGCAGGATACATGATGTTGTCATGTCCCCTTTTTATAATAATTTAATATTAACATTTTAAGTTGTCCTAAAGTCACTTTAATTAATCACATGAAAAAATGACACTTAAATCATTATTATTAAAGTAGGCCATAAAATATTGATTATTAATTGGACCAAAAACAAGGATAAAGATGACTTTAGTAAAATAAAGGCATGTCAATGTCAAAATAGAAGATAAAGCATTGTTTTTAAGGGTTTTGGTGAAAAAGGTAATTATTAAAAGGGTTGGATGAAAATAAGGCATTATTCATAATCATTCGATCAATTCAAAACCCTTTTCAAACTTGAGCAAAATCCATTCAACTTTTAATCACAAAGGATGAAAACCCTCCAAGTGAATAGGATCCAAGGACGAAAACCCTCCCATCCCCATGGTGGTTCCACCCAGGGATCATATTTGTGCTTGCAAATTATGATTTATTCCATTTTCAGCTTGTTGTACCGCTGCTATAGTATTTTGTACCATTGCTATAGTGATATGTACTGCTACTACAATCCTATGTATGGCTGCTACAGTATTATGTACTTCCAAATAAACTGTTGTACCTTGTTCTACTAGATACTAATTGATATTTGTTGCTGAATTCATTTTTTGTGGACTTTTACAATTAAGATTTGTTGTAATAAATTTGTAATCAACTTATTGAATCAAAATTCCAATTGGGTATTATTAGTATTGCATATTTCAGTTGAATGTTATTATCTAAGGTTTTTTTCAACTTGTTTATTCAAAAATTTACTAGAAAGGATTTATGAAAAATTTTGAAATTGTTGATTTGTCCAAAAAAGGGACATCACAATGGTATCAGAGTCGTGATCTTGCCAGCGTGTGAATCTAGTGTTATTGCCAGAGGAAAGAACTATGGTCAATGATGCAATTGCCAGTTATGTTAAATATAGAGCTCTTCCAGTAGAGATTCAGAAAGAAATATCTTTTCCAGACTTCATGAAATTGATGAAGACAAGTGGATGAGTACACTATTAGTTCATGTTGTCATATGAAGACTCAAAAGAGCCAGAAAACAAGAACATAGACCCAGGGGAATGTTGGATACATTAGAACCTCAAGAGGAAGACATAGGAATGGAGTGGACAGAGAGAGAAGAAAAACCGGAAGCCAAGTCACGAGAAATTGCTCAAATGTAGGTCATTGAACAAAAGCAGTAGGAATTCACGATGCAAGTGGAAGATTTGAAATTTAATGTAAAAAAAGATGCACAGAGAAAGGCCACCACTTTCAACAAATAATACCTAGGACGAGCACACTATTAGTTCATGTTGTCATATGAAGACTCAAAAGACCCAGAAAAGAAGAACATAGACCCAGGGGAATGTTGGATACATCAAAACCTCAAGAGGAAGACATAGGAATGAAGGAGTTGACAGAGAGAGAAGAAAAACCAGAAGCCAAGTCATGAGAAATGGCTCAAATGTAGGTCATTGAACAAAAGCAGTAGGAATTCACCATGCAAGTGGAAGATTTGAAATTTAATGTAAAAAAAGATGCACAAAGAAAGGCCACCACTTTCAACAAATAATACCTAAATCCTTTATATAATGTTACAATAACTCCTTTCAAGAAGTTGAAATGATATTCAGAGGGGCATCTGAGCAAAGTTGAGCACTCCAAGACACTTGATCCAACAAAGGCACAACTTTATCTTGCTCCTACTGTTGATTTTGAACAGTAGCATTATTAGATTGCATGTGATCGCTTTTGGGATTTTACTGAAGTTTTTCCATAGTTTGAAAATTCAGGTAGTTGGTCACACCAATTCCCAAGGATGATATGGGATCCAGGTTATGGGAGCTCCAAGTTTGTAGCTCGTAGAGGCTTTCCAACTTCCAATTGTATCAGAATGGTGCAACAAAAGCATGATGAAGAGTTCTTAAGATTGACTTGGGATCCTGGCATTGACAGAAAGGTTTAGGGTGGAGGAGTTATCCCACTTCACAGGTACAGGCTCTAGATTACATGGGGAATACAGCGTGATTTATGACATTGGCATGGTGATACTAGAGCATCGAGGTTTGCAATTGCTTGAGGGCAAGCAATTTTGGGAAGGGTAGATTGTCATGTCCCCTTTTTGAAATAATTCAATATTAATGTTTTAAGTTGTCCTAAAGTCACTTTAATTAATAACATGGAAAATGGACATTTAATCATTATTATCAAAGTGGGCCATAAAGTAATGATTATTAATTGGGCCAAAAGCAAGGATGAAGATGACTTTAGTAAAATAAAAGCATGTCCATGTCAAAATAAAAAACAAAGGTTGTTTTTAGGGTTTTGGTGTAAAAAGTAATTATTAAAAAGGTTGCATGAAAATAAATCATTATTCATAATCATTCGATCAATTTCAAAACCCTTTTCGAGCTTGAACAGCCTTTGTCCAACTTTTCATTACAGAGAACGAAAACCCTCTAGGTGAATAGGATCCGGGTTTCATCCAAAGATCATATTTGTGCTTACAAATCAGGATTTATTCCATTTTCAACTTGTACCATTGCAACTACAGTATCCTGTACTTCCAAATAAACTACTATACCTTATTCTATTGGATAATAATTGGTGTTTATCACTGAATTCATTTTGTGGACTTTTACAATTAGGGTTTGTTGTAATAAATTTGTAATCAACTTATTGAATCAATATTCCAGTTGAGTATTATCAATTTTGCATATTTTAATTGCATGTTATTATCTAGAGTTTGTTTCAACTTGTTTATTCAGAAATTTACCAGAAAGGGTTTATAGACAAAACTAAAATTGTTGCTTTTTGTCCAAAAAGGGACATTACAAATGTATATAGGCAGGGTATGCCCCTGCCCCGGTGGATACGTCCAAGGATGTATCTGGGCGTATCTGTAGGGACAGGGGCGTATACTGCCCGTATCCCTAGTGTATCCTTATTGGATACGTGACGTACCCATATCAAGGCCGGGGGGAAGGGCGGAGGTATCTAGTAACGTAGCATAAAGGCAATGCAAATGCATAAGCTTCCAAGCTTCAAACGAACAAGTCCAACCTTCAAGGGAATAACAATATGTAAGCCTATGTAACATTTTTTCTATCCTGAATAATCTAATGCATAACCATTGAATGATCAGAGAACCTGCTCACAGCAACTGTCCTGCAACCAATTCTAAACCAGTGACACATGAATAGAGGTGAATTTCATTTAATACAAATAATATGAAGTACAAGAAAATTACACTACAAAGTAATATATTAAAATGTGGCCAAAGCATATCCAAAAAAAAAAAATCAATAAACCAAAGTGCATTTTTATTTACTAAATCAGAATTATGGCAGAACCATCCAAAGAAATTGATACTAACTAATTCAATCAAAGTTCCATCAATCATAAAGACTTATGACCTTAACACCCAACACCAACTAGCTTCTTATAGTCACAGCATACACGGTTTCCAATTGATTTTAGGCAATTTCCAATGACAATGGAGACCCTGGAAGCTGAAATACTGTGCTCACAACTTTGAAAATTCTTATTCAATTATTACCCCAAAGTTCATTCTTCCATTTTTTTATTTCAATCCTGTAATATATTAAAATGTGGCCAAAGCATATCCAAAAATAAATAAATAAACCAAAGTGCATTTTTATTTACTAATCAGAATTATGGCAGAACCATCCAAAGAAATTGATACTAACTAATTCAATCAAAGGTCCATCAATCATAAAGACTTATGACCTTAACACCCAACACCAACTAGCTTCTTATAGTCACAGCATACACGGTTTCCAATTGATTTTAGGCAATTTCCAATGACAATGGAGACCCTGGAAGCTGAAATACTGTGCTCACAACTTTGAAAATTCTTATTCAATTATTACCCCAAAGTTCATTCTTACATTTTTTTATTTAAATCCTGTACATACCATGTTGAAAAAGCATTCAAAGACACCTCTATGTTCTCCATGAATCCAAGTTAATGCTTCAACATTCATTTTATTAGCACTAGTAATTTTGAGGCAATGTCTGTTTAATCAATTTCCTTACTTCAACAAATGTCAGCATTCCTGCATGGAATGTGAGTCCAAGATACTATAATCAAATTCCCATAAAAGTTATGATTACGAAAAAAAATAATCTCACCGGACCTTATTCTCTCTTCCTAGTTGGCATTGTGCCAACATTCACTCTATTAAAAATGAAATGAAAGTAGCCATACATAATTCACCAATTTTAAATTAAAATTACCATTCAAATCTCAGAAAGCAAATAGACATGCATGAGCAGTAATGTAGAATAAACAAGACGTCTGTGAAGAAGAAGAAGAAGAAGAAAGAGCTTCATAAAGCAGCTTAATTACCTCTGTTGAGATTGCCGACAGAGACTTCTGATCTGCATTCCGCAGAATTGGTGTCATCAACCCCTGAATAGTTGGAAAAATGAGACCAGGAGACAAAGAAGCACTTAATTTTCTACCAATAGACCAACATATATGTAGTGCACTATAGAATTTACCTTTTCAGTAGCAACAGCTATAGAAATATCAATAGAGTCACAAGGAACTGCCTCTTCCTTTTCAAGGCTCCAATAAGCTGTCCAAGCATACCATCCAAAGACAGCATAAGCACATAGTGTTTTACAATGAATAGTTCAAAAATGGATGAGACATTTACAAAACAGTTTTTTAAATTGTTTAATCTCAGATCATATGTTTGACAAGGGTACTCAGAATATCTAGCCGATAGAAAATCTCTTCTCACCCAAAATTGTCCCATATTTTTCACAAAATAGCATTGATAGCCATTATATTTGCTACCAGAATTCTAGAATCTAAAGGAAAATATATTAAGATAAACAATTAAAATGAGCTTTCAAAATATTATAAGAGAAGATATACAGCTGATGAGCATTTGTATCTGATATCTGTGTTCATCTTGTGCTATAATTTTTATTATCTTACAGTAATTTATGACAGTATACTAACATATCGGTGACTTGTGTGCCTAGCGCATTTGTACCACCACAAATAGGTGATAGAGAAGAGGACATGTATCCATAAAAATGGCCCACCTCTTTAATTTTCGATATCTACAGTGCTGTTGAATATGATGCTCATTCATTTACTTTTGGCAACTAGGTGTGTCTCTGCTAAATCTAAGTTTTGTGAATTTCAGTTTAGGATTCACCATCTTGCTCCATCTATTAAATTTGTGCAAGAGCCTTGATTGACCCTCTACCTTGATTCTTTTCGATCAATATCATGCCCTATACCCAGGTCCCATACTACCATCTGGGATTTGCAGTCTCAAAAAGGTATTTTTCTGTATGTCTTGGTTCACCATCAACAACCATCTACCCTATACCCAATAACAATCACTCTGATTCCAGCTGGTCTCCATCAGTCAGCTCTGCACACTGCTATGAATGCAAAAGATAATGCTTCCCAACCATAAATATATCACTTCAAAACATTAACGATTATGGCGGATATCACCAGCATCAATAAGATTTTAAAGCTGAAAGTTAATTGGGGACTTTTCTCTGACATCCGAAATGGGATGCATCTCCTTTCCATCGTATCATTATAACAGACCTTTCAGTTTGCAATAAAGATTGAAACAAAGTTGCAGAAGATACCTAGCAAACACTGACCACAGACACCCTCTAAGTAATCAAAGTCCTATACTCCTACGTGACAAAAAGATATACCTTGTCCAAAATTTCATCCCGACTGCAAGTGTCGGGAGAATAAGCCTTGAAAATATAGTAATTATCATTAACGTTATGGCCACTCTAATGATGAGTGCCTTGAACTAAAATCAGACAATGCTAGAGCATTGCCATAGAAGAGAAGACTGACAAGAAGAAGATACAATATAACTTTCTGACCTATCATAACACAATTTGTGCTGATGAATTCAGAATATTAACAAGGAAGCATTGTGCACAAACAATTGTTAGATTAAGGATGGTTGGTCCATTATATCATTGATAATGAAAGTATTAAGAATCTCATCTCACAAAGTGTGGTCATTTTTGTCAAATTGACCACAACATTCTTCCTCCCCCATGTTTGACATAGAAGAAAATGAACAAACCTATGATCAAATAAGAAGCAAAGAAATCAAAGAATACAAGATTGAAAGATCAGATAAATCAATGGAAGAATTCACTTGAGTGAGTTCAACATTTTCTGGAGAAGCCATTCACTGAGGACAACGATTATTATAAAGTCAGGGGTAATGTCATGGCTAACCATAAAGTCTTCTATTATAGCTTGAGTAATAGAAAACAATCTTAGAGAAGAGGCAAAGAAAAACACAAAACTTAGAAGACACATGAAGACAATGACATCCAATATTTTATAAAATCGTCACAGTACTTATTTTAAAAATATTTAATAGGAAGTGTGATACAACAAAACCCCAATAGTTGTCTTCTTCATGTCTCCATAACAATTCTTTTATAAAAACTAACTCTTTTCTTGTTTTTTTTTTATGATGCTCGTTATATCCAACCATGCTCATATTAAATACCTAATGAAGAACATTTCTCTAAAGTCACGTCTCTTCATAGCTACCAATGTTATTATTATTTACATATATTTTTCAATTAATATACGCTAATATCTTTAAATTATGTTTTTGAGATTTAATTATATCTTATATTTGATTCTAACTGTAAAACATTCTAATGGGGATTTTGTTATATAACATTTATCTCCCTCATTTACAACTGCCCTCAGTTGCACACGACTCTATTCCTTCGTCATATGACTTTGACTTTGAAATATTAATCTCAACGATCCATCACAATTCAAGTTAATAGATCTTATATAATTGTTAGTCTGAAGGAACAAATATAGATTGCGATTTATTATTGAAGTCTCCAATATTTGCAAAAATGGGTGTCCCCTACTTTCTTATGATAAGCATTCAATAATTCCTTATTTAGTCAAAAGTTAGAAAAGTCATATTCTTCTCATCATTTCATAGAAAAAGTTTTGTTTTGTACCTGCCACAGTAAAAGAATTGGAGATCAATTTCATTTCAAAGTTCTCATCAAAAGAAAGAGCTCATTAATATTTTTAATAGCATCAAATACATGCATAATTCTTCACATAAGCAATTATTCTTGTATTAAACCAAAAGTACAAATAAATATATGCTATTTTTCCTGGAATTGGCCCTACTTGACCTTGGTAATGGTGAACAAATAAAAATGTCCTTAAGCTATGGCTGCATGGAGAAAAAGTCAATGAAAAAAATAGTCTTTACCCTTGCCAAGAACCATCCAAGTTATACCATACATCTTTGGTTGGAAATGCCCAGCATATCCTTTTTCTTATACCCACTGCCTACCTTTGTTGTCATCCAAGATCTTCCTTGATCTTCATTAGTTCAAAGTTCAAACATGCAAGATCTTCCTTGATCTTTCCAAATTGAAAATAGAAATGCCAACAGATAAAGATCATAACCCAAGTACTTGCTGACCTACAACCCCAATAAATGGCAATCACAACCCAATTGTACACTAGCTTTTGACCCCAATAAATGGAAATCACAATCCAATTGTACATTGGCGTTCGACCTCACTTGAACATGATTGTTCATAAATATTTTTCTTGTATAACATAACACTATGTATTCATTCATGATTTATTCCTCCTACGAAATGTTTTCATGTCACATCATCATGAAAATAAAACATCAGCAATCAAATATAAATGCCATCATTTCATAATATTTTATTTTTTTCAAATGAACAAAATACATTTCATATAATTGCATGCACCTTCTATCCATATATACAAACATATATACCAAAACTACTCCCCCTCTTAGGAGTCATCTCCATTCTTGGAGAGTATTAACATGCTTCTCTCTAAAAAGCAATAAAATTCTTCTCTGCGCAGTTACCTGCAATCTCGGCATCTCTTTCTTCTCACCACTTTGTCATGCACTTTCATCCATACTTATACCAAGAATTTTCTTATATTCATGATTTAACACACTTTGATTGTGCTACTTTGATATATTTTTTTTCCTAACTTATTTATCAAAGGCAACTCATCCAACGATGTTGTCCAGTTGAATCCTGACAATCAACATTTGCTGTCATCATTTGTTTCCTGTATTTTCTAAAGCACTAGTAATATATTTCATTGTCGAGATTATTGCTACTCCTCAATTGTAGTGTTTCCTTTTTATCATTGGGGCAATCATCAACCTCCAAATGTATCCAACAAGAACTATCATAAGATCCAACAAAGGATTGGATTTTCTCAATCAACGGAAAAAACTTGCTCGATCATTCAGGTATGGTGACAACATCCCATGGAATTAAATCTTGGTTTGTTATTTGTTGAGAGGAACATAGATAATGATGCAAGAGAAAGCCACCTTCTCCCTTGTTTATAAATGTTGTATGACTTTATTTATTGTTGTATATTTGTCCTTTGTTATTGTGTCTGCCATAAATCCCCATGAATTGGACATCTGAGATGATTGTTCGTTGTGACTTAGTCATGCTTTTATATGTGAGTGTTTTTACAGTGTGGCATAACAAAACATCCAGACCATGTTGCTCCATGTCATGCTTCCTCGTTTAAAGTGCACAATTCCAAGTCTTCACTCAAGTTAGACAATCAAGTTGCATTTCTATCCAAAAGAGTGGCTCCACAATCAAACTTGAACATCGCATTTTATTTCTTAACTTGCAACTCACAAAACAATTGTTCTACATCATCATACATGTATACATCTCTAATAAATGCATGTCATCAACGATCTTCCTGTTCATGGCTGGAAAAGCCATCCTTTTTTTTATACAGGAAGCAAATGAAGTCTGATATGCAATCAGAGACACTAAGATCATGCTCAACAACAATTACATGGTTGTTAGCTGTAAGCAGAGACTAGACTACTTGTGTGGCTCGACGTTGTTTCTTTTCTTTACACCAAGATAATTTGAGGACTCCCCAAACATATATATTTCAGCATTTTTAATTGAAACTGATGCAATTGCAAACTGCTGCAATTACCCTTACGATAAATCCCCAAAAATTCTGATCAATAACCCCATTCAATTTGAGATCAATACAAATCTCAGATTTCATCTCTCGTTCATCCATTTGAGTAAACACTTGCTCCACATTCCCTTGTAATTCTTTTGGTATGTGATCAACATATTGAGGTTTGATTATTATATCGGCATTATCTTTTAAATTATGAGTGAAATAGTTTTGTAGCTCTAATCCCCAGAAATATGTAAGAATTTCCTGTCAATCATGAGGATTATTGAACCTGCCAGGATTTGGATCAAGTTTTCCAGCGAGGACTTGAAGTGCATTATACTTCCCAACACGAGTATTAGTCTTGGCATAGGTAACTTGCGGATATTTTGGCCCATATCAATGTATTGTATCTTTATCTAAATACTTTAGGAAGTTAATGGTTTGGATTGCTACAAATACCATGTTTCTTTTCTGCATTTGTTCAAACAATACACATGCCCTTCTTGGGCAATTTAAGTCTTCAGTAATTTTGGCATGGTTTTAAACTTTGTTCCATTGCTTTCCTGCTTTCACATGCATTAAGAACATGGATAAAGGTGACCTCAGTGTGTTCTCAACTTGTTCATATTTTGATAAAGTCCCATCCTGCTTCTCTGATTCTCTTTTTCTCATATTCCAATCACGCGTTCTTCAAGGAGAAAATGAAAATGTCACTTATTGTCTGTGATAATTTTTCAGAGCTAACATTTTTCGAACCATTCAAGTTTCCGTGAGATTCTTACATTTGGAGCAACTCGGACACCCTTTAATGGTGTCATCATCTTCACATCCCCACCTAAAGTCCAGTAACATGTATGTCGGAAATGCAATTCTCAATACTAAATGAGTGCCAAAAATAAGACTACGACAGCAGACTGCACATAGACTACATTCAGCAAGCATTGGTGAAATCCAATCCATGTTATTCAAATGGATCCAGACACAGCTTAATTCTTTCAGCCATGCAACAAATTTTAATATCACAGCTTAGACACATTTCAAATTGGCAACGATCTTTTCCAAAGCATTCGGTTATTCTACTTTACTGCCACCACTTGTTGATATATTTTCAGCAAACTTGTATGACAATGATATCTTGTTGTGTTGTAGTCAGTCCCTGTCACGTCCATGCCCATGACTGTTCTTTGCCAGATGAGGGTCTCCAAGATGTAGTGTTTGTGCATTATGAACGGTATAAGTGGTCTTCTCTACAGCTAGTCATTTTCTTCTCACACATCTTCTCAGTATTCGTGAACTGCAAGATCACATGGCATTTATTTTTTTGATTGAAAAGCGCACTTTCAATTTTATATAACAATATAATACATTACTAATATAACAATAAGATCACTTGGCATTTACTGGCACAAATGATGTATCGGATGCCACAGTAACATGATCTGCTGGAGCTACACGACAAACTTCGACCTTTCTGCCTCTTGCTGTGCCACCTGTTTCTACTCCACTGCCCATGAGAACTCTAGATGTTCCGATGATGCTTCCGATCCAGGAAATATAAACAGCTGCTCCCATGGAAGATCCAACGAAAAGAAGCACCACTTTATTACAGTGCATTATTGCTCTCCTCCTCCCAATACACCCTTACCTTCTTGTTCCATTCCAAGATAGGCTTGGGTTCAAGTTAGATATGCCTACAAGGATCCAGATTTTGCTATAATTAGCTGGTGTTTGTCTAATCAATGCAGTTACAGCTTCCTGATCACCTCTCGTGGCACCTGAACAAATAGGAAATCTATTTGTTTTAGAACCAAACCAGTCATAACCTTTACATGGATGGGCCTCTGCAGGAAATCCATCTTGAAATGTTAATATGTGACTCATGCCTAACCACTTGTATGTAGTTCACAGATCAATTCCGATAGCCTTTTCTCCCCCATCAACATTTATTCCAAGCAAACCACATCGACCCACTCCACTAGCAGTCTAACCTCATTCTAAACTTTACGTACTCCCCATTGCCATCCGTTCTGCTAAAATAAAGTAGGTACTGCATGACTCTAAATATTATAAGCCCATAGGAAAATTTTATAATCGCTGAAGAAGCCATTCACAAGCACAAAGAGAAGAGAATGAAAGGCATCTTCACTAACTTCCATGCATGATATTGAATATAGACTTTCATACAAGGAACAACACAACTATGACTCAAAGCACAGTCAGACTCAGAACCCTAATCAAGAAGTCACATGTTTATAAGCCAAAAGTCATACTGCTATCATTGCATGAGGGTTTTCCATGTTCTCATTCAATTGTACAAGCACTATCTTAATATTATACAACTGAGTGTTTAAGCCAATACCTAATGTTAGTTCCATACTGACTCTTAATTCAGTTAACATGATCAGATACAACTACAGTAGATACAAAGTCAACAAAATGGTCAGGTGCTTGATTAACATTAATTGTGTAAGCAATGCATAAAAGACTTAATTTTCGCCCACTTAGGATTCCATACTGGATATCTGATTGAGATTGCCATGTGTAGCAAGACCAATAAGGTATTCATTGTGTTATGTTTTTTCAAGAAACAATTAAATGACTCACAAGTCATATATTATTCACTCTTTAACCCTTTTCCCAATTACACTACGATCTATGCAAGGTTTGTTCACATAGTACTCAAACAAAACAATCAATTCTCATTAAAGACTTCAGAATTGCCTATAATGTGGATAGTGCAATCCAAAGTAGATCGTATGTGAATAGTGAACAAGGAACAGAGTTCACAAAGTAAGAAGATGGATTTGTTTCCTTTTAAACAAGAAAAAGGACTCCAGAACCTTAATTCTCTGCTAAGAACAAGTTCATTTCCCTTAGCAAGGGCAGACTAAGACATCTAAGCATATTGCGCAGTAACAGTAGTGCTTCATCCTGAAAGTAAACCCAAGTGATTATTCCTTAGGGTTAAATAAAGCATTAACAGAAAGTTAACAACTCAGATAGCAACTTTGCCTTGAGTTTACATGCATATGAATGAGTCTACCAGCTCTAGGTTTTCATTATGACTCAAAAAATCACCTACAGTCCACTGTCAGAGGTTTACAAAGAGTCAATCACATGATGATCATACTCAGTTCCAATGATTATAGTCTAGCATGGTAGAGGGAATAGCCTCTTTACCTTTAAATAATCTGATTATCATTTAAGTAAAAATCACTCTCAGTTCCATCACATTTTAATTTATCTTAATGTTATTGTCTTCACCAATTAAGCAATAATCAAGCACATCTCAGTTCCCCATACACAAGTATATCTAAATGCACGTAACAATTGATGGAACCATTAAAGATAACACAGCAGTCTCAGATTACTCGTACTATCTATTTTGCAATACAAAGCTTAAACAAACTAGAAATCACCAACACAGAGACTTCCAGTACGACTGCCCTAAATGTAGCATTGGATCAATTGAAAATATCGTCAGGATAATAAGAGGGATCATTACCACATGCGTTCCTAAATAATAAACTCAAAATTACTTCTAACTATAAACAACCTTAAGAGAGTTCAATCAATGTTAGCTACATAAGCATAGAGGAACTGCTCTTTATTGTAACTATTTGCTATGTAACTAAGCATATGGATTTAACTAAGAGATTATAACTGAAACAGAGTTTAACCACCACTAATCATATGAATCTAGGGCATAAATGTGAATATTCAGAATTATATAGAACAAAGCAGATCTGCCTCTGAATCTAATTTAATCTTCAAATAGTAATACAACAAGTTAATATAATTAATGCATTCCAAGAGCAACTATCCATGAGCTTTGAGTGTGTAAGTCAAACCAGACAATATATTCAACATTCAATATGTATCTATGACATTTTCTAAAAGGATTGAACTAGAGATTTATCATAGTAACTCAGAATAATGGATCTCAATAAAAACTGAATTCTGTTGTCTATTCCTTACAGCATTCTTTCCATCAAAAGATAAGATTCGTACACAATCACAACCAAATACACTGTCGGCAACTCAAATGTTCATTGGCATCCTTAAAATTAAATCAACTCTTAATATAGTCAGAGAGAGATATAACTGTACTGCATTCTTTAGCACTACAACCCCTGTATGGATTAGGTTAATCAACCTAAGATCCAAATCAGAGCAGTAATGATGGGTTCCAACAAAAGTAAATCTTTCATAAATTTCTACAAGCACTGCATCAAGCAAGGCTAAGTCAACATAAACTGGCAATGTGTTCTCTTCTAACCCGTACAACACCGATCTAAGAGTATCAAAACTCGGATATGTTAGATCCATAAAACTTATCACAAATAACAACAATGAATAGATCAATCTATATAAACCAATACAAGCTACCTCCTTTAACTCTTATGACTCTTACTGCATAGAGATCATTTATTAAAACTGATAACCCAGATAATAGAGACAACAAGCAAATATTCGGGAACATCATCAAGACAAGACCATCACAACTCACCCTCCAAATATTCACAATCATCAGAGATACTATTAATCAGTCTTTGATTTGAGTAGTATAATAAGCCATAAATAGGAACTCTTTATAAACTTGTTATTCCATAAAAGTAAGGGAAACTCACAAGGAATCCTATTTTGTATTTTCAAACCATACATACTACCATTAGCATTTCACAACCAACCTAATGAAGGCAAAACCAACCTGCGCAGTCCCATAAGCACAGGATAAAAGAATCATTTCCATTAACAAATTCATTCAGAAAATAAATCAATATATATTGGGGCAGACTGCATAAGAAAGGTAAGGTCAATATACAATCCTGGAATATCCATTAATCATAATATAACGACTTTAACACTGTTATTGCAAGAGGAATGATACCAAGGCTTGTCAAATCCTTGCTTAGCCAACCAGGGTTTCTTCACACAGCCGAATCATATCCATCCTGCCGAGAAGAACTAGAATTCTATTTAAAAATCAAGAACAACTTTTCTACAAAAAACACATATCATAGAATAGAGCAGAGTAACCACAAATAACATCATGGGTTCATTACCATATACCATGAAAACTTCTATCAACAATGCATTAACGCCAAACAATAATGAGCAGGGTAATAATATTACTTCTTTTGATTCAACCCTATAAGGGTTCGTGCAAATAACTTATAAGGGTCTGGTAACACAGAAAGAAATCCTAGAAAGTTTGCAATTGAGTGCACCAGAAATCTCTCTACTCATATTAATCATCAGATAATATCAAGGAAAGTTAAACCTTTTTCATAACAATTCTAAACCACGTATTAGATGTGCACTACACTGACAAGAAAGATACACGTAATTTAAATGCAAATATATATATGAAAGGTATATCGATAACCAACAGGGTTTGTACAGTCCCAAGTGAAACAATACTCATAGAACAGTGATTTAGGGTTTAGAAGATGATATATGCTACAATGGCTCTACCTCTTACTCTTGCTTTGATTCTGAGCATTATCTTTCCCTCGCCTTCTTTATGTTTACAAGGTGAGAAACTGCCATGTAGCGGGTTATTAATGCCCATAGTGGCTCCCTAAAATCGCTGGGCACATATTGGCCTCTACAAGGGATGCCACAGGGGTCTACCCTAATTTCTTGCCATCCTCATTGTTCTCCAAGCTCCCTACTTGTTGGTTGAGCTTATGTTTTACCAAACCAATTCAAATGCCCGATCTAGGGCTTGATATGATTAGCCCATTTTACAAAGATTTGTTTAATCAATAAACCTTTTTGAAAGTAATAATCAGCTACATCGATTTATCACTTAACATTTCAAGTCAATGCATGGTATGGGTGGTCCCCTAAGCATTTTTATAAGCTTTGCACTTTATGTGCTATACCTTGTAAGGAACTGATAACTCATTTAAATGAGTTTTAAACATAATGCCACCACCTTATGTGCTTTAAGGCAACTCTAACGCCTTTCAACCTTGTATAACGAAGTAAGTCGATCAATATTTTAAGATGTTATATCAGACTTCAGCAACACGATCACAACTTCATCCTAGAACATTCTGATGCATAAACAAGCACAAGGAATGCAATGTAAAACAGCATTACCAAGAGCAACACCTTCTTTATGATGCTCAGCAATTTAACAATGTATTTTATACCACACTTGGATGCATCAGTTAGCCGTGTAACTGGTCAAACAGATCAATAATGTGCACAACTACCCATATCATTTGATTCTTGGTATGGTTCAACCTTGGCAATTCACAGGGGATATGAAATAGGGTTAGAGAAAAACTGAGAAGTACATTATTGCATTGCAATAGGGTTAAGTTAATACAATAGTAAAGGAGGTTACTGTGCTGAGGGTTTTCCTATAAGGGTTTCCTAGGTGAAATCTTGTGTATTGTGTAAATGTTAGTATTGTTTCTCTGGTATTGCTTTATCAGTCATTTTCTCTTCAATTTCTTACATTTGATTCTAACTATGAAAATATTCTAATAGGAATTTTGTCACAGAACAGAAAGGCATCATTGGAGTGAAATTCAAATTGAGTCGATACTCCAATTGTCTGTCTATTGCCCAACCTATATGATTTTTTTAATTTTCTTCATTTTACTTGCACAACAGGACCAAACGGCATGGCCTCATCCTTAGTTTACTTGCATTAATTACTATTAATCAGTCAATTAAGGACCTCAATTGACCCATTCACTAAATTCCAAATCCTGAGCACGTAAATCAAGGAAAAATACGACATAAGGTCTGTCTGACGAACAAAGTCATCTTTGTAGCTATATTTACCTGATCTAAACTCAGAATTGACCAGTAATTGACTATAATTGGCTTTCTGCAATCGACTGATGAACTTTTTTCTTGGACTGCTTTGACAGATTCTGAAAGAGGAATCTGCTTCGTTTTATCCTGCTAGAGAGTTTGACCAGAACTTTGCAGCGTTGGCTTTTGCAGAAGTTAAGTTTAACTGAAGCACACCGCCTTCAGCTCCAGTTTGACTTAAGCATCTGACAGTTCACATGATTCTTTCAAAAGGTATGACAATCCCATGACTTATTTTGAATAGATACTTGTGTTTCATGTAAAATGCTGAGTCTTGAACTTGTGGGTTGAATTTGAGTGATTATTTATGAGTACTTGTTCCCAAAAGGGAGGATAAGATAAGAATCCCTTGCCGTTTGGGAAATGATACCAATGCCATTTGGGTATTGATAAAATCTCATAGAGACCCATGATAGTTAAGTGAATGGATACTAATGGAAAGCAACGAATACCATTGTGATCCCTGTTCGGGCAGTTAGAGAGAAAATTTTAAGAATTTTTTCACATATTTGTATTTCATGATTTTAATGCTCTTTGGATCAAAATTGGGGCTCAAACTTAACCAACCAAAAAAATTGCATTCGACATTCAGTAAACATTTTGGTGGCCCAGCATTTCTGATAGATTTTTACGGTTTCGCATTCCAAGCAACGGTGAAGTAACTTGGCCCCCAACCATGTGTCCTACTAGTTTTAAGTTTTTTTTTTCAATTTTATGCCAACTGTTTTGATGAGCTACAGTATCGCAACATATCCTCTTCACTTCTTGAAGGCACACTTGTCGCATGACCTTTCAAATTCTCGAGGAGAATCACTTCACACTCTATTTTAGGTCTATAGTTTCCTGCATTGTAAAGCTGTAAAAGGAGTGACAACCAAACATAGAAATGAGTGTTGTCGCTTCACATCTCTTCTCAGAGATTGCAATCTTGTGTAATGAACTCTCATTTGCAATAAATCTTTCATTTAAATTGCAGAAACGTATTTGTTTATTAGGTTCATCTTCCTTTGCTTCTGTTCATTGTTTTTATAACAAAATGATTTTTTGCAATTTAGCATGTTGACCACAAGATTGCTAATTGCATCGAAGATTTGGGTATCTATCAAGATCAGTGATTGGGTAGGGGGAAATTGCCTAATTTAATGTATTGTGATGACATTAAATGAATCATAGCATGAAACTTCAAATTATACTTTGGGAAATTATTTTTACTATTTATTTTCCATCCTAATTTGGTTGAGTGATGGAGACAGGTTTAGTCAGTCTCCCAAATTACTGATGCCTTATGGTGATGCACATGAATGGATGCATATCCATTGGATATGGTTTGGTGATGGTCTCGACTCATACAAACCTATATTGCTTGATAACTGACTCGTATTAGGTGTGTGTGCATGTGCTATATGCATTGGCCTTGTATCTTCTCATTGGGGCAAGTACAAGTGGAACGGTCCCTAACATGGTCATCCTTCTCAATAAGGGTGTATTTGACCTAAAGGCCCATAACAATATAGTGGTTGCAAGCATACAGTGGTTGGTAAATCTTTCCAAACTAAAAAGTACGAAGTGTGTTATAAGCTATTTTAAAGGAAAAATATAGGATTCGGTATTAATACATGTATATTTTGGTGAATCCAAAAAACTTACGTACATTTTACATGAAAATTTGGCGAATGTGTTTTACAATTTTGGTTAATCAGCGAATCAATTGGCAAAACAATGCCCATAAAATACCTCTGTATTAAGCCAAAGGCCCTTATCAATAATTACTTAGAGGACCCTCTCAATAAAGAGCTTAATTTCACCTGTATTCTCTTCCCAATTAGGGACTTGTAGGAATTGAAGGGCCTTCCCCAATGGTTGTTAATTTGATCATTGAAGAAGAAGAGTATGTTTTAAATTCTAAAATAATTGGGAAACCAAGAAATTTGTATACCTGCAAGAAGACTGAACTTCCAAAAAATTTAACTATTGAATGCTGTTGAAACTAGTCAACTTACTTCTATATGCCTCTCAAAAATGGGCATTAAGGTCATAATTATTTATACTAGTTAAAGGGAACAAAATCACACGCTGGATTTGTTAATGTCACACTCACGTTACATGACGATGTCAGGATCTACAGAAAGTCACAAATCCCCAAACAAATTACAGGCACTTCAATGGTCAGATGTCAAAGGTCAACTTGCCTCTTCAAGAAAAAACCAAATAGGTACCTTGCCGTAGTCAGTAGCAAACGGAAGACAGGTCAGGTCAAACAGCAGACGAACAATATAGTCAACAGTCTGGTACAAATGCTAGTCAACACATTTATGTCAGGTGCCGCTGTGCTGACATCACCATTATAGTCTGCCCATTGTTCCGTTTACTGTCCATGTATCCATGCTAGTCAAAGGAAAAACAAAGAAATAAAGAAATTATATTGATGTCCATATATGACAAAGAGTCAGTCAATAGGATTCAAAAAGTACATTCAGCCACATAGGGAAGTACTAGGGTAAGAAGACCATAGGTTATGAAAATAAGTAAACCCTAAGCACTAAAGAAACATAACCATAACAAAAATGGTAAACTTAAAGCAGTTGAACCAGAACCAATGGCTAAGTTCAAGTACAAATAGCCCTGTGAGGGGAGTACCCCTCAATGAATCATGGAGCAGATGAAGATGAAAGTGGGATACCAATATAGGAGACGAGCAATGTCAATTGTCTGTAAAATGACTTAGGGCGGGAGAACCAACAATATTATCCATCTACACAGAGGCCAATGCAAGACCTGATAATACTCATAGGAGAATGTCCAAGGCTGGGGAAGGGGCAAGATGGACAATCCTAGGAGGCCATCAACTACTCCCCTTAGAATCTCTCCTAACATCCATTGCTGATAAACTTTCAGTGGACAAGAAAACCCTGGTAATGTGCACTTTCCTCCATGACCTGGGTCGTAGATAAGGGGAAGACCCTCGACATTGAAACAAAGCATATCTACTCCGCCTCAAATGACGTCTAAGGGGCTGGTACACTCCATAGTAATATGCAAAGATAGATATTGTCTTACTAGTTTAATCCCATTAGTGTGTGAAATAGATTGCATCCAACAAGTGTTTACCGCATCCAATGCATGTTGTTGGCTGGAAGAAGTAAGCAGGCATCCTGAAAACTCTAGGTGTTCCCTATAAGGACCTATGTCTCAGAGTAACAACCTCCCAAAGAAAAAGGGCCAAGCACCTTTCATTGAGGTATTAGAAGAAAAGTGGGTAGAGTTCCTTGTCTTTGTATAGACAATGATATCTTTACTCAAATATCTTGGTAGAGTGGACACCTGACAATAAAGTGCTTCTCAATCTCCTCCTCCTAGAAAGGGCAAAGACAACAGATCCTCTTGTCCCGTAGGATACGATGGTCCATCTCAACTCATAACTAGTGGGACTGGGAGCACACCGAGGCCAAGAGGAAACCTCATGCCGTGTGACCAATGATGTTGGAAGTAGTCCATGTGAATGATGATGACATATACATCCAAGTGACCTAAATATACTCTCGGTATATATCCACTGTAACAGTCCTGTTGATGACTCTTTCAAGAGAAGGCAAGGAAGGGCATCTAAGGAATTCCTAAACAGAGGAAGCTGACTAATAGAAATGCCAATAGATTGAAAGAACAACAATGTCGATGTTTAATGAGACACAACGAGGCAATGGTTGCGAAAGAACAAAGGGCTAAATATGGATACCTCTCATAGCCTTAGGCTGTGTCACCCAAGGATATATGAGTTTATGAATTTAGAAAGTAATCATGGACTGAGAATTTAACTTCCATGGTGCATTTAATAAAGCTATTAGTGATATTTACACACAGTTAATGATGGCATTTAGGGTTGACCTGACCCAGGTTGGTCCAATCAGCAATGGCACCTTCATTAGCACTGCATTTAATGCTAGATAAAGCAAGAGAGGAAGAGAGAATGCTCAAGTTTAAGCTCGAAAAAATTTAGAAATTTCATTCTAAATGCAATTTAATATCATGAGTTTTTAATAAGTTATGATAATGTTCTCCTTCCAAAGTTTAATTTGAGTTCTCTGTTGGATATGTGGTCTCAGGCTTTCCTCTTGTAGTAGAATATGTAACAATGGCTTCTCTATGTAGTGAAGGTCTTGTCAGGGCCATTACAGAATTGTTACTTGTTGGGATCCAATCTAGATCAGCTCTTATGTACTGAGACCAATATGTAATCATCCATGAATACTTACTCCTTAGGAGCATACGTGAAAGTAATGTGTCAATAACCTTGTATTGTTTTACATTATTTATGTTGATGGCTGTCAACAGATAGGTAGCATTAAGTTACGATTAACGTTAGTGGCTATGGTCAGTTGTTCATATTACAAAGTGGCTATGGACTCTTGGGCCTGATGTTTATATAACTCTGAGTAATGTTGGAGATTGGGCTATAGGCCCATTTCAGATTGAGGAAAAAACATGTGGGGGCTGGATAATGCCCTACATATTGGGTGTGAAAATGCCCTAGTTTGTCCTACTGCTTGTGAAGAATCTCTTCCTCCACAGATGATCCTCAAGAACCTGAATTTGTACAAAAAGAACCAAGATTAATGTTAATACTTGACGCCGACATACTGTATTCTAAAGAAGTTATGATTGAAATTCAGTCTGAGTATATTAATCTTAGTAAGAAAAGCTTCTGAAACGACCTGTGATACAGATTTTTGAAACCATCTGTATATAAGGTCTTTCCAGAAGAGTTTTTACAAAAATTATTGACTGTGGAGGCCTTAAAACATATATTGATCTTATTTACTAATAGAACTTTTAAGGATTTCTTTTCTGTTGGCTATATTTTAAACTTCTATGTCATTATCGACATGGTATATTTAATTTTTTATTTTATTAAAATAAAAGTTCAAGCAAAGAACAAATCCAATTGATGGATGTAATAGAGAAACTAGAACAGATATGCCAAATAAAGACCTAACGTCCATTACCTCAAGGGTTAAAATAGGCATGTTTGATCTCCGGCACATTAACAAAGTGCTTATGTTTTCTTAAAGTTCCACAGATATTAACATTTTTAATGAACACTTCATTTTTAAGAAGCATACAACTATACCGTCGGTCAACATATTGACCAGTAGTTTCTATCATTTGCATTCAACCTCAGTACACCTATCTGAAACAACATTATCTATGTCCAAAACAAAGAAACTGAACAAATACTGGAAAAAAATTAATGTGAAGGTTTTGAGATAGTCATTTTCCGTTACCATCTCTACACAAGTAACTGCTTGCCAACTTGGGAGAAAATGTTAAACGCCACCAAGCTCAATTCAAGTCAATCACTTAAACATATAGTTCTCGAGGCTAAATGTTTTCTCTGATGGAAAGTTGCATTGATGTTTTCTCCCATGCCACTTTATCCAGAATGACATGATCAATGTATATTTCCTTTGTTCTAGCAAAAAGCTACCAAAACCAAGACACATTCTCTTATTTGAACTTCAATAGCTGGTTTTGAAATCAAAATGGCCATAGATATTAAAACTTTACAAATAAAAACCCACCATTTGCTTCAGGTACAACCTTCAGAGCATGTGCCACAACTTTGATAACAATATCATTTACAGAAATCTTCAGTCCATGCTTTTCTGCATAAATTCATACAATCAACTTAAAAGCTCAATGAATAATTCCGGCACAAATTCATGATCAATCTTATTAAACACGATAGCTCATAATATAAAATATGTTAATAACAAAATATAATAGTGGCATTATACCTTTAAGTTCCTTTCTAAGAGTCAGCACTGGATCCAAAATTACATCTGAAAATATTCATATTTAATTTAGTAAACCAGAGAGGAAACTTTGTAGATTATATTATGTAGGACCTTACCTATATTCATGAGAAAAAAACCTTCCTCTTCTGTGAAAAAAGTAGAACATTCTATGCAGAAAGAAACCCAATCAACTTACCTGCAGATAAATAAAGATGTGGCGTCCCATGCTTTGATTCCAGCAGCCGTTTTGCAATAACCTGAAAAGTCTATATGTTAATATTAAATAACAAATTATAATGCAATAGTGAAGTGAAAAATTACAAATGGAATAACTTAGTAGGATATATCCATGCAAATTTCTTAGAAGCCTTATCCATGCAGCCACATCCATACTAGTTGCAAGTTGAGACTGATCACCACATTCCCCAAGAAGATGAATTTCCCTCCTCGAGGTGGAGACATTGTGTTGTATCAAACTTCTCTCAAAACTAATTAGTGGGGCCACATTAATAAATTTCCAAATTTGGATTCTTATTTTAAACACATTTGTGCATCCTTTTTTTTAATTGTTGATTTCTCTCAGGGGTGTAAGATATGTCAATCGAGTAAAATAAAGTCCCTTTTCTAAGGTCCCACCTAAGCCTAAATGTGACCTTCAAAGTTGTTAATGTGAAATTTAAACATTAAAGAGTTAATGTTTAAAGGGTTTTGCAAATTTCCTACTCCTTTTGCTTTGTAGAATTCTAAAACCAAAAAAACAATTGAAAGCCCTCAGAAGGCCTCAATGTAAGATTTCATCACCTCGTCTTCTCGAATTCTCCGTCTTCTAGAATCTGATATATGATGCCTTCACCATCCATTCATGTATTCAAGTGGTTCTGAAGCCATGCGACAACTTTGTCTTTCATCATCGGTCACACATTTTGTCATTCCTAAGCTCCATGCTTCATTGCTTCATTAGGTCTTTCCCTCACTTGGTTAATTGTACTCAGATGTGGTTTGAGAATTTAACCATTTCAATTTTACCTTGTCTTGCTTTATTTTTTCCTTTCAATTTTGTATTTTAGTATTTAGTTACTTCCATAGCCCATGGTCTTCTTACCCTAATTCTCTCTACTTTAACTGCTTATACTTCTAAGTCTCATGTGTATCAGATTTATGCATAGTAAAATATTAATAGGCATGAATAGAAAAGAGGTACAAATGGGAGATAAGAATTTACAAACTCTAAACAAACAATATATTTCAAATAATGTGGACACGGATGTCCTTTTCATTTTTTATTTCTTTCTTTCTTTCTCTCTCACTTCCTTTGTGGCCAATGCCTTGAGTCCAAATTTAAAAAAGAGATAAAATCCATTTTTTAAGGCTTTTAAAATATTTGCATTTTAATGAAAATTTATTAAAAAAATAATTATTTTTTGAAAATTAAAGCCATGTTCATTGAATTTAAATAAAAATAACTTTTAAAATTTAAAAAACAAAACCCTTTTCTATTGAGACCTTTGGATCCCCAGAGCCATAAACATCAAAATCCATTAAATTAACAAACTCTTTCCAAGCCCCAAATACCCAGTCAATGGAGCCTCACTACCCTAAAATCAAAATTGACATTTTCATTCTTCCTATTCACCTTCCCCTCCCACTGCCTATTGTCAGTCCAATAAACCTCAAATATTCATTTTACAAATCATCTTGACCATTTCTACATGTTCATCTCTAGAACTCCCAAAAGCCCTTTCAGACCTCACACCCAATTCATAAAACCTACTTTTACATTTTCTTATTTTCCCTTCCCATCCCCGCTCCTATCATTTAGCCTGCCAGAGTGAAACAACTAAGTGGAAGTTTAAAATGAAGGTCTAAGGGTCAAGTCCTAATTCCCACATACAACTTGTAGCTTTGGGGCGTGAGAGAGAACTGTTAGCAAATGAATGTTGAAAGAATGAAGTGAAATGGAAGGCATATGATACATTTACACACTTGTGTGTCTATCTTTTTATCAAGCAAAAAGGAGGTTACAGCTGTTGGGAAGGTTGATAACCAACCATTAGTTAATAGCTAACAAACAACTAATTAATAACTTTGACACCCTCCCTTACTGACAAAACCAGAGGCTACTTCAAGTTTGACTCGAAATTTCACTAACAAAGTGGGACCAAAGAATTTAGTCATTACATTTATAGGCTACTTTTTAGATATCAACATGAAATCTGCAGTCCTTTGACGTTTTGCTGAAGTCCAATGTAGGAGCTTCGATATAGACAAATACTGACAACAAAACAAAGATCCGGTCGTGTGGACATAAGATGCATCAAGCTAGCCACCAATTCTTTGATGGGTAATTCATTAACCGGTAATGAATCATCATTGGATGACAACTTCAGCCCAAACTCCATAGTTCTAAATCCAGAATCTTAGAGATGTTAATCAAACAAAGTATACCAAGCTCGTGGATCCTGCTTAAGTCCATACAAGGACTTAATTAAACTGCAAACCAAATGATCATGACTAGGTAATCAAAATCCTTCAAACAGCACCATGTATACCTCGTCCAAATCTCCATTCAGAGAACCAAATTGAGTTGCTATGGAGAGAAGCAACCGAAATGTGAACATCTTCACAGTAGGATTAAAAACCAATTCCTCGGTAGTAGCAGTGGGAGTAAAAATCAACTCCACAATAGTAGTGAGAGAAAAAACCAACTCCGTAGTAGGAGAAGAAACCATCTCCTCATCTATTCCCTCCTGTTGGGAAAAGCCTTTTGCAACAAGATAAGTCGCATACTTGTCCAAAGTACCAATTTTGTCCACCCATTTGCAACAATGGGTTGTGTAACCAGCATTATAGATCCCATACAAAGGTTAAAAGCGAGAGCAAAATGACCATGCTCTATTGAATAACAACCTTGTTTCCAATCCTTTGAGCCATGTGCATGGGACTGAGATTGAGAGATTGAGGAATTGCATCCTCTTGCACATACTTTGCAGTGGATATTCGATGCACAACTAGTGCATGTAAGTTGAATGGAGCAGGATCAACAAGCCTATGAGGAATTTCATCCTCCAACACATCATGTATGGTGGAGTCTCCCTCCACATGTGCATTTACATTGACTTTGGTACGGTCAACAAGCCTATACAAGCCACCTTGTCCAATGCTTAGGGAAATTACTCTATTATGTTCTACTACAAAGACAATACATTGCTTCCTAGAGAATTTTAGGACAATTTTGGGATTTTTTGTTAACTAACAAACAAGATATTTTAATTCATGCTAGGAATAGGCCTCACATTTCATTACTTTGATTTTTCTAGCATTATTCAACACTATGCAAAAATCTCCTATCCCTTCTACTTCAAGTGATTGACCATCAACTAATGAAACCGAATCAGAAAAGTTTGTGGTTATAGTAAATTTGGCATACCAATGCTTAAAACATGTGAAATATCTAGATGCACCAGAATAAATGAACCAACAATTGGCAGCACTATTGTTCGAGTATAATGCCATGAGGACATATACTTCCTCAAAATCTCGTTCCTATTCAACTGTTGCCACATTTGCTGCTTGATTGCTTTGTTAGTAAAGTGCATATTGTTGCTTCTGATAATCCTTTTTGATATGCCTAACCTTATGATAGTAAAATCACTTCACCTAAAACTTAGAAGATGAATCAATAGGAATATGTTTCCACTTCCTTTTTTATTGAGCAGCAAGTGCATTCTCTAATTGTCCAGCACTGGACTCATTTGCTTATGTCTGTCTGCGTTCTTTCTGCACCAAATAGGAACTACCCTGATCAAATGTCAAGTTCTGACTTTCTACCATCAAGTGTAAAGCCTCCACGAAATATTCATATGGGGGCATCAAGTTGTTTAGAACAAAAGCCACCATGTCATCGTCGTCCACTTTTTCGTTCATGTCTCGTAACTGGTCTCGAATATCTTTCCTCTGAAGAAGATGTTTTGATAGGGACTCATGCTAAGACATTTTCGCAGAAAATAGCAGATTCTTCAAGTATAGAACCCAACTTTTCTCTAAAGTTTGATACTTATTTTTCAAAGTGATCTAAAGCACACTTGCCTCAATGGCATTCTAAACCTCAGGAATCATTTGATCTAACACAAATAACTTTAACAATAACAAGGCCTCCTTATGATGCTTGTCATAATCTGAAAATTTTGTAGGTCTTGTTTCAATGCCGAAAATGATTTTATCACAATCATGATATTACGCAATTGTTAAAACCTTACGACTCCAAACCTTATTATTATGACCAATTAATTTATGTGCTTTCAGCAAAACGAAGTTTTGAATATTGACAACTAATCACACAATATTTTGACCTCTGACACAGAAACCAATGCAAAGGAAAATGTGAAGTTTGCTTAAAAAAATGATTTAAGTTTTGCAAATTTGTGCCCTAGCACATTCTAGGTTGTCCACGAAAACGCTGTAATAAACCTCAGAAAAAAACATTACCAATGTTTAGAAATGGTGAAACTTTCTTGTCTTGTCTGCCACACACAAAAAACCCTTTCTTCTGATATGGTAACTTAATGCAACCACCTTCAACACATTCACATACTATTCTTTGTTTGAAAATCCCATTAAATTTTAAAAGCTTCTTCACTTTCCACTCTGTGCCCTAGTGTGATGATTCTTTTCTGGAGATTCGTGACTATTCTCCCTCTACGAATCCATATCAATCTACCCTAGCGTATCCGTGACAGTCTTCCTCTAACATTCCTCTACAAATCCGCAAATGATCTTTTTCCTTCATGTGTTTTGCATTTGATTTTGTTCTTCCTCTACAACTTGCGTCTAGCAGATCACGTGCCCTACTGTGGGCATTTTCCTTTGTCTAGTTCAACTGCAATAAAACCGCAATTTTTCTTCGGGTTGTCTAGTCTTCATGTGATTCCTTTGTGTTCTAGTCTCACGACTCCTTTATCTTCTGCAAATTGTGACTTAGAGCTATTGCAAATCACAACCTTAGTCATTGGCTGGAAATCGACATTTTCCCTGATCTGTTCTTCAAAATGCATTTTTCTAGTTCCGGTCTGGTCTGCGCAAAAAAACTCTCCTTTTCCTTCACAAAAACGTCACAATTTTTCTTCTCTCCCTTAGTTTTGATGATATTGGTCTACAACCTTTGCCTTCAAATTGATGAATATAGTCTGCAACTCATTAATCCTTCCTTTGCACCTTGTTCGCAAATTGCAAATCCTTCTACTACAACCTTCAAACATACCATTCGTACCCCAAAAAACTGCTAAGGGCTTTCTCGAACCTCAAACCTCTTCTCCATTTCTTCCATAGTTTGTACCCGACTCAAGCTTCCTCAAACTTCTACAACTTTTTGTTTGTACCCTTCTTCGAAAGCTTCCTTGAATAGTGGCTTTGATACCAATGTTAGCAAACGAATGTTGAAAGAATGAAGAGAAATGAAACGCATACAACACACTTGTGTGTCCATCTTTTTATTAAGCAGAAAGGAAGCTATAGAAGTTGGGAAGGTTGATAACCACCATTAGTTAATGACTAACAAATAGCGAATTAATAACTTTAACAAGAACAAGGGTATGCACAGAACGGGCTTGTTTATGATGCCTCAGAGATTTTAGCAAATGCATATAATAGGTTTAAAGCCAACTCAATGACCTTTACAGCATGCCCAACCTTTCCCAGAATGAGAGTGTTGAAAGACTCGAAACAGAGCATAATGCCTGAACAAAGAAGTCGCATGAAGTACTTCACAAAAATGCCTCCCAGAAATGTGGCTCCATAGAATACAAAATGGTTATAGGATGCAAGTGCCTTGATGCAAAATATTTAATCATATAGAAGGGAAGAATGTAATGTCCCCTTTTCGAACAAGTCTTGGGAGGAGACCCTTAGCCTTTTTGTTCCCAAGGGTTAAGGAAATTAGAGGCAAAAAGGGGAACATTTGAGAGCTTCAAGAGCATTTAATAGAAAAGCACTTTATGATCTAATTTTGGGACCTTTTTATAGGCCATGAGCACTTAAGGCCTAAAGTGAATTTTATAAGGAAGCTTTTATATTTCTTTTTTTTAAAAGAAAAAGGTAAACTCTCCCTCCTAATTTTGAGCGCTACACTTGGAGGTTGGGTATAAAAGGCTAGGAGAGATTCATTTGGAAGGGTTATGCATTTTGGATATTGACTTGTTGATCAAGTATGTCAAGCTTGTTTACAGTGACTTGAGGACGAAAACTTTCAGGTGTACCAAGGGTTTGGGGACGAAAACCTCCATTCCTTCATTAAGGGCAGCTCTATTCAAGCGCCGTAATTTTGCTTTAGATTTGCATGTTTGCATACAATTGATCTTACAAAGGTGTTTTGGAACACTACCTTGTCTGAAAGATTGACGATCACCTTTAGAAGCTTGGTGATTGCATTTTTGCAGGTAAAGGAGGTAAGCGACTTGCTTGGGAGAGTTGTTTGTTGGTTTTGAAAGCCATCCCTAGGGTGGTGAATTGGTTGGAGGATTGGCAACCCCTCTCTAGAGGGCTATTTGGCTTCAAAACCCTCTTCTAGGGTTTCGAGGTATTTTTAGTAATTTATTCTAGCTTGGTGAATTGTTTGTGGGATAACTCGCAGGGTTTGAGGGCCACTCCGTGTCCTAAAATATTCAAAAAATTATTATATTATTTTTGCAATCTTGGTGACTTGCATTGAGAGACTTGGAAGGCTTGTGGAAGGGCAAATTTGAGGGTTTAATACTCAGATTTAAATTTATAATTTATTCCCAAGTGTGGCAACTTCTTTGGAGGGTTAGTTTGACAATTTGAAGCCATAAATGTGTTCATTGGAGGTTATAATATTTTGCATGATTTTTGCATAATTATTTGGGAGTTTTTACAAGGGTTTCAAGGCAAATTTGAAGGAGAAAACGTAGTTGTACCTGCAAATGAAAATCAAAATTATTGCAAAGGGTAATTTTCAGTCATATAGCCATTTCCACCTTGCCAAAAGAGGTATTTTATTTCAGTTTCATATTCAACAATTTTGGGGTTATATTGGAGTGTGTGTTGCTTGGAATTTGGTCATTCTTTTCAGCGTTTTAGATTATTTTCAGATTGGATAGGGTTTGTTGCAAAACCCTTATTTTGTAGACTTGTCTCAAATTGGGTACATTGCAGTGGTATCAGAGCCATATCTTGAGCATCTATGGGATAAGGTTAGGGTTGAGAGTCTTAATTAGGCCCAAGATCGTGGGAATTAGCCCTTTAAAGTGGAGGACCAGCCTTTGGTTTATTGGGATCTAATGGAATATTATGATGAGTATATGACACATGCACCTCGATTCAGAAGGGGAAGGAGCTTCAGAGAATGGCTAGCGTTGAGACAAGGCAAAGAGCTCCATGGGCACATAGCTACACATGACAATTTGGGTAAAATAGTTCTCCCAACTTTTGATGTGGATTCAGGTATTTCGGTGAGTGCTTGGGTGGACAAGGTAAGTAAATACCTTGACTTGAGACCTAGGGTTAAAAAGAGAAGCTCTAATTTTTGTCATCCAACATTTGGATGGGGCTACCCATGAATGGTGGCATCATGGATGGGAAGCACAAGGACATAACATCATTGGAACATATGAGGAGCTTTTTGAGAGGATCATTAAGGAGTTTGGTAAGAAGGTAGAGCCACCAAAATCAAAATTACTAATGGCACCAAGTAGGGACTTCCAATTGTATAAAGGGCAGCCTTTGAAACAACTAACTGAGCCTAGTTTCCAATTATACAAGAGGCAACCACTCTACGAGTTTGTTGGTCATCAAAAATCAGTGGTTGCTAGGCAGCCAATACCAAATTTTCAGATTGGCATGGATAGGTCATTGCGTGGGGAATTTGAGCATCGAAATTCAGTAAATTGTGGGCCTCTTATGATAGACAATCAGCTAGATTCAAAATCAGATAATTCAGAAAATTTTGAGGCATGCAAAACTGAAATTGAGGGGCAACCACCAAGGGGAGGACAATCAAAAAATTCTGAGCCAAAAAAAGAAAATATGAAGGTAGGCAAAACCGAACTTGAAGAGCATTTGCACAAGAAAAAGATTGACAGCCAGCACGTGCAAAGGGAATGGATAATTGCTACACTATCTAGTGCTACAAGATGCCATGCTTTCCATGTGAAAGGGACCCGTAGAGGCAAAAGGGTGACCATGTTAATGGATAATGGAGCCACTCATAACTTCATAGATGCTAAAGTGGTTGCAAAACATAGGCTACCCACCAAGGAAAATGGTGGATTTAAGGTAACCTTGGGGGATGGCTTTTCCATTCCATGTACTTCCAACACCTTGGAATTGAAACTCGCCATGGGTGAATATGCTTTTGAAGGTTAGTTCCATGTGATAGACCTTGGGGAGTTCGATGTTGTGCTTGAAGCCTAATAGTTTCAATCCATTGGTGTGTACACTCAAAATTTACAGGACTTAAAACTGAAATTTATGGCAGCCAACAAGGAAATTATTCTTCATGGCTTAAACAATGGGACACCCATGATGGTCACCTCCAAAAAGATGGGGCGAGGTTTTAATAAAGGGCAGATTGCATGGGCAGCTGAATTATTTATGCATGATACACGGTTTGATTCAAATCAGCAATGCATCACTAGGATGTCCAAGTCATCCTAGATAGGCACAAGGGAGTGTTTGGTGACATACCGCATGGGCTGCCCCCAGATAGAGGGTTTGAGCATATAATTGAGTTGGAGTAAGGCACAACAACAGTGATCACTACCCCCTACTGCCACTCACGGATATACAAGGAGGAGATTGGGAAGGCCATCCAAGAGTTACTTGAGATGGGGCACATAAGACATAGTTCTAGTCCCTTTGTTTCTTGGTGGTGCTTGTGAAGAAAAAGGATGGGACCATGAGGATGTGTATTGATTATAGATTGTTGAACAAAATAACCATCAAGAATAGGTATCCCATACCTAGGATTGATGAACTCATTGATGAGCTTCATGGGGCGATTTACTTCTCTAAAATAGATTTGAATACTGGTTACCACCAAATTCGTGAGGGAGGAAGATGTGCAAAAAACGGCTTTCCATTGTCACTAAGGGCATTATAAATTTTTGGTCATGCTCTTTGGACTCACCAATGCTCCTGCTACATTTTAATCTTGTATGAATCACATTTTCAAACAACATTTGAGGAAGTTTGTGCTAGTATTCTTTGATGACATATTGATATATAGCAAAACTAGGGATAAGCATTTGCGCCACTTGGCGATTGTGTTGGGAATGTTAGAACAACAAACCCTCTTTGCAAAAAAATCTAAATGTGAATTTGCTACATTTGAAATTTTGTATTTGGGACATGTAATTAATGCTCAAGAGGTCCAAGTGGACCAACAAAAGATTCAAGCCATACTTGATTGGCCACCTCCCACTATTATGACTCAATTGAGAGGGTTTTTTGGATTATGTAGCTATTATCTTAGGTTTGTGAAAGGTTTTTCTCAACTTGTTTCCCCCCTTACAAACTTGACAGGGATAGGTGCCTTTGTGTGGTCCCAACCTGCTTTGGAGGCTTTTGTGAGACTTAAGGAGGTGATGAGTTCTTGCCCCGTGCTTGTTCCAGATTTTTCAAATCCTTTCGCATTGGAATGTGATGCTTCAATAGAGGGGATAGGAGTTGTCCTAATGCAAAAATGACATCCCATTGCTTTTAAGAGTAAAAAACTCAAGGGGAAAACAAATTTTCAATCTGTGTAATGTCCCCACTTTAGCAGTTGACCAAGTGTGTGTGTGTGTGTGTTAGCCTGGTTCTACATGGTCCCGAGGGCTAATGAAGGGTTTAAAGGGATCCTAGAGTGTTTTGGCCTAGTCATTTCCAATTTGGGCCAAAACAGAGTTGATCTACTGAGTTTCAGGCATCCTTACTATTTTTAGTAAGATAGCAGGACACAGCAAAGGCCAGTTTTGATGATTGGATTTGATACTCCTCGACGAGAGCTTTTCGGCAAACTATCACTTGCGCTATTCGGAGTCCGATTGCTATTATATTTTAATGCCTGAAGTGTTATAAAAGTAACATTTAACTTAATTGCAAGATATTAAAGTGTTACTTTAAATATTTACTTTATGGGGATGGTACCCAAGGGAGACATAAGTAATATTTTAATACATAAACTATTGCACATCTTTTATCCCACATTGCTCAAGAGAGTTGAGTCACCCCCTTGGAGAAAGAATAAAAGGAAGTGTTTGTGGCTTCATTAGGCATGTTGGATAAGAAGAAAAGAATTGCTGCACTTGCAGTTTGCAGGTTATTTTGGGCATTTGAGAACATCCTCATCTATAGCACTCTAGACATCAATCCATGGGATTGGTCTTTGGAGTGTGCTTTCAACCTCATACAGCGGCGCCACTGTAGCAGCTATGCCACTGTAGCAGCCATGCCACTGTAGCAGCCGCGCCACTGTAGCAGCTCGTCACTGTAGCAACCTGCAGAGTTCGTAGATACTAGCCTGTAGAGTCCGTAGAAATCAGCCTGCAAGCTTGGAGAGTCTGTAGAAGCATCCCGTAGAGTCCGTAAAAATCAGCTTGCAAGACTGCAAAGTCCGTAGAAGCAGCCTGCAGAGTCCGAAGAAATTAGCCTGCAAGCCTGCAGAGTCCGTAGAACCAGTTGCAGAGTCCGTAGAGCCAACTGCAGAGTCCGTAGATACCAGCCTACAGAGTCCGTAGAAATTAGATCAGCCTGCAAACCTGCAGACTTTGTAGAAGCAGCCTGCAGAGTCCATAGATACCAGCTTGTAGAGTCCGTAGAAATCAGCGTGCAAGCCTGCAGAGTCCGTAGAATCAGCTGCAAAGTCCGTAGAACCAGCTGCGGAGTCCGTAGAACCCAGCCTACAGAGTCCGTAGAACCAGCCTATAGAGTCTGTAGAATCCAGCCTGCAGAGTCCGTAGAAACCAGCCTACAGAGTCCGTAGTTCCGTTGGACGAAGAACAAAATGATCGCACCTTTAGTACTCGTTGGGGATATTCGCTTGAAATAATGTTCATTCCATTACTGAAGTATTTAGTGAGTTATCGCGTGGACGGCATTGTACTTGTTTACTCATTTTGAAATTAATATAAATACAGTGTGTTGGTTATTCCCGCTGTGTGTATCTATGCTTTCAATTCTATATTTATGTTACATGCATAAGACTTTGTAAAACACAAAAAAAAACAATACAAGCAAACCGTTCTGGAGTCATAAGGGGTTTCAGCTGGGTTAGTTTTGGGCGCAACAGGGGTGCCCATTACAGTGGTATCAAAGCCTATTTTCCTGCCATCTTGTGTTGGTTTGCAAAAGAAGATTTTCAGAAGTTATTGCACCAAATCCTCAGTTAGGAGAATATTTTGGAACCGAAATTGCGTAAGTAGACATCATAAACAACATTCCAACAAGCTAAAGACTCAGAAATATAAAGACTTACAACAGCATGCCAAGAATTTAACGAACAAAAAAAAAATCAGAAATCGAAGGCAGATTAGTTCGGGATATTACAATAAATAAAATAAAGACAATGGTAGATTTGAAAAGTGTCATTTTCTCAAAAGAATTCAAAGATATTTTTAATGGTGATCAGTTAAGGGATTTACAGAAAGAAAGGGAAGTAGGGAATCGGCTTTATGTAATTGGATTACAATTGAAGTCCACAGAATTTCCTGATGATGTTCTCTCTAAGTTGGGGGAATTAGACACATATTTGTCCAAAGTAGACCAGTCAGATTGGAGGCTTCTGAACTAGGCCTTGCAGCCCTCAATGATCGCTTTGGCTCAGCACAGGTTTGTGGAACATCCTTATGAAGAGGTGAGACTTGCAGTTGCTTCTTGTCACAGTGAGATCATAAGGATAAGAGCACCTGTAGCACCCTATAATGATGACATACTAAAAGGGGTTCTGCAGCTAATTGCGGAGAGCCTACATGGGTTACATTATGTCAAAGCCCCTACTTTTGGTAGGAAGGCTAAGATTTTAGAAAACATGGCAAGAACCAGATCATTTATCATTTTGTTGGATCTCAGATGTGATAAATTGATTCCTCAAATGTTTCGATGCTTCTTAACTGAAATTAGGAAGCACCATCCAGACAATGTGAGGGCTTGTATGCAAACTATTATGTTCTTAATCTTAGATGAGGATGATGATATCTGCAAGCAATTGCAATCAAACTTGTTGGCCATTTGGAGGAAGGAGCAGTGTGTTACCCCCACGGCCCATGCGCTCTCAAAGGGTTTGGTCGAAGAGAAAATTGGGAGGTTCAAGGAAGAGAAAAAGAGCAAGAACCAAATGAGGAAAGAGCATATTTGTTTCACTTGTCAGGAACACTAGTCATTTGATCACACATGTGGCGTTAATAAGGAAAAAGAACCATTGCAGCCAAGTAGTGTTGAAAACATGCCAACAAATAAGGTTACAAAGTTTGAAGAGGATGGCTTAACTCAAGAAGGGAGTATGCTTGAGTCTCAAAATGTCTCTAATGAATTGCCAGAATCTTCATATGATAAAGAGTTGTGTGGAAATGAGGAGATGGTGGCAGCCTTAGGCCTACATCTAGATCATTCCTACAGAGATTATGAGGCATCTACAAGAGGGTGCATGAGTCTCTTGGTGGGTGACATAGAGATTATGTTTGACAATCCATATGAAGGTATGGTTTCTATTGGTGTTCCTTTGGTTGATCACAAAGTGGAAGATAATGCAAACCTGGATCAGCCCTTTAGAGATATTGTAAACATAGCTTCCCTTGATGTAAAGCATGAGGTTGACATGGATAATGATGGTGTGGATTTTTGGAATGATCACAATGCATCTTCTAGTGTGATAGTTGATTCCTATGATGACACAATTCCTCCACATGAAGAAAAATTAGAACAAAAGCTTTTGGTATGGGAAGATTTGCAAGACCATTTGATGGTAATGGAAGACAAAATTGCTCAAGCATTATCAAGGATGGATTCTATTCATAAGCACCTAGAGGACCTCATTTGGACAGCCCAAAGGGAGGAAAGACAAAATGGAATGGGACTTGGAATTTCTCATATGCACTTGCATTCTTTCAAGAAAGCATTGAAGTTGATGAAAGAGGACTACTTGCAAATGCCTAGCGATAACTTACATCCTCCTCTTGATATTGTGGCACTTACACTTGAGAAAACTTATGAAGACAATGTTGCAAGTGTTGGACAAGAAATTTTCAATGATGATACGCTAAAAGGGGTCAAAAACATGGCTCAAGCATATAACAATCATTCTGATTTGAATGACAACAGTTATGTTCCTATGTTTCAACAAGAGATAACGACTTGGTCACATGAAGAGGATAGCGTTATGGAATCCACCTATAATGGCACCCAAATTGTGTGTGATAACTATGGGGAACATAGGGTGGATTCAAGCCAACATGGTATGAAAATTCCTCATCATTCCAAGGAAGATAGCATAGGCAAGGACACAAAGGTTGAAACCAGTCCTAAATTTCAGTTTAAGAACAGCAGTGATATATTTCACCTTTCTCATAATGTTGCCACTAACAATCATGAAGAAAGTAAGGGTACAGTTTCACCTACTGATGGACTACAAGAGGTAAGTATGGTACATGGTAATTTTGATGTGTCTCTTGTCATAGGACTGAGTCTATACATTTTGATACAGCTGATATAGAATATACCCAAGTTTTCAATGAAAAATGATTGGAAAGAGCTAAACAAGCTAAGATTGTGGTTCAACAAGCCAAGCTTCACTTTCAACATATTCGTGATATTTGCCATTCTTTTAATGATGAGAGACATGAATTGCCTAACCCAAAGTCTCCAGTTGAGATAGTTGATCATTCCCATGATGGTGATAGTGATTGGGTTGATGAATGTCTTAGTGGGCCAGCCACTCAAGAGTTGTCTATGTTGAGCAGTGTTGATGATTGGATTTGATACTCCTCGACGAGAGCTTTGCGGCAAACTATCACTTACGCTATTCGAAGTCCGATTGCTATTATATTTTAATTCCTGAAGTGTTATAAAAGTAACATTTAGCTTAATTGCAAGATATTAAAGTGTTACTTTAAATATTTACTTTATGGGGATGGTACCCAAGGGAGACACAAGTAATATTTTAATATATAAATTGTTGCACATCTTTTATCCCACATTGCTCAAGAGAGTTGAGTCGCCCTCCTGGAGAAAGAATAAAAGAAAGTGTTTGTGGCTTCATTAGGCATGTTGGATAAGAAGAAAAGAATTGATGCACTTGCAGTTTGCTGGTTATTTTGGGCATTTGAGAACATCTTTCTCATCTGTAGCACTCTAGACATCAATCCCTGGAATTGGTCTTTAGAGTCTGTGCTTTCAGCCTCATACAGCGGCGCCACTGTAGCAGCCACACCACTATAACAGCGGCGCCACTGTAGCAGCAGTACCACTGTAACAGCCGTGCCATTGTAGCAGTCGCGCCACTATAGCAGCTCGTCACTGTAGCAGCGTGCAGAGTCCGTAGATACCAGCTTGCGGAGTCCGTAGAAATCAGCGTGCAAGCCTGCAGAGCCCGTAGAAGCAACCTGCAAAGTCTGTAGAAATCAGCCTGCAAACCTGCAGAGTCCGTAGAAGAAACCTGCAGAGTCCGTAGAAATCAACCTGCAAGCCTACAAAGTCTATAGAACCAGTTGCAGAGTCCGTAGATACCAGCGTGCAGAGTCCATAGAAGTAGCCTGCAGAGTCCGTAGATACCAGCCTGCAGAGTCCGTAGAAATCACCATGCAAACCTGCAAAGTCCGTAGAAGCAGCCTGCAGAGTCCATAGAAATCAGCCTGCAAGCCTGCAGAGTCCATAGAAGCAGCCTACAGAGTCCATAGAAATCAACCTGCAAGCTTGCAAAGTCCGTAGAACCAGTTGCAGAGTCCATAGAACCAGCTGCGGAGTCCGTAGAACCAGTTGCGGAGTCCGTAGAACCAGCTGCGGAGTCCATAGAACCAGCGTGCAGAGTTTGTAGAAACCAGCCTGCAGAGTCCATAGAAACCAGCTTGCAGAGTCCATAGTTCCGCTGGACGGAGAACAAAATGATCGCACCTTCGGTACTCGCTGGGGATATTCGCTTGAAATAATGTTCATTCCATTACTAGAGTATTTAGTGAGTTATCGCGTGGCCGGCATTGTACTTGTTTACTCATTTTGCAATTAATATAAATACAATGTGTTGGTTATTCCAGCTGTGTATCTGTGCTTTCAATTCTATATTTATGTTACATGCATAAGACTTTGTAAAACACAAAAAAAAAAACAATACAAGCAAACCGTTCCGGCGTCATAAGGAGTTTCAGCTGGGTTAGTTTTGGGCGTAACAGGGGTGCCCATTACAGTATGACAAGAAAATGTTAGCTATTATGCATGCTTTAGCCAAATTTTGCCAATACTTGTTTTGTCGAAGATTCGTAGTCAAAACGGATCACAATAGCCTTGAACATAGTTCGCATACTCACAGTGGGTGAGTACTTGCCTAGCCAAAAAAAAATTTACTCGGCGACAACTTGCCAAATAAAATTGAAAAAAAAAAATTGTCAAGTACTCACGAGTACTCGCCAGGAGCAAAAATAATGATTACTCGAAGGATTCTTGCAAGTTCAGTGGTTATTCACTGCAGGTTTTTTCCAGCAAGTACTCGAGTAACCAGTGATACTTGTCAGTTATGCAATCTATGGCCTCAAGAACTTCCTCACACAATATGATTTGAATGATAAGCAACAAAAATGGGTGAGTAAATTACAATCCTATGATTTCGATATTGAATATGTGAAAGATAAATATGATAAGGTGGTCAATGCCTCGTCAAGAAGGCCTTATTTGTGCTCCTTGAGTGAATTAACAGCAAATTGGAGGGCTATAATTATAGCCAAATATGCAAGGGACAAGCGAGCTACAGAGATTTTGGAGGGTAATATGGTGGACAAAAAAATATAAGGTACATGAGCATCTAAATTTTTATAAGCAGAATTATTTTAAACCCTCTCTAAGTTGAAACATCAAATTATAAGAGCTACTCATGATGATACTATGGCTGGTCATCAAAGATACTTCAAGACATACAAGCGGGTGAGAGAAAGATTTGCTTGGAAGGGCTTAAAGAAAGATATTCTATCACATGTTCGAGAGTGTGCGGTGTCAAAAGAATAAAGGGAAGACTACATTTCTAGTGGGACTCTTACAACCTCTTCCTATTCCCCACCAAAAATGGGAGAGCATATCCATGGATTTCATCATAGGATTGCCATGTCACCAGGTAAATGTGGAATTTTTGTAGTGGTGGATAGATTAACCAAATATGCTCCTTTTTATGCACTTCCAGCTAAGTACAACGCTCCTTATATAGCAGAAATATTTTTCAAAGAGGTACTCAAGTTGCATGGATTACCCAAAATTATCATAAGTTATAGGGACAACCGGTTTCATAACCATTTTTGGCAAGATCTTTTTAAACTGATAGGTACGGAATTGCTTCCAAGCACTAGCTACCACCCCCAAACAGATGGACAAATTGAGATCGTCAATAAGTGGGTGGAAGGGTACCTAAGGATCTATGTTTCGGGGCAGCAAACAGGGTGGAATAGATGGTTGTACATGGCAAAATTCTGCTACTATACTTTCTACCACATGTCTGGTGGTATGTCACCCTTCAAAGCTTTATATGGATATGAAGCTCTTTCATTTTTTGATCTTATTTTGGAGGATAATAGGGTACCCAAGGCTGCTAATTTGGTATAGCAGAGTTCTGAAATTTTGGACCAGCTCAAGAAAAATTTACAACAAGCGCAAAATCAGCAAAAGCTTTATGCAGATCAGCATAGGGTGGAGAGGAAATTTGAGGTAGAAGACATGGGCTATTTGAGGTTGCAAACCTATAAACAATCCTCTCCTAAACAAAGTGGACCAAAAAAGTTGAGGCCCCATTTCTATGGGCCATATAAAATTCAAAGAAGGGTAAGTAAGGTGGCCTATGAGCTGGAATTACCGGAAGGAAGCAAGATCCATAATGTTTTCCATGTTTCTTACCTAAAAAGGGCTCTTGGAAAACATATAACACCCTCCATTGACTTGCCACCTCATGATGATGAAGGTAAATAGGTTTTGATTCCCGAAACTATCCTTGAGATTCGTGAGAGGATGCTCCAAAATCAAACCCTCACAAAATACTTGGTTTAATGGAAAGATATGACTTTAGAAGATGCAACTTGGGAAGGGACAGCCATCATTCAACACCCAAGTTTACAATTGCTTGTGGGCAAGCAATTTTAGGAAGAGAGGATTGTAATGTCCCCTTTTCGAACTAGTCTTGAGAGGAGACCCTTAGCCTTTTTGTTCCCAAGGGCTAAGAAAATTAGTGGCAAAAAGGGAAACACTGTAGAGCTTCAAGAGCATTTAATGGAGACCTTTTTGAGGGTCAAGGGCACTTAAGGCCTAAAGTGAATTTTATAAGCAAGCTTTTATATTTATTTATTTTAAAAAAAAGGGAAACTCTCCCTTCTAATTTTGAGTGCTACACTTGAAGGTTGGGTATAAAAGGCAAGGAGAGGTTCATTTGGAAGGGTTAAGTATTTTGGATATTGAATTGTTAATCAAGTATGGCAAGCTTGTTCACCATGACTTGAGGTCGAAAACCTTCAAGTGTACCAAGGACTTGGGGACAATAACTTTCATTCCTTCATTAAAGGCAGCTCTATTCAAAGTTAAGGCCTAATGTGAATTTTATAAGCAAGCTTTTATATTTATTTATTTTAAAGAAAAGGGAAACTCTCCCTTCTAATTTTGAGTGCTACACTTGGAGGTTGGGTATAAAAGGAAAAGAGAGGTTCATTTGGAAGGGTTATGTATTTTGGATATCGAATTGTTAATCAAGTATGGCAAGCTTGTTCACCGTGACTTGAGGACGAAAACCTTCAAGTGTACCAAGGGCTTGGGGACAAAAACTTTCATTCCTTCATTAAGGGCAACTCTATTCAAGGGTTATAATTATGCTTCAGATTTGCATAGTTGCATGCAATTGATCTTACAAAGGTGTTTTGGAACACCACCTTGTCTAAAAGATTGGCCAGCACCTTTGGAAGCTTGGTTATTGTGTTTTTGCAGGTAAATGAAAGAGCGACTTGCTTGGGAGAGTTTGTTGATTTTGGAAGCCATCCCTGGGGTGGTGAATTGGTTGGAGGATTGGCGACTCCTCTCTAGAGGGCTATTTGGCTTCAAAACCCTCTTCTAGGGTTTAGAGGTATTTTTAGCAATTTATTCCAGCTTGATGAATTGTTTGTGGGATAACTTGCAAGGTTTGAGGGCCACTCTGTGTCCTAAAATATTATATTATTTTTCCAATCTTGGAGACTTACATTGGGAGACTTGGAAGGCTTGTGGAAGAGCAAATTTGAGGGTTTAATAGTCAGATTCAATTTTATAATCTATTCCCAAGTGTGGCGACTTCCTTGGAGGGTTAGTTTGACAATTTGAAGCCATAAATGTGTTCAATGGAGGTTCTAATATTTTGCATGATTTTGCATAATTATTTGGGAGTTTTCGCAAGGTTTTCAAGGCAGATTTGAAAGAAAAAATACAGTTATACTGGCAAATGAAAATCAGAATTATAGCAAGAATAATTTTCAATCATGTCATCATTTCCACCTTGCGAAAAGAGGTATTTTATTTCAGTTTCATATTCAGCAATTTTGGGGTTATATTGGAATGTGTGTTGCTTGGAATTTGGCCATTCTTTCTAGCTAGGGTTTGATGATTTAAGGATCAGATTTCAGATTATTTTCAGATTGAGTAGGGTTTGTTGCAAAACCCTTATTTTGTAGACTTGTCTCAAATTAGGGATATTACAAAGAACATGAATCACAGAGGAAGAACAAGATGACGCCCACAAACTGTTTCACAAAATGTGATCCTATGGAAGGCAATGACAGCAGAGTATGCACAAAAAATGCTTGTTGAAAATGCCTTGGAGATTTTAAGCAAAAGCAATTGTCAACTGTAAAGCCAAACTCCACAACCTTCACCAACATCTTTCCATCCTATGCAAAAATTGGAATGTTGGAGCTTGGTAAAGACACTCACTAAAGTCAAATCAAATGCAGATTTTTTGTCAGATACTGCCATTGTGATGACTGCCCTAACAAACATGAATGCAAATTGTGAAAGCTTGCAAAACACACCTGCATGAATTGTTTCACAAAATGCCTAAATAAGAATGCAGTTTTCTTCGTTGAAGGGGATGCATATAGATTGCACGCAAATTATTTGACAAAATGTCATAGTATGCAAGTACGCAAAACAAGTCTACAGTTATATGAATTGTTTGACAAAATTCCCGAACAAAAAGTAGTCTTGGGGAAGGCCGCGATTGCAGGGTACGTGCTACAGGAGAATGTTGAAAAGGATGGCTAGTGGAAATTGTTTGCTGGAAAATTGGCTTTTGATGGTGCAACCGATGCATCATCTAGCCTTGTGTTTAGTATTTACTATTTGGACTATGCTCAAACAAGACTGGCTAATGACACCAAGGCTGCAAAAAGGAGAGAGGCATTTTAATGGGGCTTATTCATGTCTACCAAAAGATTCTGAAATTTGATGGTATTGTTGGACTTTACCATGGAATCAACATATCATGTGTACAAATTATTGTGTATCATTGTCTCTACTTTGGAACGTGTGATTTCCTAAAGCCAATTGTTTTGGTTCGAGATATTCAGAATAACTTCCTTGCAAGTTCCCTCCATAGCTGGGCTATTACATTGGTGTGGGCTATTGATGCGGTGAGATATAGGAGCTTGATGGATATTTTTGCACAGATGCTCAAGAAGGAAGTTGCCAAATCTCTTTTCAAGGGTGTTGTTTTAGAAGCCCATAAAATTTTCATCGCCGGGAATAAAATCAAAAGCTCCAAAAAAATTCATTTTTTATTTTTTTATTTAAAAAAAACGGAAAAGATTTATAATGGAAAGATCAAATTATACATATTCTATTGTGTCAAGGATAAAAGAATATACATATTCTATTGTGTCAGGGATAAAAGTTATTAGTCTAGGCCTAGGCAATAGAAACATAAGCAAGCATAGGCAACATAATCATTGATACAAATATAACTTGATAATTTGTCGAAGATCTTGTTGAAGCTTGCCGGACCACCAAAGCGATGGAGGACCAAAACAAGATATATTCCCACTGCCAAGGGCCCAATTAGCTAAAGCATCTGCCACTCTATTGAGCTGGGTTGGAATATGTTTGAAGGTGATTTCCTGAAATGTCCTTTAGATGTATTTTGTCCCTTTCTCTACACAGTCGCCAATTTCTGCCCTGATTCACAACAGAGGTGGAGAGCAATCTAACTGTAATCAGTGAATCAGATTCAACCCTAATTCTCTACCACCCAAGTTTCAGGGCTTCTTGCAAACCCCTAGATATAGCGTGAATTTCAGCTAAATTATTTGTGGCGTACCCAATACTTTCCGAAAAGAAAAAGCCACAGAACCATCAAAAAGTCTTTCGATGCCACCCATACTTGATTTTCTGGGATTACCTCTAGAAGCACCATCTATGTTCAGCTTACCATATCCTAGAGGGGTAGACCACTTACTATCAATCTGATTTTTCTTGCTTGGTTTAGAGACAGTGATTCTAGTACTTGAAGGACATATCAATAGCTGGTTTAGAAGACTATCCCATTGTGGAGAGAGAGATTGAGGTAACCGAACTTTGTGCTTGATGGATTCATCTATATTCAACTTGATCTTCTCCCACACCCAAGAGCTATATCTACTCTCCGTTGAAATAGTCGTCTATTTCTTTCTGTCCAATTATTCCATAACAATAGAGTAATACCACTCCATAAAGCCTGTCCAAAATTATGACTATCTTTAGTATATTTACCCCACTCCCTAAAAGGTTGTTCAATAGCTTGCATATCAGTCCAAGGAATCCAAATAGTTTGGCCAAATGCTGCCACAATTTGCTCACAAACGGACAATAAAGAAAAAGATGAGGAATAGTTTCTTCAGAGTCCAAGCACATGACACACCTAAAAGGGCCATAAAACCCACTTTTCATAAGCCTGTCCCCGTTAAGTATTTTTTTGTTCAATAACAACCAAACAGAGAAACAAACTTTGGGCCAGAAGGCTTCCTACCAAAGGTGAAGAAAAATGTCCCTTAAGGGGAGAGAGGTTACTATGCAAAGAGAATCATAACCAGCTGAAACTGTATATAAGCATGTGGAGCCTTTCCCCCAAGCTATTGAGTCCATCCGTGGTGAAGTTCAAAGCTGTATTAACTGAAGAATATTCGCAGCCACCTGCTCTTGTTGCTCCCCTAACTGAACTGGCCATTTATGAGGAGGAATCCAACTATTACCCATCTCCCAATGGTATATGGTAGGCTGGCAATGGTGGGCAACCTTCATCCATCCCTTTTCATGGAGACGTTCCATAACTTGATGAAGTTCAGGATATTGGGCAATAATGGGTGGATGGCAATCCCAAGAGTCAGTCCAAAAATTAGCAATTTGGCCATTATTAACTATCCAGAAGCAATGTCACTTGATAATCGCTTCTC
The DNA here is from genome assembly GCA_037957365.1 of Torreya grandis. NCBI lineage: Eukaryota > Viridiplantae > Streptophyta > Pinopsida > Cupressales > Taxaceae > Torreya > Torreya grandis. The sequence goes on along the minus strand of JARHVA010000873.1, from coordinate 1,274,006 downwards.
CTACTCTCAAAACAAATAGAATAGGAGATCCTTTAGAAGGGAGGGCCAAGCGAATGATTTCTCAGGAGGATTATTCTCAGCATATTTAGGTCTGAGATTGACAGCCCACAACTCATTAGGATCAGCAAGAAGTCTCCACTAAAGCTTGGCTACCAAGGCCTTATTAGTTATTATGCTTAACTGCGGAATGAAAGCCTAAGCCTCCTTTTGTTTTAGGTTGCAATAAAGTATCCCACTTGACTAAGGACCATTTGCATTTCGCTTGGGTCCCACTCCAAATAAATTTATGGCAAATGTAAATCCAATTGTTTCAAAATTCCAACTGGAATATTCAAATTAGATGACACATGTATTGGTAAAGCTTGGAGAACAACTTTTACCAAAATCATTCGGCCTCCTATTGAGAGCCACTTGTTCGTCCATTTCTGTAATTTATTATTGGCTTTATTAATTAACCATTGCCAATCTTTGATTTGCTTTGTTGCCAAAGAAATTCCCAAATATTGCAATGAAAGAGCCCTTTTTGAATTTAAGAATATCTAGAATATGAATTTCTTGCCTTGGAGAACAATGAAAAAAGAAGATGCTAGATTTACCCTCATTAATCAATTGTCTCGTGGCTCTCGTGAACAGTTGAAGACTCGTATGTATATGAGTCGCCTCCGAATAGGTAGCCTTGCCAAGTAACATAGAGTCATCCACAAATTGTAGATGTGATAGAGGTTTAGCTCCTGTAACTACTGTAATTCCTCCTATCCTGACAGGATTTAGTCAACAATCTTCCCAAACATTCAACCAAGAGAATAAATAGGAAAGGAGAAAGGGGGTCACCTTGTCAAATCCCTCTTGGGGCTGAAAAGATCCTGGATGGGCTGCCATTAACCAAAACAGAATAAGACAATGAGGACAAGCAAGCTTGCTTGAACCCACACTTTCCATTCTGAAAAAAAGCCAAATTCTACCAAAAGGATTATGGCAAGCTTGGGATTGAAGAAAATCCAAATGGGATCCCTCAAGTGATCACGGCCAACAGGATGGGGGAAGTTTATGGCAAAAACCAATCTTTATAGACAACAAGTTGCTTTGGGAAGAAGAGCTTGCAAATTACTTCATATCTTGGTAAGCATCAAGATTTGCATGTTGACTTTCAAATGCTACATAGGATGGCTTTCAATGATATCTTCCCAGGATCGCTTTTGGAAAGGTGTGTTCGGCCGGCCATGAGGTTGAAAGAGGATGGTAAACATACCATTATTACCTTCTGTCTCTTAGAAGCTTATTGAAAAACAAGACAATCATAATTTTGTGGGGGAGAGAGGTGTAGACAAGACCGATTCCAGCTGCCTTACAAAACACTCCACACCAGATTTTCAAATGTTCTTGTCACATTCCACATCAAGGTGAGTCAAAGATTCTATAATCAGCTAGGGTAGTTTGCTTTAGCAAAAAAAATTGATGTTCGGAAGTATGGTCCACCATGTGATGAGCATCTGAGACATCCCATTGTCATCCTTGATAGAAGTCTGATTGAGGGGGCAGCACTCTTACCAAATTCTGATTTCTCACAATCAGGGGTGGTAGCTTGTGATAGAGGCATGGTGAATGGCATAAAGGTGAAATGTTTCTTGGGTCTACATAAATTGGGTGATGAATCACCGAAAGGGAAGTGGAAAACACAAAGTCATGACATTGAAAAAAAGGGGGAGAAAACACTTAGTCAGGGCTGTTCCTTGTTTTCTGCTAGAAATGATGGATGGGAGATTTCAGTTATGATACAGAATGCTAAAATTTCCATTGTTACTAACATGATAGATGGAAATGAGAAGATCGAACAAGATATGCTAGCATCTGGTCTCTTATTGAACAAAGAGTGTCTCCTTCCAGCTTCCACAGTTTGGGTTCCGAAAGCAGGAATTCAATATGGCAGCGTAGGTACCATAGACACTATGCTGCTTTCGTATTTCCAATTGTTGCTAACTCCTCGGAACAGCTGTGTACTTACAAGAATAGAGGAAATTCTTTGGTGGAAGGTTGTGCAAAGAAGATTTCATCCTTGTAGACTACCAAATGCAAGTTTGCAAACGAGGACAATCCAAATTTGTGATTCTATGAAGAAAAGAGAAAAGAATGTAGATGTTGATATTTTTTTCAGAATGATTACCTTTTGTTGTGTTTCTATCATTCATAAAGATTGGAGGTTGCTCATCATGATGAGTCAATCCAAGAATGCAATTGCTTCTAACGTGTTAGGTGAATGTGTGAAGGAAATTAGATATAACAGCTGCTGTTTTTGTCTTTTACCGGCTGCCATGACAGTCATAAAGGTGTTTCAAGATATAGGGTACAAGGTTCTCAAACCCTTGGTCAAAATGGAGGTATCTTTAGCTAATACAGGTGGGATTCCAGCCACTACCATTCTAATTTTAGGGAAAGAAAATGCAAGGTTACAACTGTGTTTGGGACAGCATGATTGAAGCTCTGGTAGTCCATCTTTTGAGTGGGAATTATGAGATGGTTGCAAGCAAAGGAAGAGAGCTAGCTATCCTATCTATAAGGCATGATGAAATGATTGTAAAAGTGTTGTTAAACACTCTTGTTTTCTTTAATGAGTTGGTTCCATGTGTAGGTTCAAGTACAAAAAGGAAAGAGCAGCTAAGTTTGTTTCTCACCTAAGCAAATGATGAGACATATGAAGTTACACTTGAAGATGAAGAGGACAGAATTAAGGCAGACCCATTAGATGATGTTCTTTCACCTTCATTGATAAGGATAGGATGAAAGGTTGGAAGGATTTTTGCATAGTGGAGTATGCAAGAAAAGAAATTGATATGGCTGTTTTTAAGAGTGAAAATGAAGAGGACAGAATTGGGTCAGCAGCTGATCTCTACTCCAAGGAAGTTTCTAGAACCCATGGGCTGCCAAAATACATCAATAAGAAGAGGGGCAGCAGGTGTATGAGCTTGTCTTCACAAAGGCTACTTCATTTGACGGGTGCGGGAACTAGATTATGGAAGCATTACAGCATGTTCTTTCACCTTGGCATGAGGGAACTTGAGCATGAGAGCTTACATTTGCTTGAAGACAAGCAAATTTGGGAAGGGAGTATTGTAATGTCCCCTTTTTCGAAATTAGAATAATATTATTACTAACATAAAAAAGTATTTCTAAATACTTAAAATAAAGTAATAATAATCTAATTTGCTTGTGACTTAAGAAGGGGACCTTTTTAAGAGACATGGGCTTATTTAACCTTTAAGTGAAATTAAAAAGAAAAAAGTATTTATAAATATTTTTATATTTCCCTCCAAATAGAGCGCCCCACTTCGGGATTATTTTTGGAGGGAAAAGGGGCATAAAAAGGGAGAGGAGGATCATTTGGAGGATTATGTTATGTTGTAGAAATTATTTGGAGGTTTAAGCATGAAAAGCTTAGCTTCTCACCTTGAAGGACAAAAACCCTTCTTGGTATTGTTTGGGGACGAAAACCCTCAAGCAAGATATTGGTGGCTTCATTCCGAAAGTCACATTTGGGCAGATTTGTGTATTGGATGCATCAAAGAATACATTCAGCTGGAGCGCATCCCTTTTGGGAGGTTGCTAGGGCAGTTTGAAGGAGTGTGCAGCTGTGTCTAGAGCAGATATTCATGTTTGGAGCCCTAACAAGGGCAGCAACCAGGTTTCAAGTACGGCACAGTCGTAATCAGCCCTTTTCTAGGGCAGCAAGCAGCATTGGTAGGCCATTCAAGAGCAACTTATTCAACTAGGAGCCCTCTCCTAAGGCAGCGCCCCTTTCTAGGGTTTGAACTGCAGTTTGGGCCATTTAATGTAGATTTGTGGGCGATTAATCACACATGCAACTGATATTTTTATCATAATTATCAGTCATTTATTCAATTCAAAAACTAAGTTTTCCAGGTATTTTGCATAGCTGTGTTTTATCCATAGTTACCATGTTCGAAAGGTTCGAATTGTTCGGAAGGGAAAAAAAGTTCGGAAGTTCAGGGTTTTGAAAAAAGTTCGGTTTGGTAGTTCAACTAGGAAATTTTATAAATTATAAAAAATAAATATATCATACATATTTGTAAAACATAAACATAAATAAATTGATAACATATGATAACAAAACCCAATAGAGTGTTAAACATGTTCATTGTTCAACATCATATATATAAAATAACACAAAAATAAAAATGATAAATATAGTCTTAATTTTTTTTTTTAAATTAACACAAATGAGAACACAGTCCATATTCGGGAAAACGAATTTTCCGGAATGATAAAACGAACACAGTCCATGTTTGTTCGGAAGTTCGGTGTTTAAATTTGTTTTGCTCAAAAAGTTCGGTTCGAACAGTATATGGACTGTGTTTGGAAGAATATGGTAACTATGGTTTTATCAAATTTTTGGCACATATTTTTGGTAATAAAATATTATTTTTGTGCCCTAATTTGGCACATTCAGAATTCTGAATTTTTTATTTAACTTAGGGTTTGAAAAGAAAATCAGAAAATTGCATTTCTTTTTAGGGTTTGTTGGAAAACCCAAATTGCTCTAACTCTGCCCTAAAAGGGACTTTACAAACAATGCTTATACCCATTTCGCAGCGATGCTGGCTACTTGAAAGAGTATCACCTAAGAAAGTTCAATTACATTAGACAAGAAATGCATGTACCAAAAGAAACATGGTGCAGAAGGCACAATTAATAATGGAATCCTTAAAACTGTTTTAGTCCTTGTAGTTACGGTTCCAAATCTCATATATCTCCTCAAACTTGTTACCTGCAGGTAATATGTCTTCATTTCAGGGAAACTCACATGCTGCTGTTATTCCAAGTGGTACTAATAATGTAGACAACATCATTCCACGGAATAACAAACAAACTCTTGGTGCTGAAACAAGTGTTCCTTACTGAAATTTTTTTGTCTTCACAGTGTCTAATAATTAATACTACAAATATGAAATTGTCTTACAGAATAGAATCCAGAAAGCAGGATATTGAAAAATACAGGTAAAATTACAAACAGACAGTTAAAGGTTTGGACACACTGAAGGGTGAGCTCAATGATGCAGTCCCAAATGCTGACAAACGGCGAAGGAAAGATAAGCTTATTAGCTAATTATCAGGTTTAGAAGCTTCAGGGCCCGAAAACTTGAAATTCATTTCAGAATAATTGAAACAGGTCCCAAGCCCAAGGATATATTTTGATACAATACATTGTATTTTCATCCTCCTTTTCTTGTTCCAGGCATGGTAGATCCGATGTTCCGCAGTCTAAAGGATCTGCATTCCAATAGACTTGAACAGATGAATATCACCAGCTTCCTTTTTACTATTGGGATCATCAGCCTTCGATGATGGGAGAATTTCCAGGAGATGTTCTTTACTTCCCCTCAGAATCATTCAGCAAAGCCCACTTAGTCTCAGTCATTCTCCCATGGGTATCATCAGGTCTTGTATAGGCTCCTTCATTGTCATCGATGATGAGGAAGCCACAACACATGATTCAGATTAGAGGCACCCTTTGTTTTTTTCCCATATTTTAGCTTCTTTGGTGATGAGTCTACCTTTCTCATGGATATTTGTCTTGCTTATAGTCCATGGTTTTATCTATTTAACATTTTAGGATTTATCCGCTTTGCGCTCAGCCCCCTTGTTAGCTTCGGCTCTTTTATTAGTGTGCTTCTAGTTTAATTTTGACTTTTAGCTGGCAGCTTCTTTAGAGCTTCTTCTCTCTCCACATTATATCTTCTAGTTGTCTTTTCGAGTCCCATTGACCTATTTTAATTATCTATGGGCATTAATATAATTTATTTATTTATTTATTTATTTCTCTGCAATACCAGCTTCCAGAGAATTTCAGGGGATTTACAGTATTTACTAAATAAGATAGAAATATTGTATTGAAATAATAGAATCAAACTACAAAGTATCACAAGCTTATTGGAGGGGGCAAAATACAAAATATTCAATATTTGATCCTTCTTACACAAACTCTCTATTTAAATTCATCTACTCAAGACAAACTACTGCTTCCCATACATGTGGGAATATTACAAATAGCTAAAGGGACGACTTACAAAGTATATGCATCCAAGATTTCATTAATCACACCTAATACGTACTAAAAGAGTTAGAGCAAAGTCATCCTAACATGCCCTCCCCCTTAAAAAAATCTTTAACCTCAAAGCTTGAGATGAGGACACTGTTATTGTAACTGGATTAGGGGTTCTTGTGTTGCGTCTTCTAGTTGCATGCCCTACCATTGTAAACAGTGTTGGCCCAATATTTCAGAACTCTAACCACAAAGGATTGAACCATCCCATAGCCTACTATCTTGACTCCAAGGTACAGCACAAGTAATTACCCGCATCTAATCATTTACTGGTGCATCACAAAATACAAATAGCTGAAGGCTTCCTATGGCAAAATAAAAACACTAGGCACTTCTTATATATTGAAAGGTACATGGAAGCTAAAAGCCATTTATAGCGCTGTCTAAGGACTGGGTATTAAAGGGACAACCCTCACTTCATCAATTAATCTAGCAATAGAAATATAACAAATATACACTGAACTAAAAGAAGATAGAAATATTGTACTAAAACAAAAGAAAAACACTATATAGTATCACGGATCTCTTCAAGGGGGCAACCTCCTTTGAGCACAACTCAATACAAAATATTCAATAACTGATCCTTCCTCTTACACAAGCTCTTGATTTAAACTAATATACTCAAAACAACTACTACTTCCATACATGTGAGATAATGACAAATACCTAATGGGATGACTTACGACGCATTGCTTTTACCAATAATACTTAATACACATTAAAAGAGTTAGGACAAAGGAGTCCTAACAAATAGGGTCTCGTAGCTATTCAATTTTGACTTACTATGCCCAAAGGTGAGGTGGCCCCTCTTTTGTATTGTTGTGTTTGTAAAAGGTGGCTTCATTTTTCTTGAGAATGTCTTATTAGAACTTGAAAATTGGCTTCTTTTATCCTTATTATGCACATGATAATATTAAGTCCGACTTCTCATTCAAACACTTGTTGATAATATTAAGTGCTATCTAAATGTACCAGGCGTATCAAAATAAAGCTTAAAGAGGATTTCCTCTTACAATTTGAGGCAGCCAACCATATGGACCATATGGCTGAGATTTTGGCTGGTAAATGTACCATGCTTCTAACAAATTTGCATAAGTACAAAAGGGTGAGAAGTGAAGTCAACGCCAAAATTGTCATACTCCAAAATCCTTCCAACTGCATGAAGCAACATTGACTTCTCCAAAGCATCAGCCGCAACATTCTTACTTCAGGAAATAATTTGGAGATGATAAGTAATGAACATGTGATGGAGGGTGGTCATGGGTCAAAAGAATACCATTCCACATTGTCTTGTGGGCATGAAACCACCTATTATGAGGAAATTAATGACACCATCGCATTTCTCTTGAAATCTATGGAATTTCAAAAAATACAGCACTTAATTTCAAGGTAGCATGAAAACTTCGTGACCTTTGCAAGTTGTGTGTCTCTGAAAATGTATTGCAGCTGCAAGACCATCAAATGATCTCAAAGAAGCTCATCATAAGATGATTTTCAACATGGTCATTTTCTCCAACTTCAACAATATGATATTCAAAATGGTGTCATGTCTGCAGGAACACAAAAGGGACTCAAGCATGCAGGATAAAGTTATTTTTTCATGGATGCTCCTGCATCACTCTGTTAGGTAATTTTTCAACAAGATGGTGGATCATGTGGCTAGTATAGGCATTCTACATGGCAGACCAGAGCTGGTTACAGAAAAGAAGAAATCAGAGGAAATTGTATCCATGGAGAGGATCCTCTTTTTAATATCGTTCAAAATGATGGATCCCAAAAGGATGTTCTTGATAAATTGTCATTCAATGGCAATATGCTAGTGTTTGGCAGAGCTGTTGTTCTGGGTGGTTTTCACTTCACATTGCCTGTTTGCAGTCTCAAGGATATGTACATAATATTTTGGCAGGTGCCTCAGTAATCCAAGACCCTCTCAAATATTTCTGTCCTGGGACTTAATGAAGCCTAGACAAATTGTTCGAACTTGAAAGACAACCACAAGGATCATATAATGTCATTGCATGTGGAAAGGAATGGTATGCAACAAGGGCAGTCTCTTCTTATCATGTAAATCATTTTCATTTATCATGCTATGCTATTTCTGTTATTAGTCTTAAATTCTGTAGTTTGCCCCGTCATTTGTATGTTCCTTGAACTGAAGTAATATATTAGATTTAATTTTTCTGAAGAAAAAAATCAATAGATTTAAAAAAAAAATCTTATCTGGTGATCAAGCACTGGAAACATGTGGGGAAAAAGTCATCAGGACCACCTTCCCAGAATGTATGACTTGATTGCAAGGGGTAGAAAGGACAAGACCTACCTTGCGAATTTGACTGTTCAGTATGTCTTCATGAAGCTCAGACGATTCTACATGCAAGGGTAACTGAAAAGATGCAGGAGATGTTGGGGCCTTCACATCTTTTGGCAGACCTGTTGATTTTTTTAATTTTGTTGCATCTGAAGAATTCTTTAAGCCTGCTCCTTTCTTGATTGCTGCCAAAACATCACCTTTCAGAAGCGTCCTATGAGGGCCTGTGCCTTTAAGTGATGATGCATCCAATTCAAATTCAGCAAGAAGCCTCCTTACTGATGGGCCAAACCTGTAGGTTTGGGATTGTGGCATTACTTCTTCATATTGTGCTGGATTTTGTGCATTTGTATCATTCTTTTCATGTTGAGCAGAAGACTGATTGGCTAACCCGTTTGCAAATTTTGGAATATCATCTGGATTCTCCACCTGCAGTCATAGACTTTGTTATTTTCTTTGTCCAGCCTACTCTCAACAAAAAATAAAAAATAAAAACTAAGTCGTAGCAAACACAATGGCAAGAAAAATAATATATTGATGTCCTACTGAATGCAAAGCAAAAGTTGATATAAAGAAATTTGGAGAGTGAATTCTTTTTTGTAATTTAATTTCTAATAAGAGAAACTAAACTTTCATTAATTATTGATGAACGAAGAACTTATGCAGCTGCATAACTCAAGATAAGAGCTTACAATTATGGCAAGAGGTTGCCCAACTGATACGTCCTTTGAGCCAGCAGGTATCAGAATCTTAGCCAAATACCTGCAAAAACCAAATGCCCCATTAGAATTCCATATCAAAAGTTAAAATTAAACTCAATACATATCACAAGACACAGTGGATCAAATAGTAGAAAGACCCTAATGTCAATTACACGTGATACATGAAAAATCAGAGAAGAAAACAAATGAGTTCCAACACTCTCTAAGCATTCCATAAAGAGTTTCCAAGGCTACATTTACTAAAAGAATTACCAGAATGAAATGTATTGTCCAGTGTTTTGACACAGACACTGAAGAGTACAGGACACTCCCATTTTGGGTCTAGAAAAACTAAACTCAGGTACGGGTTACCAAAGACCTTCCTTAGGTAAGAAAGAAAGCATATAAATGGAAATAAACCAAAACTATTCTAATTCTCACAAAGAAAACCCTATTCTAAATGAGTTTGTATTTTTAAATGAAATGCTTCCTAAATTTTTTTTTTTTTTTTTTTTTTTAACTCATAGAAACTGATTATCAACCACAGAGACCTGCTTTGATCAATGGCAGTTTTGCTCCACAATACACTTCTCAAGATCCGAAAACAAAATGCATCCTCCAAAAAAACCAAATGTGCTCAAATCTATAAAGAAAAGGGCATAATTGGAGAATACAAACCTATGGAATTTAATAACATATGCACAAATAAACCACAGAATATACAATTCGGATAAATTTCAATGACTTTTAATTTCCAACAGCGCAAGCCCAAATGAAAATCAATTATCACAATTAACCAACAATTATACTCAACACACACGTAAATCCAAAACAGCAAGAGCCCAAATTAAATATACCAGCATAATATTACATATACCTCCAAGATTGAAATGAGAATTGCATCTCTATGATTCAGATACCATTCATGTACTTATCCCTTGTGGATCAAAACAAAATCTGCTCCACCCCAAATTTCTTATGAAAAATATCCCTGCCTTTCCTAACTCTGAGTTAACAATAAATACCCTCGCTTGAGGAACAAGGACTGTTTCAACCATAGAGGAATAACCGGTTGGTCGGTTACTCGCCGGAAATTCCCGCAGGCTAGTATTTGCCGCTCAAAACCGCTGGAAAGTCTAAAAAATATGCAAAAAATTAACCGGCGAGTAACCACCGGTTACTCCCAGTTAATCGTCGATTCCTATGCACACGGAAAACCCAGCGGAAACACAAAAACACCATGGGAATGGCCTCAAACACTGATAATACGCAAAATTTTGTCTTATAAATTGCAACACACCTCTCATTTCATTCACACAACATTTGGAGCATTCAAAAGCGGATTGGAAGGAGAATTGAGCAAAGAGATTTTCATGTTAGTGCTTTTGTTTTATTTTTTTTTTAAAATTTCCAAGCATGTAAAGGAATTGTAATTTAATTAAAAACATGTTTGATAAATATTTTTAATTTTAGTATACAAATTTTATGCATTCCGTTTTAATTTCATGCATTCCGTCAAATTTTATGCATTCCGTTAAATTTTAGTGTTTGTTATTCACAATTTATGCCTAAATTTTTTTAAATTTTGATTTAAAATGTTGTTTTATAACCATTGCCGTTATGGTTAGTTTTCGTTTTATCATTACAATTTATTTATTGTTATTTTTAACCATTATAATAGATTATAGTTTTCAATTTGTTCATTAAAGTTTTAAATCATAAATGTATTTTAATTTTCGTTTAATAGTTTATCATTATAATTTATTTATCAAATTTTAATTAATAATTTATATTAAATGTTTTCATTTTTAAATTTTATTAATGTTGTTTTCAACATGTTTGCGCTTTGCAGGTTATATATTAGCAAACAATGACATCTGGTAGTGCATCGAACTCAAATTCAGTTAATGGTAGCCAATCGATTCCCCCTAATGCTTGCACCAGTGCTTGAAAGTATGCCACACGGATTGGAACGTCCCAGACGATTTCAATTTGCAACTTTTACTCGAAGACGATGTCAGGAGGCATCAATCACATACAATACTATCTTTCATGTATTCATTGTTGTGACATCACGCTTTGTCCCAATGTCACTGAAGAGGTAAAACGAGAGATGATGGCGAAGCTTGAATCACTGGACAAAAAGAAACTAAAGAGGACAAGGATGAAAGCAGCACTAACAACGACCACTGATCGCACATCGGCAGAGAAAGAAGCGACAGCAATGACAAAAATTGTGGACTCTAGTCATGGTCCACACAAGCACCATGTAATGGCCCTTTTTCATATAATTTTAATAATTAATAAAATTGTCTAAATAGTGATTTTAATCATTCGAAAATATAAGGCAATTTAATTAATTATTAAAATAAAACTATCTTGAATTATTATTCGAATTGCCGGAAAAATGGTTTTAACCATTTGAAAAATTAAGGTAATTTTAATGATTATTCTAAAGGGTTTTATAATTAATAAATTGCTTGAAAAGTGATTTTTATTACTTCAATTATTAGAGCAATTTAATTAATTATCGAAGCAAAGACCTAATATAAAATAATTATTTAATTTGTCAAAATGTAATTTTAATTACTAATTTATTGAGGCAAGTTATTTAATTAATTTAAAAAGGCCTAAAGTGAAATTAAAAAAATGTCAGTTTGGGAGCTAAAGCAAAGAAAAAGAAAAGATATCATAAAAGTTAGTAAGAAAGAGTTATGAGGGATTTTACCTCCCCAAGGTGGTTCACCCCTCCTTTAGAAGGTACAAATACAAAATGAAGACCATAATTGAATATATGCTAAAAATTAATATTGTTTCTTCATACTTGAAGATGATATTGAGATGCATGGCCAATAAGTGTTCGCAAATTTGGAGCCAATTATTCTGAAAAATGTGTTTTTTGACACCACCTATTGCTAAAAATGGATTTGTTACTTGCCCTACAGTGAGGCGATTTGCTGTGTGTTTGTTGAGAGGGTTTGGTGGACAATTTGATGTCCAACTTGAGTATAATAATTTTGATTATTATTTGCATTAATTTTGCAAGTGTGACGACTTGATTGGGGTTGAGGGTTTGATGTTTGAAGAGGTAAATTTTGAATATTAGAGTTTTCAGAATTTTAAAGCAAATTTTGGTGACCTTCCCATGGAAGGAAAATTCTAAAATTGTTTTTATTTGATAGTCATTAATTTTGTGATCAATTTGAGTTCTTATTTGCATCATAATTCCAAATATTGAGGAAGTTATGAATTTTTTCAGTTTCAGTTGTTCGTAGGAAATAATATTTGTTGAAGACAGATTTGCAAATGTTTCATTCTGATTTAATTATTGCAATAATTTTTTGAATATTGGTGATTGGATTGGACTAGAATTTGATTATTTTAGAACCCTAACCGTTGATGATTCATGGATAATTAGACTGTTGTGATTTTTGTATGATTTTGTCTGCAATTTGTGAAAGTTGAAGCAGGGATTAGAGTGGGAAAGGACATCAATTTAGCAAGTGTGGCACTAGGTTTTAGAGGATTGAAACATTCATTTCAAGTTCTTTCTTCATTGCGATAAGAGCCATTGGTGGCCAAATTCCAAAGGTATTTATTTGTTATTTATTTCAAAGAGAATTGGAGTTAATTTTCAATTTGGAGGTGCAATTACAGCAACTAGGGTTTGTTGATTTTACTAATTTCAGAATTCAAAAAATTGTGGATTTTAGGGGAAACCCCTTTTTGGTTGAATCATCCCATTCGGGGACATTACATGCCATAGCACATCCTCACCAGCTTCGACTCAATTACACTCATTTTTTGTGCCTAGAAACACATCTGGGGCACAACCTTCACTGCAAGCTATAGGATGGAACAAGCATAGAAATGCATAATTAAATAAAGCTTGTATAAATTTTTGGTACTTCAACAACCTTCCCTTCAATGTGGCGAGGAGCCCGTACTCAAAATATTTGATTACTGCATTGACAGTTGCAGGAAAAAGGTACAAAGCACCCTCTCCAAAAGACTTGAATTGAAAGTTGCTCAAGAATACAGTTGAAAATGCAAAGCTAATTGTTGAATATCAGAAGAGGTTGTGGCATAAGCTTGCATGCACCATTCTTTTATATGGATGGATGGATGGAAAGAACCGCACCCTCATCAACTTTTTGGCGTCTTCAAATGTGAACTAATTTTTTGAAGTCTATTGATGCATCAAGTAAAATAAAAAATGCATAAACTTTGATCTTGATGCTAGAAACGGTTGTTTTAGAGATGAGCATCGAGAATGTTGTCCAAATTATCACAGACAATGCAGTAGGATATGTGACGGCTAGGAGACTTCTTAGGGAGAGACATCCATCTCTCTTTTGGACACCTTGTGCAGCCCACTACCTTAACCTTTCTTTGGAGGACATAGACAAACTTAATTGGGTGTGACCAGTTGTAGAAGTTAGAAAAATAACAAAATATATCTACAATCACCCTTGGATCTTCAGCTTGATGAAAAAACAAACCAACAGAAAAGAGTTTGTTTGAGTAGGGGTCACCAGGTTTGCAATGAACTTTTTACATTGCAAAGTATTTGCAATTTGTTGACTCCTTTGAAGCAGATGTTTGTGTCTCAAACATATATGGAGTCATCATATTCCAAGAAAGTTGATGGAGTGAAGGTTCGGAAGACAGTTTTCAGTGAGACCTTCGAAACGAGAGCTACAGAGATCGTCAAGGTAACTTGAAATTGCAATTTAAATTTCAAGTTGTTTCCCTTGTTTTCAATTTTTTAAACTTAAAGTATTTATTTTATAATTTATCTATAAGTTTGTAACACTAACTTTAATTTGTTTGTAACTTTGTAGCTATCTAAACTTTTGGTGAGGGTTTTGCGATTGGTGGATGGAGAGCAAAATCCAATGGGTTATATTTATAAGGCCATGGATACGACTACATAGGTTGTCCAAAATTATTATAAGAGGCATCGTGCCAGATTTGATTCCATTTGGGAGTTGATTGATTGGAAGTGGAACAATCAACTCCACCAACCCATCCATGCAGTGGGGTACTACTTTAACCCCAAGTTTTCTACTCTGATGGCTTCACAGATGCTAGTGGAGAGGTTATGAAGGGGCTATCAACATGCATTGAGAGTATGACATCTGATGTTGAGGTGAGGGACCTCATTATTGCAGAGTTGCAGAACTACAAGCAGGCAAGGAGAGACTCATTTTCTCGACACTAGCTATACGAGGGAGAGCCACGCAGTCACCAAGTAATACAAAATGAAGTCTTTACTTGTACTTTACCAATTACATATTTACAATTATTCATTTATTACAAAGTTTTGAATATCTTGTTTGCATGTTCATGGTGGGAAGATTGGGGTGGAAATGCCTCCAATCTTTAAAGGCTAGCCCTTTAGATTTTATTTCAACCTTGTAACGCTTCTAGATGTGAGCAAAATTAGAGTTTGTTTGACTCCATTCACACAAAGAAGCGAAACAAGTTGAGCCAACAACGCATCAATGACTTGGTTTGTGTGCAATACAACATTCGACTTCATACAAAAAAGTTGAAGAACGCATCAGAGGAGCCTATCGATCTAAATGAGATCAATCCCTACAACGATTGGATTGCACAAGAGGAAGAGGCCCCCATGTTCACAGAAGAGATTGTTGATTTCGAGAGGCAAGCTATGGAGAGTGCAATTGAAGCAAGAGGGGAGATTGGATTGGAAGACATCCTTTAAGATGAGGCAAAGGCAAAGGCAGAGGTGGAGTCACAGAGGCAAATGTAGCCTTCTAGATAGAGTGAGACGAAGCAGCTAAGTGGAAAAACTAGAGTTTATCAGTCTTCCTTAGTTTTTCAAAGAGCAAGAAGAGAAAATTATAGATTATTGTAATTTGTACTTGTGAATTTTTGTATAAGACTATAAATATCACTATAGTTTGTGACTCAGTTGTATTCGCATGATTATGTGATTTTGTACTTTATTTGTATTCAAATATAATAGAAAACACTTTTTCAACCCTTTACAGACTCATTTCATCTATTTTGTTTTTGCAATTTTTTAAAAAAATATTTTTTTGATAATTTCAATTATTTTTTGCCTTTGTTAGTTATTCGACCGAGCAAATCGAATAATTCCCAGTTACCCATTTTGGCCCCTTGGCGAGTACTCGCCCCAACCGGTTATGTGAACTATGGTTTCAACTACCCAGAAATTGAAAGATCACACAAAAGTAGAGCAAACTCTTTTAGTGAAACCAATTAAAGATTTGATCTGAATTTTGGATCAAAATCATCCAATTCAGTTGGTAAAACAATCAATTGTCAAACACAGGTTAAGGAGTCCTGAAAATGACTAGTTTTTTATACAAGGGCTAAATCAACATATGGTTGGTATAAAAAGTACTTTTAGAGTACATGTTTGGATTCCTCTTGAAAATTCATGCAAGTTCCAAAAAATGGCATGTTGATACGAGTCCATATGCGAAAGTTATGGCCTTCAAAAGTTGCAGGGCATTTACTCATGGCATTGAAAACCCACAATGTTGTTTACACAATGTTAGAAAAAAGACTTAACACCGTTGCACTTTTCAGTTTCAATGAGTTGAAGGGGCAGGTAAGACGTTTTGTCTTCGATTCTGACTCTCAAGCTTCTATTTTTGAGGTTGAGGTATTGTTCTTGTGTATATATGAACTAGTAGATTTCATGGAAGCCATCAAAAAAGATGTGGATTCACTTGGTGTTGAGTGGATTCAAGCAAAGTATGATCGGAGATGGGTAATTGATAGCAAAGGAAGCACAAAGGGTGAATGGTAGCTCCATGAAGTGCAAAGAAGGCAGTCAAGGACAGAGCAAACCTGAGTTGAGGACTACACATCTAAGATGATTGAGTTCAGTAGTCCCTCTTGCTGAAGAAGCAATTCATCCACTAAAAAGTGCAAAGATCATTGCACATATAAGAGCCATTAAGAATTAGGTGTCCTTGTACGCACAAGAAGGCATAAGCTTGTAAATTACAGAACATGGTGGAGATGGGGAAGCATGGCTTCACGATTCCGGAGTTTTCTCACATTGAGTTCCTCTAGGGTAATATCTTGTGCTCTCTTTGTTATGGTGTTTGTATCCTTAAATGCTTGTTTCTACTTCTTACAATTATTCTACCATCTCAAACACTTTAGAAATCTCAAGAATCAACTAACACAAGCATAGTACTTGTTCATAAAGCTTCACATCGGTTTTGCACTTCCATACAAGCATTTGAATTGCAATCATGTATGGAGTAGTAACATCATTAGAATGAAGGATTGTATGCAGTGGATGTAGCATGTGGGGTTTGCATGTGAAGCGTTGCATAGTCATTTGTATGTTGTAGATGACAGTCATTCAAGCTGCAGTATGTTTTATTACAACATTTTGGGTGTTGTTCTATGACATAGAACTTGGGGACAACACTTGTTGGAATAAATCTGTGTTTGGTGAGCCATGCCACAGAATATCCCTACGTTACCAGATATTGTTGCTAACTGCTAAGTGTTCTGGGTATGATACGATATGTACTTGGATACGGCTACGTTGAGGATTCACCAAGGATACGGGCAGGGTATGCCCCTGCCCCTACAAATACGCTCGGATACGTCCCTAGTGTATCCGCATGGGCAGGGGCATACCCTACGCGTATCCTCGACGTATTCACAGGAAAAAAGTGAGACTTTTTTTTTTTCATTTCACTTGATGAATATGAAGGAACTAATTGTGATGGGGACAAAAAAATTGCAAAGGAACTGGTTTTTGCCTTTGTTGGAGATAAACAACAGACTATCTTCTTCGCTCGTCGTCGTCATTTTTGCAACCCCTGCACTAGGCAAACAACAGCGTCGCGTGCACTACATTCTCCTCAGGGCCACACTGCATCCATGCTGCCTCAACTAGACTTGCCAATGGGAAATCGGGGGATCAGTCTATGGAGGATGGTTCAGCAAGGTTCAAGAAAGAATTGTTATTTTGTGTTCAGTGCTCGGTTCGAATAGAGGAGGTCAAGGCTTTAAATTAGTTTTATATTTGGTCAATGCTAATGATATCCTTTTATCTCTTGGTTTTAAATTGGTTGAAACTATTACAGCTATTACAAATATTATTACTAACATTGGTTTTTCATTTTATTTTTTTATTTTTTAGCTTTTATTTAGGTTTTGATTTCTTTAATTTTTTAATTATCTTATAACATATGTTTCGGTTTTATTTATATTTTTTTATTTTATTTTTAAGTCATATTTTTAAAAAAAATAATTTGTGTTTTAGTTAGATATTATCTTTTTCAATTTATATTTATTTGATTTTGTCGTTTTTATTTTACCTTTTAAGTGTTATTTTATATTTTATATTTATTTTAATATTTATTTTTTTTCATTTTATAATATATGCATATAATGTGGTTAATTTTGCTTATATGGCTATATTTTTAATTTTTTACATATATTTTTGGACGCCCGTATCCAAAAACGTATCCAGGCCCAAAAAAAAAACCCATATCCATGTATCCGATTCTCATATTCGTATCCGTATCCCTACTTAGGAATATCCATGCTGATTACGGATCAAGATTGCTTTCACTTAGCATTTAGATTTATACTTAGTCAGAATTTTACACTATTCTGACTGGTCAAAGACAAAAGCTACATAGGACAAGTCAATAAGAATCAGTTTTCCCAATTTCTTTTCTGTAACAGCCAATTTATTTTATGATGACAGGGACAGTTTTATTGGCCTCTAACATTAACACCCGTGTGCACTCAATCTTCTTTGCTGGCTTGATAGCATATTCAGTCAGAAAATCCTTCGTTAGAAAATTTGAGTCAGCCACCTTTTGCGTAGGGACCTTGACAGTTGAAAAAAAAACCTTCTCGAATTATTTTACAGATAACCATTTCCTGTCTCGTTTCTTGAACTCTGTTATCAAAAATATGGAAATTAAGGAATTGACCTTGTCAACAAATGTCTTTGGCTGGGTTTCACAAATTTCGAGTTGTTTATTAAGGGTAGACATGTAATTCAGATGGTTATTCACAAAATCAAATACCATCCCGGATTCAAACCGAGAGAAAGAAATGAAACCAGATGCCTAGGATCCAAGTTGTTTATTTGTTGTCTCAATGAAACCGACCAGATTCTTTACTTCTAGCATCCTTTTACATTTAAGATAATTTCGTTGATGTGTTTGGTTTATCTGAAGTTCTCATGCAGTTGGAGAAAGACTACAAATAGGTGGTCTAGAACCTCTTCTACTTCGAACAACACTTGGGTAATGTCCCTTTTGGGGCAGAATTAGAACAACTTGGGTTTTCCAACAAAACCTGACACAAATATTGCAATTTCTGATTTTCTACCAAACTCTAAGCAAAGGAAAAATTCTGAATTCTCAAAGTGTCAATTTAGGGCACAAAAATCAATATTTTATTATTCAAACACTTGCCAAAATTCAGATAATATACAGCCATGCAAATATCATCAAATCTGAATTTTTGAGCCCAATAAATAACTACAAAACATCATAAAAATTATCAACTGAAAGTATGTGTAATCAGATAACAAGCAGGCTTCAAAACTGACTCAAAATGGTACCAAGAACCCCTCCAAGGGGTTCGCTGGCCACCAAAACAGATTGTTGTAATTTCAAGGGCTCCGAACTAGGGTTTCAGCCCCAAACTGTTGTGCCCAGCCTTTAATAACCCACCAACAGCTATGCTACACCTTGAATAATCCTTTGATGCAACAAAGCAATTCAAATCTACCCAATTCCGCACAATGTAACCCTTGAAGTAGAGTTGCCCAATTGAAGGTAAGGATTTCCATCCTTATCTTCCACTTTCCAATGAAGGTTTTCATCTTCAATGGATGAAAGCCAAGCATTTTGTGCTTTAAACTCAGATTTTTCAATTAAAAAACCATCATCCTCTCAAATGAACCCTTTCATCCTTTTTTATACCCTTTTCCCACCAATTATCATCCCAACGTTGGGCGCTCCACTTGGGGGAGAAAATTCAAATATTTAAAAGTGCCTTTTTCTTATAATTCACTTGAGGATTATCTTTTAAAAGGGTCCCCTTCTTAAGTCACAACTCAAGTTAGAATAAGTTGCCAACATATTCACTTTTTTGGCAACTTGAACATATCATTATTTTATATTTTAAGTATTTAAAAATAATTTTTATTTAATAATGATATTATTTTAATTTAGAAAAGGGGACATTACAACTTGCAACATATGAAGCTTGACTAGGACCATATCCATTGATTTCCTTCTCAATGTCTCAAATGCTTGCTTTAAATCTTTGATTTCCTTCATAAGCCTTGCTTTCTCCTCCTGCACCGCCCCATGTGCATAATCACTGATTGTTTTGATTATTGAAACATGGGATTCTTTCTTGGTACCATAAAGGTCGGAAAAGGTTTGATCTTGTGTTTAGTCACCCTTTTGATTTTCCTACCCTCATACTTTGTGGTCACCTCTGGTTCTTCTAAAATGATAATGTCAATGCTTTCTTTATTGTCTTTTGATCTCGAGTTGCTCTTTCAAGTTAGATGAACTCCAAAAACTAAGAGATGTCCCTATCATGACATCTCATAAGCTCTAATCAAACTTGTATGAAGATATTTAAGTTTTAGCAAAAGAGGGAATCGAAGAGAGAAGCTTACCATACTGATTGAGGCTATAGATTCTTAAGTCTAATAAGGTAATAATACTCTTCTTTTTGGTGTCTCCCCTGGTCCAACCATCCTTGACTCACACCCACAATTCTATCCTCAGGCCCCATTTTCTGCCTTTGCTACCACGGGTACTTCTTTAGCCATAACAACATATTCCTCCTCCCCCAATGCCAACTGATATTGCTCAGCAACTGTATGGACTAAGGAAGAAGATGAAGGAACAACTATAGGATTCTTCAGTAACCAAAATGGCAAGTGCTCTTCCTAAGTTTGTTGGCTTCCAGTGGAACTAGATGGACTTTGTACATCTACCTCGGGTTGAACACTTTGATTGAGTGGTAAGCTTGCATCTGAGCTTCCCTTCTGAATAATTTGACCAAGTATTTTGAATGGTTTACCAGCTGCCAGCATCTTGTTAATAACTTCCCTTGAGTCAGCAGCATCTCTGTGATAATCAGCTTCTAGATGTTCTCCATGTATATATTTTATATTGGCTTTGGGCATCAGAGAGTCTTCTCTGAACTCTTCTGTTGGGATCCCAATTCCAAAAAATGCTTCGTGGAATTTGTAGACATGAATCTCGTTTCCCTTAAGACTCTATAGCAAGGAATTTAAAATGTGATTGATTTCCTTGGAAAATTGGTAATTTAGGAAAGATCCGTAGACTTCTCAATCTCAAGACACTAGCCATACCTGTAGATAATTGCCAACAGACTTCCAAAATGACTAATGTATCAGCTACATAAAAAGGTAACTCATCCAGTGCTTCTAGGGCTCCCTCAACTCTGAGTATAGTTCCCTATACATAGAAAAATCAGCTTCCTAATAACCTAAACTAGTTAATCATGGACTCAGAAATCCTTGGACACTCTTCCTCGTGTATGGCAGAATATACTCTGGCTATGAAATAGTCACAGATGAGGATATATGAATCATAATACCTATGCCTATACAAAACATTACGCACTACGTACATTGGATGTGGAGACTAAGTGAAAGTAAAGGAATAGCAAATGCAACCAATAAGATAGCAGGCCATGAAAAAGCTTCCTCCTTTTTTGCATTCATGAAATTGCTTAATAAGATTGATGGAAATCAGCTTACCCCAGCTAGAAGGCTTACCGCTTTCAAAGATGCCTTGCAACAAGGGTACCCAATGCAAATCCAAAAGCTCCATTCTATCCTTCCAATACAACCAATTCGACAAAACCATAGCTCAAGGTGTATAATTTACCATCTCTTTCTTTGCAATATTGGTAGATATCATGTATAAGCTCAGGGCATGGAAATACCTTTGGTTTTGCAGCTGCTCGGTGCAAGTAAGATCCTTGAATTTTGCACATTTCTTCTGCTTGTTCATCAAAGTCTTCCATTTCTTCACTAGGCTCCCTTGCATCTTTGAAATAGAACTATAGCCCATTGAAGTTTACTTTGTTGTACGCCTGAGGGATGAACACAGTGTCTATTAACTCTCGACCCACTAGTTGCAGACTTTTCTTTGGTGCCATCTCAAGAACACTCAAAATGCAAGCTCTCTGATTATCCTTCAACCTTTGACTGCAAAACACTGGTGAAACACAATCTCCTCTTTTAATCCTCCTTTCAATCCTCCAAGAGATTTTTAATAATATAATGGACGTACCCATGTCAAACATAATTCACAGAATTTGCCTTAAAAAAAACATTAATTTTGCATTTGATATTCTTAAAATTGGCACCCTTGGTTTTATTCAGCACACAACATCCAAGATTTTAAATCATCGCTTATTTCAAAGCAACCAGATGAAAAGGACTTTAAAGATTGGGACAACAGTGCAAAGAGTCAACAAGAGTGAGTCATGTGGCTTGATCTTGTTGCATAGAGCAAAGTATAGAACTCAGGGTCAAATCAAAGGAACAAGTTAAGCATCCCAGGCAACGGGATCACAAGATGTTGACATGCGTCACCATCTCATGAGAATAGGGTGGCTTAAAACACAATCAAAACATAACTGCCAACTGAAGTAAACTGGGAAGTTAGCACCTCCCACATACTTACGGGTTCACCACTATTATTAGAAGATACAGGCAAAAATAAAACCCCAATAATCAAAGCTTCATAATAAACAAGGAATAAACACGTGGCTTACTTCTATTACATGGAAATGAACAAAAGAGAAACCTAGATACAAAGCTACCAATGGAACCCTCCATTAAGTGGGCTCATGATATGATAACACATGGTTTGATTTCATTGCACAAAGCAAAGCGAAAACAAAAGAAAACTGGGATTTGAAAAGCAAACGCAAAAGGAAATAGTTAACGAGGACGTGACAAATGTCACCTTCTCATTAACTTTGAATTCAAAACTCAATTTAAATCAATATCCAAGTTTGAAACAACTGGCAGATTGTCGTATCATAGAGTATAAGCGTAGATTCGAGGACATCATCAAATTAAAAACCGAGAATATTCGAGCAAAAGAAGCATGATAAAGTGGCGTCACTTTCTTGTGAGCTAGATAAAATCTAAGCAAAACTAGAAAAAATTATTGCTTTAAAATCAAAATGAAACATGGAATGCAAGCAAAGAAATGAAAACATAGTAGAAAACCATATGGAGATTAAGTTTTCAAAGAACCACAGAAATTTGAAATGAAAGCACAAAACTCCTATGACCATTATGTCATTACATAATATTTATTGAGTTCTATTATAATGGCCCCAAAAGTCGTTGAAATTTTGGGTGTATTGGTCACAACAAAATGAAAGATAAAATTTAAAAACACATACATAACCACATGGCCAAACTTGAGTTAGCCTAGAAGCTAATGAATGAGATTCGATGAAAATTTTAATTAGGATTATGTTATGGTTTCTATCGATTCAAGACCATACTCTATTGAATTCCTCTAGAGTATGGGGGGCAGGCCTGCTTGAGGAGAGATTACCAAACTACTGACCACATCTTTACACTTTGGGCTATCATTGAGGATGCTCGTCATCAGTCTTCTAAAGTCTATTGTTGTTTTGTAGACTTTCGGAAGGCCTTTGACTCGATTCGAGACATCTGCTTTTCCATAAGTTGCATGATTTTGAATTTCAGATTCTCTCATTACCGTCGCTTGGAGGCTCTATGAGACAATTGCCAGGCAGTGTCATACTTCTCAAGGTTTTTCTAGCTTTGTGAATAGTACCATTGGGGTCAAATTGGGATGTCCTCTCTCATTGACCCTCTTCAGCATTTACATCAATGAGCTAGAGAATTTTCTTCAATAGCATACCCATGCAGAAGATGGTTGCATTTTACATGATGCGGTGATAGCCATACTTCCTTTTGTTGATGACATTGTTCTCCACTTTTGCTCAGTCCATGGTTTACAGAGACAACTTGATGTCCTTGCTCATTTTTTAGAGCTTTGTCAATGGATGGTCAACCTTAGCAAAGCTAAGGTCATGATATTCAACACCTCCAAGAATTCCCTAACCCAGTTCCAATTCCTCTACAAATGGGAACTTTTGGAGATCACATCAGCCTACACTTTCTTGGGGGTCCAATTTTCTAGACCATCTTTCAATATAAGAGTACATCTCGATCACACTTTTGTAAGGGATATGCTTGCCTTTCTGTCTTGGAGTGCCAATGTTTTCAAATCCATTTCCAGGATATCCCTTCGAAGATGTCCCTTTTCAATGTGGTCATCAAGCCAACACTTTTTTAAGGGATATGCCTCCCTTTCTATCTTGGAGTGCCAATGTTTTCAAATCCATTTCCAGGATATCCCTTCGAAGATGCGCCTCTTCAATGTGGTGATCAAGCCAACACTTTTGTATGGATCCGAGGTATGGGAACTGTCATGTCCTCCTTTTTGACATGAGAACACTTGGAGTCCTTAGCCTTAAGTTGTTCCCAAAAGGCTAAGGGAAAAGAAGAAATGGGAACTTTGGGGGCCACTTGAAGAGCAATTAATGAAAAAGGTACGTTACGTTATGAATTATAATTTGCACTTGAGTTATGAAAAGTACCTTGTTATCCTAGTTTCACTTAAATTGGGGTCTTTTTGGAGGGCATGGGCACGCATGGTCTAAAAGAGGAATTATAAGGATGCTCTTTTAATTTTTGAAAATGAGGCTTTCCCTCTTAATTTGGGTGCTTCTTTTAGGGCATTGGCTATTAAAGGAAAGTGAGGATTTCATTTGAAGGTTATGCATTTTTATGATATTGAATCTTTGTTCAAGTATGTCAAGCTTGGCCATAGCATTTTGAGGGCAGAAACCCTCAAAGTGTATCAAGGTGTGAAGACAAAACCCTTCATATCTTCATTGTGAGTAGCTTTATATCAAGAGCTACAATTTGTGTTTCATCATTCATGATTTGAAAGGTAGCTGATTTTTGGAAGCTATTTACAAATTATTGGGTCTTGGTGGAGTGGCGAATTGGCTCCTAGGGTTGAAGATCCCCTTTGTGGGCTACGCTAAGGGAGAAACCCTCTCCTAGAGTTTGTGGACTTTTGTTGATTTATTCCAGCTAGGGCGACTGAAATTGGGAGATCATTTGAGGCCTTTGAGTGGCCAAATTGATGCCCAAATTTATAATAATAATTATGATAATTATTATTACACTTTTCTGATATTTGTCACATTTGTTGGAGGTCATTTGGTGATCAAATTGGATATTGTAAATTTTGATTTTATTGTAATTAATTCTGCACTTGAACGATTCATCTTGGAGAATGTCTTCCGGGTTTGTAAGATGCTTTTAGGCCCTAAATATTGGACAAAAAATAACATAATTATTTTTGAATTTTTGACAACTAATTTCAATGGATTTGGTATTGCTTTGAGGGTGAAACAAATATTTAATTAATGTTGTAATATTCTGAATTTTGGCACCTTGGTATGGCTTGGATTTTGGCTTATTGGGAGCCTTATTCAGTGGTGAACTAATGTTGTTTTGGATGCTGCATTTTATATAATTTTGTTTGCAATCGACAAGGACTTGAGCAGGGTTGCTGTGTGAAAAAGGGCATTGAAGTTCAGCTTGGGTGGCGCTAGGATTTGGAGGTTGAGACCTTCCTTCTTCATCTTCTTCCTTTTGGTGATAAGAGCCATTGGCGACTAAAGATCATAAGGTAATTATTTGTTAATTTTCACAGTGATTTGGAGTCTTCATTTTCAGTTTTGAGGCACATTTACAGCAGCAAGCGTTTGTTGGTTTATATTCAGAATTTTTAGATTTATTTCAGATTTGATAGGGTTTGTTGGAAAATCGTTATTTTGTTGATTTGTTCCAAATTAGGGACATTACAAGGACCTAGTCTAGAGTATGTTGGACTCGTATTGAAAGGGTCCAGACTCTCATGATCCAACATATGATCCGTTGCAAACAAACTATTCCTCAGTGCATCATCCAAGCTGAGTTTGCCGCCCAATCTCCCCGCCTTGAGACCATCTTCAAGCTTACTTTTTACATTCACAGAGTCAAAACCATGGGGAATTCAACTTCAGGCCGTGGGATGTACCCATACTTAGCCCTATGTTCTTCAAAGAGGATTGCATCATTAGGCCCTAATAGACATAGACGGTGTTGGCATTCTGAGACTAATTTGCTACTCCAATCTATCAACATCTCTATTTATAGGTTATCTCCTTTCATGTAGTCTTTGGATGCTCCTCAACAGTTTCTTCCCTTGAAGGAGGTCATCGTTAGAGATGTCAAAGAGGATATCTACAGGCAATACATCCAGGTCACTTAGACCTCTCCTCAATCGCTCAGCCCCAAGCTGCCTGTTATGCTAAGCATTTCTTGTGGGTGGTGGAGGGTGTCATTTGTCGCCTTGCTATCTCCAATGTCTCCAACATCATTGGTCTCAAGGCTTGAGGTTTCCCCTAGGCTAGTTGAGGGTGTGCTCACACCAGTTGCGGGTTGAGACTGATCATCATATTTCACATGGGGCCTGGATGTATCGTCTTTGCTCCCTCTAGGAGATGGAGACTAAGGAGCACTTCATTTTCAAATGCCCAGATCCGTGGGAGATACCATTAACTTTACAGAGATTCGAAAAACTCTATCCGCTTTCTTTCAGTACCCGAACCAATAAAGCCTAGCCCTTTTTCTTCTGGAGGTTGCCACCCTTCAGCGTAAGGCCTTGCAAGGAGCCCCTAGAGCCCCCAGGCTGATCACCTCTTTCTTTCGGCGTATCATAGAGGTTGGCGGCATTAAGCACACTTTGGATGTTGTTGCTTCACACACTAAGAGAGGTAGGTCAATGGGGCAACGCTTATCTCGACACACCACTACTACTAAGGTGTTACAACACACTAGCCCTCAGCAAACAAGATTTTCCCCTGCTTAGTGTCATGAATCTACTCCTCATCATCGTGGATTTGGGCCTTCACAACCAATTCTTGGGATGTAAGGGCAATCACACATTACTCCTTCGCTGCCTCGAGATTTTCTTTGGCCTTGGATATTAGGAGGGATTCTAGGGGGAGTATTTTTCTCCCGCCTAGAATTACCCAACCTAGGCCCCTTAGCCCTAGACAATCCATATGAGCATTATCATATCCTATATTGGCCTTTTCATAGTGATAGATGATGACACAGATGATTCGTCTACCTTGGGCACAGTCAAAGATGTTTGTCGGGACTAAGGAGTACCATCCAGCCTTTCTGGGTTTCATCAACCCATGCTCTTTGGGGGTTCTTGGTCCCCCGACATGGCTATTTGTATGGTACCATAAAAATATGGGTTGGGGGCTTTACTACGTTGGGCTTACTTCTCATTTATTTTCAGTGATTTGGTTCTTTTCCTTTAATTTAGTTAGTCATCGACCCTAGGGGATTTTACCCTAGTGCTTTCTATGATATTGGGTGTATTCTCAAGTCCCATTGACCTACTTTTGGTCATTCACAAACAATCATATAATTTCTTTCTTTATTTCTTTATTTCTTTCTTTCTAGCAGCAACCAAACACAGTCCCTTTTTATTAAGTTTCCTATGCCCATAAGAATTTTCCAGTTGCAATTAAAACAAGCTTACCAAATTCTTTTCTTGTTTAAGCTTTTTGGAGCTCCACATGTAACCCTTTCATAGATTCTCACTAGTCATTTACAGATTTGTTTTCCTTGCACATGTTCTTTTCTTACAAGTTTTCCCATGTCATTCATGTTCTTTTTCATTTGTTCCATTCAAATTTCCTTCAAGAAGTTTTAGGAATAAAGACAAGTTCTGATGTTGTGTGGCATTTCATTCATTCTCCCTAAAGAGAGTTTTTTCTATATATGCAACTTTAAAGATTATTTATCTGTCAAGCTTTCCTCAGTTAGCCTCTCCTCATATTCAAAATCAGAAATGACACATATAAATGTTTGGCTGCTCATCACAATGTCCTATGTAAACAAACAATCCCTAAAGCTTTCCTGTGTCCACCTGCTCTTCACAAAGTCCTAGTTTAGTTCTTGATTCTACTGTTGGGGATCAATCTCTATAGCTTAATCTTTAGTTTTCCTGTTATTTTTCCTAAAATCAAATAATCTCTTAAAGGAATTCAGAACGTGACTAACCAAAGAAACAAATATAAATTCAGTTCTGATTCCTGAAGCTTAGTTGTCATTTTCTATACGCAAAATGAGAAAGATTTCTATTAATGTATAAGATGTAAGAAAATTCAGGACATAATTACGCATTTTCTAGGCTAACAGACAAAATGTGTTACAAACCCTAGAATCAAGACCCTAAAGAAATATTTTCAGCTGAGACTTCTTGCTACATCACTTTGGGAGCATCATACGAATTAAATACTTCTTGGATAATCAACAAGAAGCTGCAACACTTGTCATATGCTATTTCCTTGACAAACACACACTGCATTTTACATCTCAAAATCTATTTACCTATCATGTATTCCCTTAATAAGGAAAAAAAGACATCATTTCTGAGTTAAAACAATTTCAAGAAATACAAAATTCATTAAACTTCAACTGCATTTAGAAGACTATCAGAGAAACACTATGAAAGAACTCAATCCCACTCCTGAAGTCCTATTAAATTGTAGTACATAACAATCAAATGACCTAAGTGTTACATATTTATTTCAACCCTTGCCCCACTAAATGACATACTAGAATGACAATGCAGTCTCATTTGCAAAGACAAAAAACATGAATTTATGAAATTCAAAAAAAATGACGAGTGGAATACCCTTCTTCCATTGATTCAAAATCAAGTGTTGCTTTGTCTGTCTCTATGTCACATATAACATCACCAGGTTCTATCTGGAACCATACCCAAATAAAATCTTATATTAGACAAAGCAAGAGACTTGAAAATAGGAAATATTAAATCACTTCCCAAGTAAGATTAAAAAGTCAACTTAGCAAGCCAAAGACTTCACACAATTCAAGACTCCAGAACAGCTTGGCAAGCGAAAGATAAAAGTTAACTTGCCATTTGGCAAAAACTAGGCATATTAAGAAATACACCGTATATTTTATGCATTTGTAACAAGTTTCTGCCAAATTTCAAGGAATTTTGTGAAGTTCCAAACCGAGTTCCCAAGTAAAGCCAAGTTCGACTGAGGATTGCCAACTCATACAGAAAACTGGCGATAAGTGACAACCTGGAAACCCTCTGTGATTGGTATTAGTATGATTTGGATGCAGGACAAGATAAACAATTCTAAGGCGTATACAATAAACTGTAAAATATGCTCAAAGAGCACTCTTTATCACTGAAGCTAATTCAGCACATCCAGAAGGAAGCCAAGACAAATATAACATCTATAAGTAAAGAGGGTTTAACAGTAGAGAAACGCACAAACTAAACTCACCTTATCCCCCTCGTTCTTCTTCCATGTAGCAATATTCCCTTTATCCTACAGAAGAACATCAAATATAATAAAAAACTCTAAAAATCATATTCATCATTAAACCAAGCCTATCAAGAAACACTATTGAAAGCATTAGTCGTATTGAGCAAGTTATGTTCATCAAAGTCATTTATAGAAGCCACTTAAATTGCACATTCCCCTTAGTAGTTTTGTGCATACCATTGTCGGGGATAAAGCTGGCATCGGAAGAACATTGTGCATGGGTAGTTCTGCAATGTTTCATTGAAAAGAAATAGTCAGTGACTGTAACACTCTTTCAGCATTTCATGGATTAGAAATTACTTATGCAGCACCAAAATTAACGCTTGTGAATCCTACTACAGTTGTTGACAATTTTCACTTCATTCAATTCATCAATCAATAATGCATCATTATTAGTGACAACACATTTATCAACACAGTCAAAGCCAATGGAAAACAAACTGAACATCAAAAAAATATAAAGTAAACAGCATGAATGAGAAACTAATGTTGCCATCCAAATGAAATTCAGCATTTAGCGTTTCCAATATTTGCTGATCCAAAACTGCTCACAGCTGCACAATATGTTTAATAAGCATCTTGAACACTGATTTGAATGCATATTACAAGCATTGACTTTCAAACATCTCAAATTTTAGAGCAGTTAAAATACTTGTGACTCAAAAAATGCAGACCATCTCCATTTCTAGCATCTAGGCAAGTACAAGTATGAATATCAAGAGGCAATGTGTTCGCATTGTTCTTTGCTAAAGTGCCAAATCTCTTTCATAGTTTGAATACATGCAATGGATTGGTATTCACGATTTCTTTATGTTGCCTCTTATTTGAATCTGAACGGTAACTAGTACAACAACTTCTAGCCAGTGAGGAACAAGACATTTCTTTTACACTGGCACTACCGGTGGCTGCTGTTGCTTCAGCCCTGCTTCTTGTGGTATCCACCCTCCAGGCATCGCATGTGTTGTGGTGTTGGCCCCCTGTGAAATTATGAACTACTGTTGATTTATGTCAGCCCTGGAAGATGTTCTGATGTGATATGCGCACATACAACCCAATCTCAAGGGTGGTTGACATCTCTCCAATCTGAGTTCTAAAGCGAACACAATATGGGGCGTTTTCAGTGCAACAACAGCATCAAATCAGGTTTCTCAAACTTGGCATTGAATTATTTGCAGCATAAGACAACAAGAGTCTTGGAGGTTTGGATGCTGCAGAGCAGTAACAGCAAGTGTTTGCAGTGCAGGAATCAGCAACGTGTTTGGTCCATGGTGCCTGACTTTGTTTCTGGACATTAGAGGTAGCCCCATTGAGCTCTTCATTCCTCTCGCTTTTCACTCCTCTACAGGTATAGGAGAGTGAAGATGTTGCTGCTACTTTGTGGTCTCCATGCTTTTGCATACACGAACACTTCCATCTGGTATCAGTCCATTCATATTTTCACTAGGTGATTCTCACCTCCTTTCACTAAATGGGGCATTTAATAATATCATCAAGGAGAATATTTTATTGGCTATTCATTTAGACAAGCTAGCTCTCTTATTTTCAGCCTCTCAATTCTAAGTCATTCTTCTATGCAAAGAACTCCCTGTAGATTTACAATGGCCTCGTTATCAACCTGAAATATCTGCGCCAGCATTTTCCATACGGTCCTAGATTCGGTCTTGGATGGCTACCATTGTGTTCATACCGGTTGCAAGTTGACACAGAAAAACATATTCTTTCGGAGGAAAAGATTTAGAGATATGTATCAAATGACATTGAAAAGAGGTTAAGAGTTATGCGGGGACGCATCCCCCCATTTTCCGACCGTCCTGGCTGCATGAAATGCTTCGGGGTCTTGGGGACATAGGGGGAACGTCCCCCCAATGATTCCCTTTTCCAAAATTGTTGGGGGACGTCCCCAGGACACCCTTCTGAACTTCAGCGATGTCCCCAAAACGTATCTCTTTTAGGGGATGATCTGATGTCCCCAATTTTTTTTTATTTTTCATTTTTTTGTTTTAATTTCTTTTTTTTTTAATTATTTGTTATTTAAATATTTAAATACTAGTACAAATATCTTAAATATATTTATCTGAAAAAACACCTACCAACCTATTTAAAGACTCCATTACATTCTCCACAAATTGTCTACTAATTGGTGACAGATGCTCTCAATCTAGCTGCACCACTGCATTTGGCTCGAAAAAATCTTTCTAGGATTAAAAGAACAATCTCCAAGCTCCACAATATGCCCAAGATATCACGATTTTTTTATCACCTTCTCCAAGCAAGAAGAAAAACTCCCGTATGATGGTCAAATAGATGTGAAATTTAAGATCTGCCATTTTTATTGACATCTCAACTTAGCATGTTATCGTTGATGTACCTAATATCTCTATCATTTATGATTTCGGATTAATGATTAATCATGATTCATAATGGCATTTAGTAAAGTATTCATGTTATCTAACTTAAATTTATTATTTGACTTTCAGCTTATTTAGTTTCTTTAAGTTATTTTTTTAGTTTATTTGTATATTTTTAATATTTATATATTATTTTAATAGGTGACCCTTGCCATCCACAAAATTTGAAAAAAAAATTGCCATCTTGTAAACCCCATCCTGCTATCCCGGAGTCTTAGGTAACCATGGGTTAAAGTTAACCATAAAAATGAACACATACAACACCTTCAATTAGTACCTAAACTCCTTAGAGATAGAAACTACATGCCAACCTATTCAAATGTGTTCCACAAAAGTTATACTAGTCAACCCTAAGAATCCTAGGTCCAAGACGATCCCGGTGGACAATACCTTATATAAGAATCTAGATGTATTGTATACATGTGCAGAAGCTATATGAGATAATATGTAGAGAATCAAGGAAAGATATAATAGATCTAATACATAAAGTTTTATTAAATCATGTGTTTTCTGCATGGCATACTCTTGAGAAAGATGTATGGCTGTCTATCTTCTACTTTGATTGCTATCTAAAGCTATAGATGTGTATACATATATTACAAAACCGTGAAAGCATAGAGAACCATTATGAAAGTTGAAACGATTGAGCTTCCATGTGATTCTTCGCCTTCGACGATTGAGTTGATCAGCATAGGCAGCAAATAGTTGGCACCTAGCAGTAATGTCCGGAAAGAGTTGGCCTTAGCAGTGTGGCATGGAGATGTGTGGGACCCTGAGGAAGTCATTGGTGGATACCGCATAAGGTTTGGCAAAAGCATGAATGGTGCCATGTCCAATCTAAACAGATTGCACTGTGCCACTATAGGAGTGTGTGTGTCATCTATGGGAGATGGATTATTGATCTTGGAGGTAGCGTGAACCTCTAGAGGTTGTTTTGGGGTAGCGCAAACCATTGAACAAGAACTGTAATTACCACAAGTTGTGAGAATGGGCTTGGTGGTTTCACTGGAACAACTTTTGGGAGATCCTCATGGATGATCTAAATCGATCCAGGTTATTCAAGTTTGGAGAACACTAGCTAAAATCCATGAGAAGTTTTTTAGGCCTTTAACAATTCAATACAAAGTCCATTCATGGGTTCTCTATGATAGATCAAACTTTGCTAGAATAACTAATGAAAACTAAAAGATTTGAATGGACTGACAATAATTTGATATCCATCTAAGTTGTTAATAAAATCCCCCTTACATTACCAGAAGCAATTAAACCATTCATTATCTATACAGATTCTAGTGACCATGCTATGGGAGTTGTGTTATCCCATGATGGTAAAGTAGAGGTGCACAAGGGTAGGAAGCAAGATGATGTTGAACATAGACACCCCATCTTTAACCAAGAAATCTTGACAGTTATACATGCCAACAAGCCTTGTTAGCATTCCCTGTTAGTAAAGATGAATTTGGAAGATGAGATGAAAGCAATTCTTTTGTCATGTTCGCTTCCAGACAGCTGGGAAAATCTGACTGTTGCAATCAGCAATACAACACCAGGTGGTACAATAAAATTTGATGATGTAGTTGGTATGTTGTTGAGTGAAAAGCTGGGAGAGAAGTCCTTATAGGAATCGTCACTAGTGAGGCACTAACAGCTGTTGAAAGAGGGAGAAAGCACAATAGGAACCAGCAAGGGAGATCTAAGTCCAGATCCAAATCTAAGCCATGAAAGACCAAGGCAAGATGTTGGAACTATGGCAAGATGGGCCACATGAAAGACAGCAGGTTTCTGAAGAAAGAAGGTGGCAGCCAGCAGGGACAACAGTCCCATGAAGCAAATATTGTTGATAACTCTAATGGAGAGGCAATGTTTACTTCTAGTTTTGATATGGGTTTTCTTACAACTATTGATGATTCTTTGTCAAACGGCTGGATAGTAGATTCAAGTGCTTCTTTTCATGTAACCCCACACAAAGATTGGTTCATCAAATACCAATCTGGAGCATGTGATGTAGTATATTTGGGGGATGATCATACCCGCCAAATAGTTGGATGTGGGGACATAAGGTTGAAGCTAGAAGATGGCGAAGAGTGAATGTTTAGAAATGTTCGTCATATTCCAAAAATAAGTAAGAACGTAATTTCAATAGGACAACTGGATTGTGTTGGCTGCACAACCAGCTTTTGAGGAGCATGGAAAACTTCAAGGTGCACTAATTATTGTCGAAGGAAGAAATATGGGTTCGCTATATACTTTATTAGCTAAAGCTGAAACTAGAGAAGTGGGAGTTGTAGATGCAAAGCACCAAGCAGAATTGTGGCATCAAAGACTTGGTCACATTAGTGAGAAAGGTTTAAAGGTACTTTCTGACCATAATTTAATACTTAGTTTGAAAGCTGTTAATTTGGATTTTTGTGAACACAATGTTTTTGGAAAATAGAAAAGAGTAAAATTTCTGAGGAACAATAAGAAAGATAATGTATTAGATTTAGTTCATGCTGATGTTTTTGGTGATGTTCCTGTTAAATCTCTTGGTGGTGCATCATACTTTGTTAGTTTCATTGATGATGCATCAAAGAAAGTGTGGATTTATCCACTGAAACACAAAAGTGATGTGATGTGTTTGGAACATTCAAAAAGTTCAAGGCATTTGTAGAAAATCAAAAGGAAAGAAAAATTAAATGTCTTAGCATTGATAATGAAGGAGAATTTTGTTCCAAAAAAAATTGAGGACTATTGTAGCAAGAAGGGAATAAAGAGAGAAAACAGTGTCTCCTACCCCGCAGCAAAATAGTGTAGCCAAAAGAATGAATAGAACAATTATGGAACGTGTTTGAAGTATGATATCAACTGCAAGTTTGGAGAAACACTTTTGGGTGGAAGCTGCAAATACAGCTTATTATTTAATCAATAGATCACCTACAACAGCACTAGATGGTGGCATTCCGGAGGAAATTTGGACAGGTAAACCAATTTCATATATTTCATATGAACACTTAAAAATATTTGGTTGTGTTGCATATATGCATGTTCCTAAGGAGAACAGGTCCAAACTAGATGTCAAATCAAAAAAGTGCATTTTCTTGGGCTATGGAGAAGGTGAAAGAGGTTATAGGCTTTGGGATCCAATTGCTCGTAAGATGGTGCGAAGCAAAGAAGATGTCTTCAAAGAAAACATGTTCAAGAAAGAATCAACAAACCCTGAAACACTGAAAATACCTTTTAGAGATATTTCAAGGGAAGATAGAACACCAAATCATATTGTTGTAAGAAATCAACAACCTTTACAACAAGACAAGCAATAACACCCTGAAGGTGAGGAAGAAAATGAGGAGCAGCAGCCACCTGTAACCCCACCAAATTGTGAAGAAGGTCTACTAGGCAGCAAAGACAACCTGATAGGTATTCTCCTACATTGTCTTATGTGTTACTTATTGATGAGGGTGAGCCTAGTACATTTAAGGAAGCTTGCAATGTTAAGGACAGCAGGAAATGGATAGCAGCAATGGATGAGGAAATGAACTCACTGCTGAAAAATCAAACCTAGGAGCTCATGCATGTTATGTCCCCTCTTTCCTAAGAGATATTGCAGAGTTTTGGGTTAACCTATTCCAGCATTTCCGTAGACTAACAATGGAGTTAAGGGAATGATTTGCAAGGCAATTATGATTTGTACCATGGAAGAGTTTTATTTTCGACAAGGTGACTTAATGACTTTTTACAAAGTTATTTTATAAAGTTACTTTATGAGAAAAATAGAAAAAATCATAAAAGTGACTTTATAAAGTGAAATTATAAAAATAAATAAAGGCAAATCATAAAGTGGGTTTGTAAAGTGGAATTATAAAGTTAAGTGAGAAAATATTAAAAAAGAAATATTTAATTATTTCCCACAAGGTGGGGTGGGCAACCACTTATGGATGTGAAATAACTTTATATTATTTCTTAATGAGGTGTTGGATTCCAAAAGTGAATGGAGAATTATATAAGAACCCTAGTTCTTTCACTTTCTCATTATGTGATATTGTGATATAAAAACTTCTCCATATTTTCAACTGGTTACGATTGCCTAGCTTATTCTACAGACGAAAACCCTTGGAATTAGGTGGATTGTACGAAAACCCAATTCCAACCTTTGAGAGGAATCCATACAGGGTTTCTATTTGAGCTTTCATTGCTGGTTTTACATTATGGCAGTCATGAATGAGGGTTTATGTTGCAAATTTTGACAGTAAGTGGCAGCTAGGGTTTATGGGTGTTTGTTATTATTGCATATTCTTCTACGGCAGCACTTTGGCTTCGATTAGAGACCTATTTTGTGGCATTTTGAGGAAGATTTATTGCTGGACATTTTGCAGGCATTGGGGTTTGAAGGGAAATTAGGTTTTTGACCATATTTTAGGTCCAAACAATTTTTAATAATTTATTTCAAGGTGGCCGCCTAGGTTTGGGAGTATTTGGCATGGTTTGGAAAAGGTTTCAAAGTTTTTGGAGCTGCCAATAATTTATTACAAAATTTTCACATCTTGGGTGAATGAGTTTTGTGAGAGAAATCATATTTTGAAGGATACCTAAGCTAGGGTTTGATGCATGGTTGTTCCTAATTTTCAATATCATTTTCAACCACTTGTTGATCACTTTCAGCTCTTGTCCAATCATCATACTCAGCCGTACCTTATTGGAGGAGTGCACCAGCATTTGGAGGTGTTCATTGTGTCATTGAATCGCTAAAGGACTCTATATTGCATTGCTACATTTCCGGGTATGAATATATTGTAATTGGGTATCTTATTTGACTTATTGTATTGAGTTACCATCTGTTATACTCAGATCAGAACTATATCAGTTCTGATTTTTATTGTAAAAACCCATTTACATGATGAAATGATAGCACTACTCGGTTCTATATTGTGTTACTTGTTTGTATTTTCATTTATACCATCTATTGTTATACTCAGATCAGAACTATATCAGTTCTGATTTTTATTGTAAAAACCCATTTACATGATGAAATGATAGCACTACTCAGTTCTATATTGTGTTACTTGTTTGTACTTTCATTTATATGCAATTGTGTTATCATATGCACTTTCAAACACTGAAAACAAAAAAAAAATCAAGGTAGATTGGGCAAGGGTTCTTACAATGCCACTTCCAAAAGGAAGGAAAGCCCTTGCAAACAAATGGGTATATAGATTGAAACATGAAGAAAATTCAGGTGTAACCAGATACAAAGCAAGGATGGTGGTGAAGGGCTATGCACAAAAAGAAGGTATTGATTTCAATGAAATTTTTCACCTACTGTTAAATTAGCATCTATTAGAGCTATGTTAGGATTGGTAGCTACTGTGGATTTAGAACTAGAACAACTAGATGTAAAAAATGCATTTCTTCATGGTGACTTGGATGAATAAATATACATGAAACACCCTGAAGAGTATGAAGTGCAAGGCAAAGAGAACCTGGTTTGTATATTGAAGAAAATTCTTCATGGCTTGAAGCAAGCTCCAAGGTACTGGTACAAAATGTTTGATGCTTTTATGATAAAGCATGGATTTGCAAGGAGTGAAGTTGATCACTGTGTATACATCAAAAGGTTTGAGAATGGCAGTTTTATGATTCTTTTGTTGTATTTTGATGACATGTTGGTTGCTGGCCCTAATTTGACAGAAATTAAAAGATTGAAGAAAAAGCATGCTAATAATTTTTCAATGAAGGATTTAGGACTAGCAAGGCAAATCTTGGACATGAAAATCAATAGAGATAGGAGCAAGAAATTGTGGCTTTCATATAAAAGCTACTTTGAAAAGGTATTGGAAGGTTTGGCATACATGATGCAAAACCTATAAGTATCCTGTTGGCTGCTCACTTCTAATTAAATGCTGAAATGTGTTCTAAAAATGATGAAGAGGCATATGCTATGTCAAAAGTTCCATATTCTTTTGATGTTGGTAGTTTGATGTACGCAATGGTATGCACAAGACCAAATATTGCACATGCAATGGGAGTGGTAAGCCGTTACATGTCAAATCCAGGAAAAGAACATTGGGCTGTTGTAAAATGGATTTTACAATATATTAAGGGAACTGTAAATCACACATTATGTTCTAGCAAAACAGAAGAAATGATGGTTGGTTATGTAGATGCAGACATGGCAGGAGATTTAAATGGTAGTAAATCTACCACGAGATACACATTTACTTTTGTAGGGGCTGCCATAAGTTAGGTATCTAGATTACATGAGGTTGTTGCTTTGTCAACAACTGAAGCTTGATACATTGCAACAACTGAAGCAAAGAATTTATTTGGCTACAAAAGTTAATGAAAGAGCTAGGAGAAAAACAAGACAATTTCAAGTTGTTTTGTGACAGCCAAAGTGCAATTCATTTGGCTAAGAATGCAGCCTTCCATTCATGAACTAAACATAGATTTGTGGTATCATTTCATAAAGCAAATCTTAGAACAAGCGCAGGTGCAGCTAGAGAAGATATCTACTGAAGACAATCCAGTTGATATGATGACAAAATCATTGTCAAGAGACAAGCTGAAGTTGTGTGCAACTTTAGCAGGCCTTGAAATCACATGATAAATAAAGGCTTGGGCAAATGGCACTCGGATGGGAAACATAGGTGAAGAATTCCAGGATATTAACTTCAAGTGGGATATTGTTAGGAGGTGAAGTGAATATCTAGACCTCCAACAATTGTAATGGTGTGATGTCTTGTAATCCCCTTGGCAATATTATATGCGGTACGACAAGCCGTCCATATGACTTTTTGGCATTCATATGGCATGGTACGATTGTACAACACAAGACCCATTGTACTATTTGGCACAGTTTTCTAAAAATGCATTTTTGGAATCTTCCTTGTTTTTCCTATTTAAAGGGTACGACCCTATTATTGTGATGTACAAAAATTATTCAAATCCAATAAAAAAGAGAGTTGCCATTGTCACATGGTTTTTCTTGCAAGTTGCAGGTTTTCCAAGTAATGTCTTGTGTCCTATTTTTCTTTATTTTCATTACTGTAGTACATTAAAATTGTCTCTTATTCCTAGCATGAGGTTCCCGCTCACTCTCATGCCTCTCTTTTTCCCTTTGATCATGTTTGCCTAGCATCATCGGCCTAGTCGATGATGTCTTGTAGTGTTCCCCAACTTAGCCAACATCATCAACCAAGCCAATGTGTACCACATTTGTGAGACATTTTCATAAGCGATCGACCAAACCGATGGCGTCGAATAAGTTCAAGTTTTGACTTTTAGGGTTTGGATCCATATTTTTAGGGTTCTTATTTGTCATTTACATAGTTCCATGGCATTTCCTGATGAGGGGACGGGTTTTCGGAACAAGTGGGACAAGGGGCCTAAGTTTGGGGATGGCAGGGGACAACGGCGGGGGAGCAGTGCAAATACATATAGTACTTGAAAAATTAGTTATAAAAAGATGTATAAGGAAAAAGTATATTGCATTGAACATTAACAATTTAACATTTTGATTTAAGTTTTATCTTTTTAACAATGAAGTTTCAAGTTTGAACCATTGAACCAATGAAAATTGAACAATGAAAATCAAAATATCGAATTCAGAATTTTCAAAATTTCATAATGACGATTCATGATTACAATCAAGTATCAACAATGTTCAAAAACAAAATAGTGAAATACTAAATACTAATGAGTCAATGGCTAATCATCCCCAAAGTTCTCGCCAAACTCCTGATCACTAGAACTATTGGACTCCACATGCTCAGCTCCTCCAAACCAATACCAACCAGCCCTGTCTGTGTAGCATCATCATCAATATGTGCTAGCCCCTCTGGCTCTACATCCCATCTATCTGGTTGTTGGATTCTCCTTGTACGTAAGTGTATTGCGGTCAATGAGATGCAAGGCACTATACACAACCACAAGCTTCTCTACCCT
Organism: Torreya grandis; assembly: GCA_037957365.1. Taxonomy (NCBI): domain Eukaryota; kingdom Viridiplantae; phylum Streptophyta; class Pinopsida; order Cupressales; family Taxaceae; genus Torreya; species Torreya grandis. The sequence continues at coordinate 1,235,006 of JARHVA010000873.1, read as the reverse complement.
CCTAGAGGTAAGCCTGTTCCTCTTAAGAGACCAGTTCTTCTCAGTAGCGAAAGAACTAGAAACCTAGGACAGCAAACAAATGGCTAGATCAGTAGTCAAAGACATAGGCCCATAAAAAGTCCACCACAACATTGGTTCCTCCTATGCCATTGTCTCCCTATCTATTTCGACCTCTTGTGAATATCCCCTAAGAGTTTCAAATTTTGTCCACTCAATACGAATGATGCTAGCCTCTATAGAATCATACATTTTCTGAATGGCCTTCATGAACCCTACCTTCACCTTAGCATCTTGTATAGGTGTAAGTCTACCAGGGCTTTGCACATACCACTTCAAGTTCAATGCACAGGAAGCCATGTGCAAGGGAGTGTTGAGCTTCTCCCATTTGTGATGAATGATCAACTGAATATGTTTTGTGTAGAATTGTAATGTGGAGTCCTTGTGTACAACAACCTTCATTTGATCAAGCATAGTATCAATGCACTCATACACCTCTCCAAGGGTAGGTGCATTAGCATCCCCATATCTAATCACTATGAAGACCGGAGTAATGATAGACACAATATATTTGGCATCAGCCCAAAAAACATCACTCTTCACCACCTCCTTCACTCTCTTCCCCTACTATGTCTTCAACTCAAGCCACAGATTCCATTCTGTTGTCATAACCATTAGCTACAATGCCTCTTGCAACTCAAGCATCCTCTCCAAGAGAATAAAGTATGATGCATAACTAGTCTCTACAGGTTTCAAGAATTCCTTCTTGGAGAAGGTCCTGAAGAGTGCATGTGTAGCATGGTGGTTGCAAATAAAAATCTGCACATCTCTAGCATCACTAACAACTGCTTTGATCCAGTTGATTTTTCCCATGATCTTGAGTGCATTATTCATGGCATGCACACAACAAGGAGTCCACCAAATATGTCTATAAGCTGCCTCAATTAACTTCCTTGCTGCTTTGCACACATGGGCTACATCTATCACTACTTGCACCACATTCTGTGGCTCAACCTCCTCTATAAAATCTTTGAGGATCTGGAACTGAAAATCAACATCCTTGCGATGCCCTGAACAATCAATAGCCCTAAGGAAATAAGGGCCAGTTGTACTTGTAACCATGATATTGATGAATGGATGATGCCTAATGTCTATCCACCCATCCATGATGATGCTGCATCCATTTGTAACCCAGGTATTCTTCATTTTCTCCATTAAAATATTAAACTTGGAATAGTACTTGTCCAAGATTGTTGTCCTCAATTTAGTCTCCCCTAGTGGCACATATAATGGTCTTGCTCTTATTATTTTTGCCACGACCTACTCATAATAAGGAGAGCGAACGACATGAAATGGAATGCCATTGGCAAAGAAGAATTTGCCAATGGCATCATCTGCCTCATCCTTTACTTGCACATTGAATAATTCTGCCAGTGGATTTGAAGCATCACTAGTCACCTTGTGTTTCGCCTTAGGCCCTGTTGCCCCTGAACTAGATGGATTCATTGGCCTCTCCGAAGTACTAGAAGTAGAACTCTATCTCTAATGACCCCTCTCCCTTGGTGGCAAAGTAATAGATGTAGGTGCATCTTCTTCATTAGCACCCCATAATTTACATTTTTTAGCCCTAAATTTCAAGTTTTTTTCTACATTTTCACATACATCTACACCTTTGCCTCAGATAAGGAGGTGAGCATTTGTTTTAGTCATGTTGCCAAACCATTCAAGGTCATATATGTTGCACTTTCATTTCCTAGTGCCCCTAGATGTCCCAAGCTTTGTTGGTACCTTGCTTACAAATTGTTGTAAAGGTTTCTTCGGATCAAAGGGACCCTTAGCATATTGTTGTAGGGCTTGTGAAGGGCAACTATAATTTGGACTCCCAACAGAACTAGTTTGATTTTCACAGTCACCCCTCCTTGCTTCTAAACTAGGATCATCATGTGCATAATCAGAATCATTTTCACTTTCAGCTTCAACCTCAACCCTATGAGGTTCAACCTCATCCTCACTCATGCTCTAAAAACTCATGACACTGCAAGAAATGATAATTTTTTTTCATTTTGTAAGTTTATAATTTAAAAATTCAAATTCAACCCATGCATAATGCAAGGGATTAAGACACAAGGGTTTTCTTTTTTTTTTTTTACTTCAGGTCACACGAAGCGCGGAAGCAGATGATACACAAATAGGAATCCTTGTTCTTAAAATTTAAAATTTAAGCATTTGATTGGAAAAAAAATTTAAATATTTAAGCATTTAAATGAATCACAAATAATTATAAGAATTTTCAATTTAGAAATGATTAAATGAATCATGAATCAAAGAACAAAACAATTTAGAAATGATTCAATGAAACAAAAAAATCAGAAATTCAAAGAACCAAATGCATAGTGATAGGGCCTACCTTGTGGCTTAAATGATGAACTTGAAGAGTCTCGAGTCTTCTTAGATTCTCTATCCTCTTCTTGATCTCACTTTCCCTCTCCTAATGCTCTCTCACTCTTGCAAACGTCTCTCTCTTAGCTTGTTGCCTCTACTTTCAACTCTCTACTTCACTCAATGAAGTTTTTGTGTGATTTGGAATAAGTGATAGGGCTTTTTATAAGCTTTTGGGAGGCCTTGGGGGTGGGGGAGAGACCCATTAGCAATTAGGGTTAGGGTAGAGGGCTCAAAAACCCAAAACAATTTAAAAATTTTTAAAAAAAAACTTTTTAGTGTCCATCTATGCGGAGGACGCCTACGTGTTTCCTAGGGGTCGAGGGACGTTTGGGCGTCCCCTGGACGTTCGAAGTCTCCCAGACGTCCCCTCTTACGAGGGAAATGTCCCAAGGACGGCGACGGTTCGAGGCAAAGGTGGAGGGGCAGCGGGGGGACATCCCGAGGACATCCCCATCCCAGAAACGTAGGGATTTTTTTTTTTTGGGGGGGGGGCGTCCCCATGGAACACTGGTCATTTATCAAAAGATAGGTATCCAATCTGCTTTGCTCAAGTACACAAATCCACCTTAGTAAGCAGAAGAAGAATTAGAGCTAAGGAGCTTACACTTAGGGAATACAAGTTAGCACAAGGACTTCAAGATTTCAAAAAGAGAAGTTGAACCAGCAAGGTTGGTTCAAGAACATCCAAGGGGTACAAACAATTTTGCATCAACCAAAAATAAGTAGGTGTGTGTTTGTGTGGACTGTATTTGTCGTTTTGGCATGGTTGAAGTTGATCCTTGGGAGGCATCAACACTACAACACTTCAAGGGCATCAAGCATATCATAGAGGATCATTTTTACTAAACAACATGGTTCCAATTAAGGTGGTTGAGCTATTCAACAGTCTATAGAATTTAAGAAGTGATTTCATCCATTGAAGACCCAAAAATGATAGGTTCTAGTGCAGAGAAAAAAAGGTCATTAAAAAAATTCAAAAGTATAATGTGATTGTATATTTCGATTCTCCTCAAAAAGTTACAAACTTTCAAAAAAAACATCTCATTTCGAATTCATATGTAAAACTTATGGCCTTTGGAAAATACAGGGTTTTGCAAAGTATGCACATCATGTGTGTGGAAGAACTTGTGTGCATTAATTTTTGTGTGCAATATTTTTTGTGGACAGGAGTTTTTCTTGTGTGTGAGTTGTCTTGTGTGCATGTATTTTGTGCATAACTTGTGTGCATGTGAGTTTGTGCCCATGTGTGTGAAGTGCACGCCAACTCAGATTACCCATGCATAGATAGTGATGTTGTAATGGCTAGAAGTTGAAGAGTCACTACGAGAAGATGAAACATCACACAAATGGCAACTGAAACGGTTAAACTTCCATCATTGTTCTTGATGAGTGTCTATATAAGGAGATAAGTCCTTTGTAAAAGTAGCTCATCCAACTCGATTGAGGTAGTTTGATTTGGTCCATTCGCGAGAGATTAGAACGTGGTTAAGTGTTCAGAGAACCCATTAGAGGTAGTTGCAAGCAAAGACTTGTTGGAATCACATAGCTTTGAATAGAGAAGCATAAGAATGAACCATGTCCACGAATGGACAGTGATCAAAATATTGCATGTCTTTAAAATATGAATGATGTTAAAAGGCATTTTGTTATGTGGACTTTAAATTCCTCATTGAAAAGAAATAAGGATTGTATTTGTTTTGTTTTATTCTATGTGTGGATTGTGTGTATGTCTTTGTTGTGCGTTGAATCCCTGGGATGTGCATTTGACTCTGTAACTGTGACTACATCAAAGGTATAACTAATCTTTGGAATCCCCAAATTGGGTCTACTTACGTCTTCTTTTTTCCATCATGACTTCACCAACAACCATCTCTCATAAAGTGCCACTTGAGCCAAGGGGGAGATTAATGCACCAACAAGTCAACCAAGGTAACTATCCTAATCCTATACTCTTTCTTTTGTACATTTTATTGGTATATCTTATGTCTATCAATGTTTAGACTAGTACATGTTTGTTAGTACTTTTCAATTCTTTGCATGTTCTTTATTTACACGTGGTTATCGTCTAGATGACACCTTTACTTTTCTTAGTTTAGATACCTCATGGTTATTGTCTAATGACACCTTGGATCTAGTTAGACTCTATGCTTTCTATTGTTTGTGTAGATTCCCATTTTAGTTCCCTTAAAACCTCCTTGCACACAGCCCTTGTCTATAGCCCAAGACTGCTTTGTGGACTAACATCTTCTATATGTGTTGGATCTAGTATGATCTTCTACCTTTTTCTTTTAGAGCAGCCTAATATTTTTGGCCATTGTAGGCTTACATACAGACTGTAGTCGAGAAATTTGGCCTCTATCAAGGGATCAATGAAGATGTCCACAACATGGTCTTCAAAATGGTAGGACAATCGCTTACAATGCACAACGTTCTTCCCCTTGGGAAACATAACAAAATGTCTGATGTATAACATACTTATATATAGGGAAGAATATATGATCCGTATAATTCCCAACAGGGCCCCCAGTGTATAGAAAGGGTGGTATAGATAAGGATGCTTCACCAATCCATGCTCCGGGAACTCCCCAAATTTATGGAAATGGCGGCGCATCAAATTAGCTTCAAACTCGTAGGTAAAAAGAGGATCCTTATATCGTCGACCATTATAGGCTTATATATAGACTTTAGTTGAATAAACTTGACCTCTATCAAGGGATTAGTGAAGATGTCCACAACATGGTCTTCAAAAGGGTGGGCACATTCGTTTGCAATGCACAACATTCTTCCCTTTGGGAAGCTAAACAAAATATGTTTGATGTATAACTGTTGACTTTTTAAGTCTCCTCCCAAACAAGAACAACAATCTACAAGTCTGCAAGGATTCAAGCAAGGTTTCCATGAGCTCTCAACTCTGTCAAACTAATGGAGACAAAGTTTTTTGTGACTATATCTAAGACTGCAGTTCCTAGCAATCATTGCAGACTTACCATTCCACAAGAATTTACCCAATGCTGGTTGCCAAAGAATAATAGAAAAATAGATAATACATCACGTTGTCTTAAAGAAGGAATCCTATCCGGAAAGTGCAATGAAAAGAGCTATGAACACAGGACATTTCTCACAAAAGTATCTGCTGCTCTTATGATTTTGTTGTTGAATCAAAGAAGAATGAGCACAAGGAGTTCAATTTTATGAAAGCAGCTGGGTTAGTTCGCAGACTGAATGAGACCTTTTCTCATGAAGTAGCTTAATTGCAGCTTGCAGAAGACACAGGTATCCTCACAAAGCATTGACACTGTCTAACCAAATGCACCCAGCATGTGTCCAACCTTATCAGTGTTCACCTTTTGGCAACGTATTCCCAGTCTGCACCAAAATAGGATCTTTGAAGCAGGGTATGGACATCCACCAAAGCGTAATGGAGAATGAATAATAGAAGACTGTTTCAACGTTAATGCAGGAAATTTAGGTCATCCCAAGAGTATAGCAAGATGTGGCGAGTTCAAACCAAGTCATCCCATGACTGTAGCAGACAAGTCAAGTGAAGACCAGGTCATTCCAAGAGCATAGGGAATGACACTTGGTATGAGAAGAACAAGTAAAAATTCTACCACTAGATCCCAGCGTGCACCTATTTTCAGGTAAGAGGAGGCAAATTGTGACCAAGTCCAACAAGATCAAGCAGGAAATTTAGCATGTGTCTCCCCACTGCGCGCAAGCAGCTGCAGCCCACACAGAATAGGTCCAAGACATTCAAGGGAAGTTGAATGCAATCAAACTGTTGGTCTTCTTTTCCTTCAACGCAGGCCTAGATAGCAGGAAACAGTTGAATTCAGTTATTGTTACTCCTATTCCTCATTGACTGCTACATACTGCCATATATGATTGTAAAAAAAAATGAAAAAGGGGCTCTCTGCTTTTGTGTAAGGAATTTCTGCCCTTTTGAATACTGTACACATGCTTTGGTCTTAACCTCAATAAAGAACTGACTGCCTTTCTTCAAACTTCACGCGTGTTGTGTGTAATCTTGACGTTGTTGATCTTTTGCTTGTGGATATAAGTAATTTTCCCTTGTAATGTTGTCCAATTTTCCTCACCTTCATGCAGAGGTACATCTCCTCCTTCACAGGTTGCACGTTGTGTATGAGCAGGTTTTACGCAGAATTAACTGTGGAGCATAGTCTGAGGTAGGTGCTAGCAAATAGAGTTTTAGGCCCAGATTGATCTTACATCAATTGCAACTAGTTTAGGAAAGAGCCGGCCTTCTCCAGAGGTTCATCCCAATGAGCCAAGGCCCCACACCTTGGAGATGTTCCCATTGTTGCACCAGATCAATTAACTATCAAACGAGTGCAAGATCTACGTACCAAACAGTTTCTGGCACGCCCGGCGGGACACACTTATTCCATCAATTTGAAGATTACAGCTGAGAGAAGGTGTTGTGTCTTAGCAATTTGTAGTTTTGGGCACATTTCAAGAGCACCTAGCGACTCCACTAGTTCAAGAATTCAGAAAGTTGATGCTTCTACATGACAAAAGTTCAAACCAGATCTTCTAAAAGAGATAAGAGTGTTTCATCATGAGAGTTGTCTTTACCTACTCCAAAAAGAAGATGATTTTCAACGTTATCATCACTTTATTCCAGAGTCCATCCTAAGAAGATATTTACACCTGCTTTTAGTAGTCTTAATCAACCTAGTCCAAGAGTAGCTTACCCCTTTGTCATGGCTCAAAGCAATCAAATTTTTGTGGCCTTCAATGGAGGAAGTCCTCTAGTATGAGGCCAGCAGGATGGTATGCCATCCTCAGCCTTAAAGAGTTTGCCTTTACTTCACTGGAGAAAATAGCACTACTCCCATTGAACACATTCAGGACATTGCAAATCTCTACTCAGTTCATAACATCACCCAAGATAATGTTGCAATAAGACTTCCAGCCACATCCTTTAAAGACAAAGCATTACAGTGGTATAAGAGTTTGCCTCCCAACTCAATACACAATTGGGATGAATTAGGTGCTGCTCTATGCAAACAGTTTGAGGACAAAAGTGACCACTTGTCACTAGTTGAGCAGCTGACCACAATCAAGAGAGCTCCCGTTGACTTCATGGGTGCCTTTAACTTTAGGGTTCAAAAGACTTGGGATGGGATCCCACCATTGGTAAAGCCTTCTCCCAAAAATGCATTTTTGTATTTCTTGAGAGTATTTATCAGCGACATTACAGTCATGATCCAATCTATGGGTGGCACCACTCTTCTTGATGTTTATGACATTGCAATCAAGGCAGAGAATTGTCTGATTCAAGCTGGTATGATAGCACCGAGGCCTCCATTGTCATTACTCCCTGAGTTAACATCTAATCAGCCATCCAATCAGCCGTCTAGTTTGCCTAGTTTGGCACCTATACCTGTTATAACCAATCAGCAAATCACTCCTACATCTTTCAATGAGCTACAAGAGGTCAAAACCTTGTTGCAAAGTTTTGGCAATGAGTTGGTCAATCTCAAAAGACAACAGACAAAATTTAGCAGGCCATATCAGACTTTTAATCAGTCATATCAGCCCAATACACAGTCCTATCAAGGTGGCATGCAAGGACAAAGCCAAGCAATTCAAGCAAAACCCTTATGTGCCATAATTATATTGTTGCTAGCTCATCCAAGGCCATTGTACCAGTTCAGAACATTCTTGTAAAAGACTATGAATGGTGTTTTCCATGTGCTCAGCCCCATAATCAGAATGCATGCCCTAACGGAGTTGTCAATCAATCACTCATGGTTCAAAGCATAGCTACATCATAGGGAGATCAAGCTCAAGAGCAAGCACAAGGTGAGTCTACATTGTTAAATTGGCAAGAAGGTGATTTTTGTGGAGTTAATGAGGCTGAGCCATCAAGCAAGGGCAGCAATACGATTGCATATTATTCAAGGGCCAAGAAGAGAGCACTAGAAGGAGATCCATCTCCTTCCATGGTTGGTCAAGCTGCTTCTTCACAAGCTCATCATGAAGCATCAAAGGAAGGTTCTACTGTTAAGACTCCTGAAGTTCATGCAAATCAGACTGTAAGGAATGATAATCAGTCCAAAAATCACAAATCAGCCAACAATCAAGAGAAGACACTGTTGTTGCAAAAGTGCAGTCAAAGGTCAGCCATGTTCCTTTTAATGTTGTTGATCAAATGAAGAAGACTAACCTAAATGTTACTATGTGGGAAGCAATGTCAATACCCGCTCAAAGAGATTTATTACAAGAGGTCTTGAAGCACTTCAATCATACCAATGCATCAACAAAAGACACAAATGTAGCTTCTATCAGTCTATGCCAGCCAAAAAGAAGAGGAAAAGACAAGAAAAATCAGTAAGCCACTTCCTTTCTATATGTCTTTAATCATTGGTGATTATCTTGTTCATAATTGTAGGATTGATTCTGGGGCTAGTAGTTCTGTCATGCCAAAGAAAGTGATTGATTTGCTTGGTATAAAGTACGAACCCATTGTTAAGGGTGTTGTACAATTGGATGGTACTGTTGTTCAGACAGTAGGAGTCATCAAAGATCTCAAACTGACCTTGCATGCATGTCCAAATTTCTCTATTCTACAAGACATTTAGACAGTAGGAGTCATCAAAGATCTGAAACTTACCTTGCATGCATGTCCAAGTTTCTCTATTCTACTCGACATTTCAGTTATAGACCTTCCTTCATACTTTGTTATATGCTTGTCTAGAGAGTTCACAGCCAAGATAGGAGGGTATTTATCATCATATTGGTCTCATATGTTGTTTAAAACTAGGTATGGCACAAGAGTGACTATTAAAGCTGAGCCAATATCAATAAATCACATTGAGCCTTACACGCCTAGTTCAACTCCAATAAATCATAATTATACTATGCATGTCCAAAAGGAAGATTGTGCTGATCATGATCCTACCACATGCGTAGAAGAGATTCCAGATGTTCGTCTTGATGAGTAGGGCAGTAATTTTCAGTTTGATCCTTATGACTTTGTGGAAGAAATAGGTTTGGGCACATATTGAATTCATATGGAAAATTCAATTATACCCAATCTCATGAAGCCACAAGAAGAAGCTGAAGGACTTTGGCAATTGTACTTTGATGGGTCAAGAAATAAAAATGGTGTTCGTGCAGGTGTAATGTTTATTTCTCCCAATAATGAAAGGTATTATTTTGCTTTCCAATTTCAGTTTTCTTGCACTAACAATGTGACTGAGTATGAGGCCTTGATTCAAGGATTGCAACTAGCACAAAAGAAAGGAGTTAAATTGTTGCAGGTATTTTGAGATAGTGAGCTGACTATTAATCAAATTAGAAAACCCATTTTTTAATTTGATTTTGAATAGAAATAGTGGTAGTAACAATCGATTGATATGTCATTAATCATATCGACATAGATCGAACAGTGGTAGTAATTTACTATATAGGTATTCTATAAGTAATCCATGGGGATTCTATAGGGAAGGGATTGAATCCATGGTATCTTATTACCAAGAATGCTGCCAAAGTACATCAAAGAACAGCCTTTTGAACAAGCATAGAATTTGGGATCTAATTGAAGATTTTGAAGCTTTCAGCATTCAAGTAATCCCTAGAGAACAAAACAAGGATGCAAATAGGCTTGTAGCAGTTGAAGCTCAGTTTGACATATCAAGTGACATAATGGACCAAGAAGAGCATGTCAAGCTTGTGGTAGGACCAATTGTCTCAGAAAACGAAGTAAGTTGGCAGGTTTTTTAAAGTGATCAACAAATCACTCATTTTCTACAAGAAGAGCCTGAGTTTTCTGCAAAAAATCAGTCCAAGCTGCAAGTAAATTATGGAGATCAGATTATACAGTTGACCACTAACAAGCTACCAAAGGGGTTAATCACACTAGAATGATCAGCTGAAAGACAACAAAATGAACCTGGTTATCAACGAAGGAGACTATGAACAAATGGATGTAGCAAAAGACAAGTTCTTGAAAGTGGGAAAGTGTGTAGTAAATCTGAAAAACAAGCTTTCATTGAGCTTTGTCAAGCATATGATGATGTATTTGCATGGAATTATGAAGATCTTAAAGGTTTTAATTCTAATCTTGCCCAACATACTATTGAATTAGACCCTAATGCAAAGCCTATTAGACAAAAACAAAGGCCGATCAATCTTAAGATAGAACCCCTAATGATGGAGGAGTTAGCTAAGCTTATAGAGGCCAATATAATTTTTCCTATCAAACACTTTTCTTGGGTTGCTAATATAGTTCCCATGAGGAAGAAGAATGGGGAGATTAGATTGTGTGTGGACTTTAGAGATCTCAGTACAGCCTCACTTAAGGACCATTATCCTCTTCCCTCAATGGAACAAATCATTAAAATGGTGGTTGGTTCAGAAAAGTTTTCATTTTTGGATGGATATTCAGGATATAATTAGATTCTTGTCCAAGAATCAGATCAGTTTAAGATTGCTTTCACAACCCAATGGGGTACATTTGTCTATAGGAAGATGCCTTTCGGGTTAACCGATTGTAATGCCCCCTTTTAGGGCCAAAAGACTAAATAAGGGTCTTCCCTAAAATCCACAATATTTGAATAATCTCTGAATTCTGAAAATTGAAAAATCAGCAAACCCTAACTAAAATAAAAGCTCCAAATACATGCAAATCACTACCAAACCCTAGGCACCAAGGTGCAATAAATAAAGAGGCAATTTCCAGCAATCATTTTGATCAATAACCACCTCAATATGAACAAATATGAGCAACACCTGAAAATAGGAAAATTATACCTTTTCACCCTTTGAATGTAGGTGAATTTTTGAATTAAATTTGTTGAAAATTATTTGATTTTATTCAAGAAAACAGCAACTGTTCACTCATCAAAATCCCAATCAAATCCTTGCAAATATCATAAATAAATTACCAAAAATATTCAAACAATTCCAACACCCTTCTAAGGCACTCAAAGTGGCCAAACAACCTCCCAAATGAAGTCATCCTAGGTCAAGAGGCTGCAATAAAATCAGAATTAATTGTTCTTCACCAACTAGGGTTTTTGGCACCCTCAATGACCTTCCACACATGCCAAACCAAATCATCACACTCAAAAAAATCATGCAATATTTATTAGCCTCAAATTAGCAATTTATGAAGTCAAATCCACCAAAAAATTTGTCAAATAAAATAAATAAATAATTCAAAAATTATTATTTATTTTTTCACTCAATTTACTCTTGGAAACCTTGCCACAACTCATAAAATCCAATGCCACACTTCAACAATTTAAATTGAGCAATTGGACATCAAATCACCCTCAAAACCTTTTCCAAGACCTCTCAAAGCAAGTCACCCCACTCCTAGGGCAACCACCAAATAAACCTTTGCAAGGTGGCATCAAAAGACACCTTTTTGTTGACAAATCAACTCCAAACTTGCGGTAACAATTATTGGGCATGCATCCTAATCATTCTTCAAGCATAAAGATTCACAATATCAAATTCAGCGTATCTTCAAATGAAGTCCCCACCTTGTATTTGTACCCTCTAAAGAAAGCGAACCACCTTAGAGTGATAAAATACCTCATGACTCCCTTGCCAACTTTTTAAGATATCTTTTCTTTTCTTTGCTCAACTCCCAAGCCAACATTCCTCTTTTTCAAATATAATATTAAATTAATTGCCTAAATAACAAATAGTAATTAGAATTAATTTTAGGCAATAATCCAATAATTATTTATCTTTTAAATACCATAATGGTAAAAACCACTTTTTCAAAAATATTCTATTAATCAACTAGAATTGTCTTAAATGGATAACTGATAAAAATCATTATTCGGGCAATCATAATTAATTAATAAAATAAAACCCCAAAAGTAATCCCTTAGTCTATGAGGAAAGTAGACTAAAGGTCTTCAATACCTGCTCATAAGTGATCTAGAAATGGGGACATTACACCAATGCAAGTAAAACATTTCAAAGGGCAATGGACATAGCTTTCAAGTGTCTCAATCATGACATAGCACTGGTACATTTAGATGATATTTTTGTTTTTTCAAAGCATAGGTCAGACCATTTAAATCATCTGAGCCAAATTTTTAGCAGGTGTAGGCAATATGGTGTGTCATTGATCCTAATAAGTGTGTATTTGTTGTCAACCAAGGTAAGCTTTTGGGTCATGTGGTCTCAAAAGGTCTTGCTCTAGATCCAGAAAGAGTGTCATTTTATCTCTTCCTCTTCCCAGTCATAAGAAAGGACTTCAAAGTTTCTTAGAGAGAATCAATTTTATAAGAAGGTTCATTCCTAATCTTGCTTCATTGATTAAACCGCTTACCTCTATTTTAAAGAAAGGTGTTGTTTTCAACTAGACAAAAGAAGGAAAAGAAAGCTTTGAAGCAATCAAACAAGCAATTGCCCAAGCTCCAACACTTGTCAATCCAAACTATGAAAAAGAACTTCATTCTTTACACCTTTGGAGGAGAAAGAAGCATCTCAACTATCTTGGTACAGCAGAATGATGACCAATTGGAACAGCCAATAGCGTTTTTCAGCCAAGGACTTAAAGAGTATGAATTGAGGTACTGTGTTGAAAAGCAAGTGTTTGTTGTTGTTAAAGCACTTAAAAATTTTAGACATGTGCTGTCCAATAATAAAATCCAGCTGATGGTACCTCATTCAAGCATCACAGAGTTCCTCTTGAGCAAGGACATTGATGAGAAAAGGGTTGGGTGGATCACCAAGGTCATGGAGTATAGTGTGCATATTAAAATAACCAAATTAATAAGCAGCAAGGGGTTGTACGAGCAATTTGTAGTAGAGAAGGAAACTGATAAGGAAGCTATTATTGTGCAACAAGAAGACCAATCAGCAAGGTCGCATGCTCCCAACAGTTGGGTGCAAGACATGGCAGCTTTCCTACAAACCAGTGAGTATCCTAGAGGCCTTGACAAGACCAAGAGAAGATATTTTAGATTGCAATCATTATCATATGTTCTTATTGATGGAGTATTGTTTAGAAAAGACTTAAAATGAGTTCTTTTAAGGTGTATTGAGAAGGATCAAATTAGCAAAATACTTGAAGAGTTTCATGATGGTCCTTCAAGGGGGGCGGGGAGGGCGGCACTTTTCACCAAGAACTACTATTGCAAAGATCATGAAAGCAGGCTACTATTGGCCTGATTTGTTTAAGGATGCACATAAGTGGGTGAGAAATTGTAAGAAATGTGCTTACTTTTAAAGAAAACAAAGGTTGACAGCTCTGCCTCTTCATCCAAATCAGGTTGATCAGCGTTTTGCTCAATGGGGATTAGACTTTATTGGCATGATTAATCTTCCATCAAGCACTGAACAAAAGTGGGTTTTCCCTGCCATGGATTACTTCACAAGATGGGCAGAAGCAGTGGCATTAAAGAAGGCAAATGAATCTTCAATCTTAGACTTCTTGAAAGGTATTGTGACAAGGCTTGGTGTTCTTTCTACTATTATTTCAGATAACGCAAAAGCTTTTGTTGAAACTCACGTTAGTGCATGGGTTGTTAAATACATAATCTACTTGAAGACTTCATCAAACTATTACCCTCAAGGCAACAGTTTGGCTGAGTCAACCAACAAAAACTTGATTAGAATCGTCAAGAGAACAATGGAAGAAAATCAGAGGTCATGGCATACCAAGTTGAAGACAACACTTTGCGCTGATAGGATTACACCAAAGATAGCAATTGGCAATTCTCCCTTCATGCTTGAATATGGAAGAGAGGCAATAGTACCTTTATCATTGGAGCTACCATCATTAGAGCTTACACATCAATTTGAGATGCTAGAAAATGGTGCAATGACAGTCAGGTGGGCTGAACTTATGGAATTAAAAGAGACAAGAAGAAAGGCCATGAACACTCTTGAAGCACATCAAGCACAAGTCAAGAAGGCACTTGATAAGAAGGCAATTGTTAGGAGCTTCAAAGAGGGAGATTTAGTGCTGAAATGGGATGAAGACAAAGCAAAAGCAGGGAGACACACCAAGTTTGATATAATTTGGAGTGGCCCTTACATCATTACCAGTTGCAAAGAGGCCAATGCATTTCAGCTATCAAAGCTAAATGGGGAAGACATTACTATCCCGGTCAATGGGATACATCTCAAGCCTTGCTTCTAATTCTCAAGCCTTGCTTCTAATGTTTTTTCCTTGTCTTGTACATAGTAGTTAGCTTTTTTTTTAATCCTCTAAGTGTTGTACGCACATTTGTTTAGTGTGTGTTTTATTTTTCAATTTGTTTCAAGGCTGGCCAAGCATGTTTCAGTCATGTTTATGCTTTCAATTGAGGTTGTTTCAAAGTTTACAGTGACTCCTATGCCAAATGGACTTCACAAGGCCACTAGACCCTCGCTTAGCAGGCAAGCAGCCCATGGAGGTCACCAAAATGTTGACCTTTTAAGTCTCCTCCCAGACAAGAAGAACAATCTACAGGTCTGCAAAGATTCAAGCAAGGTTTCCATGAGCTCTCAACTCTGTGGAACTAAAGGAGATAAAGTTTTACGTGACTATATCTAAGACTGCAGTTCCTGGCAATCATTGCAAACTTACTGTTCCAAAAGAATTTGCCCAGTTGTGGTTGCCAAAGAAGAATGGAGAAATAAACAATACATCACATTGTCTTAAAGAAGGAATCCTGTCCAGAAACTACAATGAAAAAAGCTATGAACACATGACATTTCTCACAAAAGTATCTGCTGCTCTTATGATTTTGTTGTTGAATCAAAGAAGAATGAGCACAAGGAGTTCAATTTTATGAAAGAAGCTGAGTTAGTTCGCAAACTGAATGAGACCTTTTCTCATGAAGTAGCTTAATTGCAGCTTGCAGAGGACACGGGTATCCTCACAAAGCATTGACACTGTCTAACCAAATGCAACCAGCATGTGTCCAACCTGATCAGTGTTCCCCTTTTGGCAACGTATTCCCAGTCTGTGCCAAAATGGAGAATGAATGATAGAAGACTGTTTCAATATTAAATGTGTAGGAAATTTGGCAGGTCATCCCAAGAGTATAGCAAGATGTGGCACGTTCAGACCAAGTCATCCCAAGAATTTAGCAGACAAGTCAAGTGAAGACCAGGTCATTCCAAGAGCATAGCGAATGACAGTTGGTATGAGAAGAACAAGTCAAAATTCTACCACTAGATCCCAGCATGCAACTATTTCAGGTAAGAGGAGGCACATTTTGACCAAGTCCAACAAGATCAAGCAGGAAATTTAGCATGTGTGTGTCCCCACTATGCCCAAGCAGTTGCAGACCACGCGGGATAGCTACAAGACATTCAAGAGAAGTTGAATGCATTCATATTGTTGGTCTTCTTTTTCTTCAATGCAGACCTAGATAGCAGGAAATAGTTGAATTCAATTACTGTTACTCCTATTCCTTATTGACCGCTACGCACTGCTACATATTACTGTAAAATTTATGAAAAAGGGGCCCTCTACTTTTGTGTAACGAATTTCCGCCCTTTTGAATACTGTACACATGCTTTGGCCTTAACATCAATAAAGAACCGACTGCCTTTCTTCAAACTTCTCAATGTGTTGTGTGTAATCTTGAGGTTGTTGATCTTTTGCTTGTGGATATAAGTAATTTTCCCTTGTAATGCTGTCCAACTTTCCTCACCTTCATGCAAAGGTACATCTCCTTTCACAGGTTGCATGCTGTGTATGAGCAGGTTTTAGGCAGAATTAACTATGGGGTCTCATCACCCCCTCTTAATATTGTGTTAGACCTTCTACGTTCATGCGAAATATTTATGTGAGAGGCCTGAGAGTTGAAGATTGTGTGGATTAAGTTATCAGTTCTAAAAGGTGTCTTGTGCTAACTGAAGTGAGTAGAAGATTTCCATATACATTGGCGCATCACCACACTCTTTATTTTCAGTTTGCCTAACTCTTTTCATGTCAAAAAGAGTAGTCATAGTCTGAGGTAGGTGTTAGCAAATAGATTTTTAGGCCCGTAGACTGATCTTACATCAGCTGGAACTAGTTTAGGAAGGAGCTGGCCTTCTTCTGAGGTTTATCCCAAGGAGCCATGGTCCCATACCTTGGGGATGTTCCCATTGTTGCACTGGATCAATTAACTATCAAACGGGCGCAAGATCTACGTGCCAAACAATAACATCCTCCCCCTACTTTGTGTTCACAAGCTTCAACCGAAATTGAGGATTGTGAGTATCGTCACGAACACACCCAAATTCTGGAAATTCAAAGCCACTCCCTTTTGAGATTTTAAATGAAAACAAATGAATAAGTTAGAGCAAGTAAAGATCTCTTGAGATGATTTCTAATATATAAAAAAAAATCCAAGTCTCTCTTGTTTGTGCTTATTGTCTATTTTCATTGAGGTATGGTTTAAGTTCCCTTTTCGATGCTCTATTGCTACCTCTAAGGGGCTTTGAGTATTTCATTTCTCCTATGTTTTTCCCAAGTGTTCACTTCATGGGGCCTGTGTGTTATTTTTTATCTTGGGCCCAAATTGGAGTATGTTGTGTTATGTTCTTGTGCTCTTGGGTTTCTCTTCTTTTCTTCTACACCCCAAGTTGCTTTTCTAGAATGAAGATGGTGCATTTTGTGCTTGTTGCACACTCTAGGTGCTATATGTTGAATAAGTAGAAAAGCTTTGCGAAGAGTGAGGTTTGCAATAAATAAAATCTCTAAAAAGAGCAAGCTTCACAATGAAAGAAAAATGGAAGTTTCGCAAAACTAACATGAGTTGTGCAATGAAGATGAGCTGCACAAATTTCATAAAAGCTTTGCAAAATGACAAAGGCTTCACAACTTGTCGATCATAGATTAAAAGCTCCACAAGTCACGGATTGCTTTGCAATGCATAAATGACAAAGGAAACAAGAAAAGAAAATAGAATATAGGTTACAACAAATGCCTTAGTTGGCACCACCTGAGGTGAATTTTTGTTGCAAAAATCAAGATCTAAAAGTCGCTACATATGGTCATTCAAAATGAATTCTGAGATCCCAGAGATTGAAAATACAATCCACTTATAGTATTGAGCAAATGTTTGTAGACAACCCCTAATTTGGCAAGTAGGGTGTACTTTTTTTGAGTCCAAAGATTCAATGTGGCAACCTTTTCACTAACAAAGCATGGCATTTCAATAATTTAAGAACTAATTTCCATGTTTCAAAACAAGATCTGCATATGACTCTTTATTCAAATAAGAGCTACTTAAGTCTTTTCAATCAGATGTGGGTAAAGTGAAGGATTGATCCTTGCTTTCTATTTATTCACACTTCTATCAGTTTGGAAACAACAACAATCATGCCTGAAATGAGGACGGAAACCCACAGAAGAAGTGCATACGTCCACCTTATTACTTGGCCAAGAGAGAGGACTGAGATCACCACCTTTGACTGTGTGATAGCCAGGATTGGGTGGTATAAAGAAGAATATTTGATCCATGTAATTCCCAAGGGAGCCCCTAGTGTATGCAACGGGTGGCATAGGTAAGGATGCTTCACCAGTCCATGCTCCTAGAATTCTCCAAATGTAGGGAAATGGAAGCGCATCAAATTGGCTTCAAGCCTGTTGGTACGAAGAGGAGCATATAAGAATGGCAGCAAAGACAGTGATGTGAAGAAGCAACAACTCTCCTTGTTTGCATTCTTATCCCAGCAGCCTTCAGTGACGACATAGTTTTCCCTCATCACTTGAAAAGTCAAATTAAAATGTGTTTTGTATTCTCTAAGGGATACGAACAGTTACCTGGGGCCATTAATTTCATATTCCTTTTGAAAGGGGAGCATTGAAGCCCCTCTTCGGTTATAAAAAGGGTTTGTAATATCTGTCAATAGATATAGATAGAGAGAGATTGGAATAGAAAAGTAAAACCTCTGTAAGGAGATGCAATAAGAATACGTATTTTAATACAAAGGGGGTTATTTCTCTACAATTGTTGTATTGATATGATGTTATGGTGCAGTGTTAACTTGAGCTTTTGCTATTTTAATATTATTTTGTGTCTTTCATTTCATTGCATATTTACTGAGGTTTACTTATGGTTTGTGCATCTGAACCATTGTTACTTGTATGGACGATTTAAAAGCTTCATTCAAATTGTTTAATTTAGATTTCTACCTGAATTTATGTTATTCGGGAATATAAAATTGAACAGTTTAATTCTCTTCTCTAAATACTCACATTGTGAATCGTAAATTTGGATTGTTGTCATTTTTGTCTTGGACAATTTATTTGAGAAAAGGATTGTATACCCCATTGGGTTAGGAAATTTGTTATCTAACTCTGTCTCTAAAAGGAATTTAAAGAAAAATGAAACTCTTTTGTTTTAAATGTTTTATTTTCCTTTACTCTCAACATTTACAACTTAAAGTAGGTTTCCTTTCATGTTTGTCTACATTTTAAAGCGTTATAAAGGTGTAGGTAACCTATTCCATATTTGAACTTCTTATTGAGATTAAAAAGGGAGGGCACTTGAACACCAAACTATGTACATCAAATATTTTTCATCTTTACCACTTTAACTAACGGTTTCTCTTGCATGACTCACCGGCACAACAATGTCCCTAAGTGCATGTCCTAAGGACTACACTGAATTTTTGGACACTATTCTGTCATACCTTCACTACTATCAGTCTGAACTCCTCTAAGTCTCTTTCAGTCTTCCTTCGCCCTCTCCTTTCTACCAGTTATGCTAGCCACCCTATATTCCTATTGTATCAACATGGCCGATACAGTATGTTTCCTAAATATTTACCCCTGTACTATATTAGCCTAGCCGATACAGTTCTATGTTTGTCTCTATATTTTGTATTGTATTGGCCTAGCCAATAAATCTAATTCAACTGACACCCATTCGACTGTATCGAACTGGCCAATACCATAAGCTTTGAGTTGCAAGTGATTTCTAGGTTTGGAGTCGTATATATAGGGGTCATAGTTATCGTTCCCACCACACACAACACTGATTTGCTCTGTTTGCGCTCACATTTCTGCACTTAAGTAGTAAGAAAGGAGTTAGTAGTTAAAAGTCTTATTCTTGGAGGTCAAGTCTTGCTCAAGGGTTTTGAAACTTAGAGTTGAACAAAGGAGGTGAGCCATAGTCTTTGGAGTCCCTAACTAAGGACATCTAGGTCTTCCTCCTTGCCATTTGAGGTCTTAATCTACAACATCTCTTGCAAAGTGCCACTAGAGTGAAAGGGGAGATTGATACGCCAACAAGTCAATCTAAAGCTAAGTATCTCTATCCCTATTCTCTTTCCTTTATTTATTTAGTAGATAGATCTACTTTTATTATTGTTATGATAACATGTATGTTGTTGTCCTTGCTTAAGTTCTCCTTATACCGAATAATCTAGTATAGTGTAGGGTGCTTAGCTTTGCCATTACTATTCTAGGCCACATATACTGCTCTTATGGTCCACCACTACTCCATTTATCTCT
Source organism: Torreya grandis (assembly GCA_037957365.1). NCBI lineage: Eukaryota > Viridiplantae > Streptophyta > Pinopsida > Cupressales > Taxaceae > Torreya > Torreya grandis. The sequence continues at coordinate 1,215,127 of JARHVA010000873.1, read as the reverse complement.
TGTTTAGTTTAGTGTTAGTTGCTATATTGGATCGAGGTTACCGTTGTTCGTCAATTCCTTGGATGCAATTTTCTTACTATATCCTTGATATCCCTTTTTGCCATTGCTATATCATTGATTTATCTTGAGATCTAGTTAGACCCATAGTCCATATCTTAGGCATAGGCTTTGGAACCCTATACCCTTGATATTGAGTTCGGATTAACTTCTACTAGATCTACGACCACCTTGAGTATTGTCGCTATACCGTCAAGTATACGCAATCTCTGTGTTATGATCTCTTGTTTGTATCCCAATCTATAGATAGCAAGAGGATTGTTACATTGGTCATGCTAGCCCGTGCATACACTTATTGTGTCCGTGTCAAAACATTGGACAACAATGAATCTCCATCACACAAGCCATAAGTGCTACGTTGGCATGAGAAATCCTACAGATGTCATACACATCACTAATGAAATCACTAGCGAAATCTAGAAGTGTCTCAACCCACTCAGGTTTATGATAAAAAAACAACACTACAAGAACCTTGTGTAACAGTGGCAAACTCCACATCAAATCCCCCCCCCCCCCCCACAAGTTCATCATCTAAAGAAGCCCTGCTTTCTGAATTTGGCAGCAAAGGAGGACAGTTACAAGGAGGAGACAAAGATGTTCCAATAACATTCATGAAACTCTCATCAAGTGCAAAGAGATAACTAATATCCTCTAAGAGAGAATCATAAGCAAGGCCATCAACCCTCTCACAAAGTAGTGTCGTGATCATCCAAACTAGAAACTAAAGGATCTCTTCAAACCTTTGAGATAGGAAACAAAGTCTACTTAAGATGTTGAACCGACACTACTTTACGTTAACAATTCCTGAACCAAATTGTTCCCTAAGTATTGTGAACCATTCACAATAGTGGAGAAGATAAATGAGGTAGCTTACGAATTACAATGTGTTAAATTGCACCTAGTTTTTCATGAGAGTTTCCCAAGAAAAGTCTTACAAAGATATGATAAAATCCTTCCTATATATTTGGGTGTCGAAGAAGTTGAACAACTAACTCGCATAACAGTGATAATACTAGAGAAAAGAATGAGAAACTTCAAAAGATAGTGATAACAATAACAACTGATGCGAACTCAAAACATAGTGATAACAATAACAACTAACTCGCATCACGGTGGTCTAACAAACCTTTAGAAGAGGTCAATTGGGAATCAAATGACCTTAGTAAGAGAAACAGGACTCAGAATGGCACTCACAATTGTAATTTGCACCTACACCTAAGCATATATAGTTGTAGTTTGAAAATGTTTATGCAATTTCAGCATACTCCCAAAAAGATGGTGGAGGGCTTAGGAAATTACATGGTGTACTTGGTCTACACAAAATTCTGTGTCTTTCAAATTCTGGATCCTCTGCAACTTCAGTGTGTATTTAATCAAGCGACAAGAGCCTAAGAAGCTCTGATACCATGTTGAATTTACATAATACCATCAGCTCGAAGAGAAAAGATCATTTTTATTATTTAAACAATGTGTGTTTCTGCAACTTCTCGGCTATGTGGTTATACCCACTCAAACCTGTTCTAGTAAGTAACGCATTTAAACTAAAACTAACAGCTAACCATACAAGGATTAACCTCCAACAGTAACACCATTTGGAGTGGTGATTATTATCCTTTGGTTATATTTGTATTTGTTATCACAATCAAACTTGTGTGTGGTCCTAATTCTTAATTCTGCTGCATTATTTCTAGCGTGTATAATAATATATTCCAGGTGCAAGGAACATAATGAAGGGTAACTAGGATATTTATGCACCCAATCAATAAAATTAAGACATCAGAATGAATTATCACAATATATTGAAGCCAAAAGTTCAAAGTCTGAATTTATATAAACAACTCACCACTCGAAGAGAATTGTCGACTCCCAAGTGGTAACTGCAACCAAAAAAATCTTCAATTAAGCATAGACTCGCAAGAAATTAAGATAGAACTAGAACACCAAAAACAATAATAGATTCCTCACCTCAAGCTTCAAAAATAGGCTCTGTCGAACTCCAATAGATGAGATGAGCAAACTGTGCCTGCGGCCTCAATTCAGTTACAATGTATGACTAGAAAAGATTGAAATAAATTGCGTGTTTCCTAAAGATGCAGGAAATAACGAGTAGCCTCACATGTATCACATATTAACCTACCATCCTTATCACCCAAAAAAATATCAGAACATTACAAGACAAAAAAACAAATATTTACAGCACTATTTCAGTTCTCTTCATGCAGACCGTGATGCAATTTCCTTCAAATGGGGGCAAGTAATACATTCAGACAAGATATTTGTATCAAAAGTTTTAACGCAATTTTCCCTGAGGTATTTATGTGCCCAACCTACCTTTGTGTTTAAAATTTTGTAGAAACACCATCACATAACAGAACTTACAGTTTCCATTTTGGTTTAATCTTACCCTTTCTATTTCGCTTTCCAGTATTATTGGCCTTTACACATCTACATGAATGAAAAAAAAAAGTGGAAAATTTACGATTACATATCTGTCTTCCTCTATTTCACATTAATTAATGGCATTGACCCTTGTTATCGAATATGAACATATTCTACATCGACATATTTCATGTAATTATGTGATATGATTTTGGGATTCAACTGCATAGTTTCGAGTCAACCTACACTGACCCATATTTCACGAGTAGTGGTTCACAAGAACCCATCTCTTGTGAGTATGAATGGCCCACTCAACAGTCATTGCATCTAGGTGCTACTCATAGGGGTGAAACACAGGGACTTCCCAAGAGGTGAGTATGAATGGTCCACTCAGCACTCATTGCATCTAGGTGCTACTCACAGGGGTGAAACACAGGGACTTCCAGAGAGGTCACCCATCCCAATACTACTCCGGCTGAAGCGCACTTAATCATGGATCTTCCCCCATAACCAATCTGACTTAGCTTGCGACCCTATTTGTAAAACCTTCAAAAAATGTTGTGCCATATGAACCATTCATTATGAAACTCCCTAGCTCTTTAAATTTGTATAGATGGTGGTTTCATGTGTTTTTTGCTTCATTGCAAATATGCATTCATTTTTTCCCATTTCTAGTGAGTGACAATTCTGAAAAATACACATGAAGCAGGAGCAACTTCATGGTTCTTTTCCACATTCTAAATGTTTATTTCAGTTCTCCAAGTTTTGTCAATCATTTGTTAACCAGGATATTATTCTCCTGCATTTAAGCATTGCAATAAGCATATTTTTTATGCAAGCAGTCCAAATAGATTGACATACTTCTTGAACTCCCGTCCTTAACAACCTTGTTTAATCTTCACCCCATCTTCTAGGCAGGTATGATAGTCCCGAGTCCTGACTTCTACCCATGCATGCCAAAATGTAACAAAGGTGTTTCCTTTCATCACATGACGTCCCTTTTGCATCATGGTAATATTGAATAATATTTCACGAACTTTCCTCCAAGGTATGAATGTCAAAAGTCTTGACTTCAGCTCCTGAAGATTGTTTTCATATATTGCTTGGTTTGATACATAGAAGGAACAAAACAATCAACGCTCTATGATCTTCAAAGAATTATCCAAAACAATTTTCTGAGCTACAAGATTAAAAACTTCATTAGCGATCAAATTTGATGAATATCTTAGATGGTCTTTTTCAGTTTGCACAGTTGACTGAAGAGAAGACTCTTAAGACAGGCAGCACTTCATCAACTTTCTACAAGCCAGAAGCATAAACGAATATGGCATTTTTTCATGCTTCTTCAATTTCTCTGTCTTCTTCTAAACCATCTTATTCTAACGTTTATATATGGTAAGAAAACTGCCACAATAAAAGCCCAAGTTTCCACCTAAAAAAACAGTCGAGGTTAGTTCTAGCTGACAACATAGAAACAACACATCATCACCACCTCCAATGCAAACAGATAGTGAAGTTTGTCCTTGCAATGAGTTCAACACCACCATGGTGACCTTAGATATTCTTCATCGCTACAGCCAATTTAAGCAGTAAGGTCAATTGCATGATGGACAATGGTTCACAAAATAATCTAATTCCTATAGGCCATGTGTCAACTCCTTGTCCTGGATGAGTTTATTTCTATAGGACAAGGAAAAAGTATTTTTCCAGATTCAACTTCACTTTTTCAATTGAGCATGAAGAATTTGGTCGTTATGTCATCCTCTTTCGCTTCTATAGAGACCCATTTTCATCATGGTCATCACCATTGCCCCTTATTATGTACTTGGATTGATTTAAAAATAGAATCATCAATGTCGAACAACAATTTTTAGTAGGGTATATTAAATATCCTATAATTATGTATTGTTAATTTTCATATGAATTTTTTATTCACATAATCCGAATAATGTGAGGTGGCACGTGTCCTTAATCTCTTTTGTCTCATTAGCAATATTCCTCGGAATATTTGTTAGCAAATATGAATGCTAAAAGAATGAGAAGAAAATTGGAAAGCATAAATTGAAGTGCATGTGCATCCTTCTTTTATTGAGCAAAATGTAGTTACATACAGTTGGGGTACTTGGCAACTTACTATTAGTTAATGCCCTAACTAATATCGTGATTAACATATTCAATACCCGCTCTTAATGACTAAACTGCAAGCAACGTTCATTTTGTCCCAAAATCTTATAAACAAAATAGGACCAAGAGGTTTAGTCATTAGTTATATAGGTTGCTCTGTAGAGGCACAAAAGTGAAGATAAATATCACTAGAATCGACCATTGAATGTAGTAATGATGGATCTCAATATGTTTGGTGTGTGCATGAAATAATGGATTCTTCACCAACTTCAATACATCTTGATTGTCACAAAAAAGTGGACTAGGTGTAGGTTGACAAAGTTGAAAATTTATCAGAATCAAAGATAGTCAAACCACTTCACAATTGGAATTGACTATTGCTTTGTATTCAGCTTTAGTGGAAGATAAGGCTACAGTATGTTGAAGCTTGTTTTACCACGAAACAACTCATGAACCAAAGGAAAAGATACACCCAGTGGTAGACCTCTGAGCAACCTATAATGTCTCTTTCCAAACCAATTTTAATAAATATGGAAATTGCTGCAAACCCTAACTGAAAATTCCAGAATTCCGAAAATAGCTATTTATGTACTAAAAATGAAATTCCAACATTCAATAAACCCTCATAAATAACAAAATATAAAAATTATATATATTTGAATCCATGAGTCTGATTTTTTTAATAAAATCAGGTCTGGAAATTATTATAAAATATTACAAAATTAATAATGGAAGAAATTGAATATTTGGTTCATCACACAATGCAAACTGATGTCTGACCTACCCCAAACAAATCGCCACACTCTAAGTGGTTGGAAAATGACTGCACTAACCTTAAAGGGATGATCCCTTGATGAACAAAACTTGATTGTTCTTGTCATGAAACATTTGCCACCATCATATGATTCATTTGTGGAGTCATTACACATGATTGCAAAGATGCAGACACTAGACTTTGAAAAACATGCAACAGATTAAAATACATCTACAACTTATCATACTTAGTAAATCCAAACTCGAAGAAGGTAATCAACTAACGTCTCTTGCGATACTTTATATATCCAGAGCATGACCAAATTGAATCCACTAAACCTGAGGGAACACTTATCACACTACATTAAAGGAGAGGGTTCCAAATCCCCTAGCCAAATAATATCATGCAATAACCCTAGCTAAGTCTTTTAGTGTTATCAAAACTTATAACACAAAAGGGGATGATTTAAAACAAACAAGGGATCATGGTACGCAAATGGGGGCCTAGATCACTTTAGGTAGAAGATGGTAAGCCTAAAAAACCTATAGCTACACTAAGTTTAAGTGTAGAGGTAATCTAAACAAGGAGTTATACATTCAAACCTACTACTTTGTGCAATATCTATCAAATAAAATCGCGAAAGTTAAAGATACTTACCTTGGGATGAACTTATCAAGTCTCAATCTCACCCTTGTCCAATAATGTTTTGTAAGAGACTTTTGTAGCTTTGTAAGGATCATACTAGTTAAAATTAGCTCTAGACTAAAATATTCCTACTTGCATCCAAGACTTCCCACAAGACAACCTATATTTCCTCCAAGGCAAACCCTAAGCAAAGGCTCCTTCAAATGCAAATGTAACAAAATTACAAGTTGTAATAATGCAAAAATGAATGTTCATGTCATTGGATTGAAGTGAAGGTTGTATTTATAGCAATGGATAGGTCCTAACCATTCAAGAATTTTTGCTGACAAGATTGTCTAGGCATGACCTAGTTTTAAAAAGTTATCGTTCGACCTCGAGCTAGGTCGACCTCGTTACGTAACGTGTGTCATAACTTTCGCAGTTGGGTCGACCATGACCGACCTAGTAGGAAAAATGGATTCTTGCTTAGTTAGGGGCTATTGAAAAGAGAATTGCTTAGGGAGTTGGATAGGCGGGATTTGTAGTGTGTTTAGGTATAATAGAATTAACCAATAATCTTGCGAAACACCAATGGTTTGCTAACCCCTTTCCTGGTGCACCCTTTAAGATGTGCACTTGGAAAAATTAAAACTTGATAGGGTTCCGCAAGAGAGAAAGCGTTAGTAAATGATAAAGTTTAAAAATATCGGGTGTATGCATATGCCCCACTCGAAGCTCATCATGTGCCATGAAGGTGTAACATAGGATGGTGCTTCGAAAAATAACATAGCAAAGCACGAAACTGAGCTAACAAATTGCAGTAAAATGTAGAAATTAAATGACTGTAAGTAATTTTTATAAATAATTTAAAGTACCATATACATACCTTGACTTTATCGTTGAAGGGTTGTCTACTGTATTTGTAGTCTTGATCATGGAGGGCACAGTAATTGCATTGGACAAACCCTAGGGATAAAAGGCTAGAGAGCAAAAACAAGCAATTGCAAAGAAATCATGGCAAATGGTAAACTCTCATAATTGAATGAGTCACTTGAAAATTTGGCAAACTTAAAACCAAAAAGACCAAAGAGTTTGAAAAAGAGGGTAAATCGGGTAATCGAAAAGCCAAAACTACTAAATGTCTAAAAGACCCCAAAAATGCATCCTAACTAAGAAAAGTAACAATCCAGATCAAATCAAAGACACATGAAACTGAATAATGGAACCAACATCAATGTAAGAGAAGAAACAATTCATAAACAAAGATGGAAAAACCAGAAACATAAACAATATTGATGAAATAGAAGTAACAATCCATAATCAACAATGAGAAACAGAACGTAATTAAATAAATGGAACAAAAAAACCCTGCAAAAAGGTGAGAAATAAAACTCAAGGTACCAAGCATAACCAAGAAAAATCTGATACGGATAAGGCAATGATTAAAAAAGTATCTTGCAATAATTCAAAGATGTAGCTTCTATTCTTATAATATATGAAGTAAAACAATCATATTCTGAGCATGTCTAAAAGAGATGAAGAATAGGAAATATAGAAATCCGAGAAAAGACTTGGAAACAAAAATCCATGTCAAGGGGGGAAACGAAATGGATGGTAGGGGAAATGAAGGCAGCACCAAGATGAAAATAGAATATTTATCGGAGATACTCAAATAAATTTGGCAAAACAGAGAGAATTTCAACATTAAGGGGACACTAGAGAACTCAACCTGTCCACACAAATTTGGATTAACGAATGTAGTATAAATATCATCCCATAAAGGTTATATATGCAAGAAAATAAAAATGAAAATCTACTTGTTGGAAATATTGTAATTGATGTCAAAGGTCTACCATTGGTGATAAAGGCCCCATTGCATTTAGTGGTGTTTTTAACATTCATATCTTGGCTAATGTGTGTTAATATTTATTTAATATTAATGAATATATTTTTGGTTGCATATAAGTCAAAAGAGAGCCCATGGAGAAGTCAAAGAGTCACGGGGTAATGACAAAAGAGGAATGGGACGCATTTTTTCATAAAGAGTCATTTTGAAGAATTCCAAGAGTCACCATGTGAAGACAAAAAAGGGTATGGAGCATTTTTCCATGGACACTTTGAGGAATACAAAAAATCACCAAGATAAAGACAAAAGAAGAAAGGACGCATTTGCTTATGAAGGGTCACCATATGACTTTTCAAATACAAGCATACGAAGGGTCATGCAAGTTGACGCCATTTTCCATGACGATAGAAAGGTCACAACGAGTGAATGCCAAAGGTCATTTGGAAAGCTTTAAATAAAGGCTTGAGAAGCCATTTGTAATATGCAAGAGAGTGCATGGTTTTTATTTGTTTTAGAGGAGAAAAAAACAGGGGATATTGTAGAGTTCTATCATTTGTTGAGTAAACAACATTGAGAGATAATTGTGTTTTATACACGAGAAATTGGTGCTCCTGTGGGTTGATGCTCACAAATCTTTGCAAAGGGTTGGTGCCCCTGTGGGTTGGTGTTCACAAATAGTTGATGTGTTGGTGCTCGGCAAAGGGGTTGGTGCTCCTGCAAGTTGGTGCTTGCGAACTTTGTAATTTGAGTTGGTGTTCATTCATATACTTGAGATTGTTCTCCGTAGTTTTTCCCACTTTGGATTTTCATGTAAAAATTTGGTCTCTCTCTCTCTTGTGTGGTGCATGTTATTGTTTCAGTTTTATGACATATCTTGAATATGTGATTACGTGATTAAAGAAAAGAAATCAGATTAAGTAAAAGATATATAATATACTGATTCACCCCCTCCTCTCAGTATATTTTGTGCTTAGCAATTGGTATCAAAGTATGTTCCTTTTTGAAAAAAATTTACAGCTTGAAGGTAGATCGGGAAAAACACGATGACTGGATCACATGAAGGTTTTTCTACAAATAAAGCACATTTGTTTGATGGGACAAATTATGTTTTTTGAAGCATAAGGATGAGGACTTATTTGATGGCCCTTGGATTCGAAATTTGGCAAGAGTGGTGGAGGAATATGAAGAGCCACAGACACTCGTAACTACTCCAACGAAAAAAAAGGCAAGTGCAAATAATGCTAAAGCTTTAAATGTTATTTTATGTGGATTATGTGAATCAAAATTTGTTAAAGTTATGCAATGTAAATCTGCTCATGAAACTTGGGTAAAACTTAAAAATATTTACAAAAGTGATGGAAAGGTTCAACAAGCTAAGCTTCAGACTTTCAGAAGACAGTTTGAGAGTTTGAAGAGGAAGAAAATATAACAAGTTACTTTTTATGGGTTGATCAAATAGTTAATTAGATTCAAGGTCTTGGAGAAAAGTTAGAAGAATCAATTGTGATACAAAAAATTTTGAGATCTCTACCATTGAGATATGATGCAAAAGTTTCGGCAATTGAAGAGATGAAGAATTTAGCCAAGCTAAAGATGGATGAGCTACATGGTATTCTTACGGCATATGAGATGCGGACCGAACAAGAGAAACCCTCAAAGAGAGAAGCTGATTTCAAGACATCAAAGAAAGAGAAGGCTCAGATTCAAGAATCAACTGACAGTTCTAGTGATGATGAAAATGACAACGGAGCTCTATTCATGCACAAGCCAAAAAAGGGCATAAATAAATATCAAAAAAATTACATTTTAAATGTTTTAATTGTGGAAAGATTAGACATTTTGCAGCTAAGTGCCCAGATAAGGGTAATGGTGACAATGAAGAAGAAAAGTCTACATACAAAAAGAATTTCAAAGAAAAATTCAAGAAAAAATTCGAGAAGAAGAGTTTGTATTTTAAAGATCCTAGCTCAGCTAAAGATAGTGGTGTTAGTGATTCAGAAGAAGAGATTCTATTCATGGCCACACATGAAGATGCCTCCGCAAACAAAAATACAGATGATTAAGAAGAACAACAAGGTGAAGCCGAAGTGAATCTGAAAGAACTCGTTTGTGTCTTCGAAGAGTTAAAAGCTCTTGAGAAGAAGAATCGAAGATTAAAGTTCCAGATCGAAAAAAATGAAAAGGAGTCCAAGGAAACAATTGAAGATCAACAAACACACTTTGAAGAAGCCAAGAAGAATGAAAAAGATCTAACGGCACAGTTACAAAAAATAAGTAAATAATGCGAAAGGTATGTTATTAAAATTGTTTTTTTAAAAGCAGATCTTGAAAAAACAAATAAAGATAGAGCAACGAATGATTCAAAATTTGAGAATAACACTAATATGTTGAATAAGATATTAGAAAGTCAAAAATCAATGTCAAATAAGACAGGTATTGGATTTGAAAAAGAGAAAGAGGAGGCCACAAACAAGGTTAACATAGAAAAAAGAAAGAGCCATGCTAAAGCTCTTACAAAAGAAAAAATTAAGAATACAGACATCTCAAACAAATAACGCTGGAAAGAATAAAGCTACAAAAGACAATCAGATCAGAGGTACATAAACAACGCTTATTTTTATGGTTACTTTTTTTATTGTAATGGATATGATCATAAGAAAATAGAATATCGAAAAAGGGCTAACATTTCATAAGGAGAAGGAAACTCATGTAGAGTCAAACAGAAACTACAACTCTTTTGCTCCTCTATCAAGCTTTAATGAAGAGGCCATAATATGTTACACGTGCAATAACTTCAGACACATAACTCGATATTGTAGAAGTGTGTTCGAGTCAGTCAAGAACCAGAGTTTCAAAACTCCATTCATCAAAAAAAATTCAGACAGATTCATGACCAAGAAACAACTTGAAAAGTCGATGTTGGTACAAACAGCTTTGCATGTAAAAAATGAAGAAAAGCCATAGTTCATTAATAGTGGATGTTCGAAACACATGACAGGGGACAAGAGCAAGTTCATAACCTTGAAGATCAATGGTGGCACAATAAAATTTGGAGATAATACTAATGTCAAAATTGCCGAAAAAAGTACACTAAGTTTAGATAATGGTATAACTAAAACTGAAAATAGTTTGTATGTAGGTCTTAAGCATAATCTTTAAAGTGTAAGTCAAATGTGTGATCAGAGACACTAAAGTTTTATGCAGAAGATTGTGAAATTAGGAAAAAAGATTCAGATGTGTTGATTGTAGATGCTCAGAGAACAGACAATAATTTGTGTGTTATTAGACATCAAAGGTCAAAAATATTTGAGTCAGATTAAAGAAAGTTGTCTATAGCACAGGAGAATGAGACAAATTTTGACAATCTTGTCAACATTAGCAAGAAGCAAGCAGTCAGAAACCTTTCAAAGATTATAAAGCCATCAAACACGCTTTATGAATCTTGTCAGCATGGGAAGCAGGCCAAAAGACGGTTCAAAATAAAAGAGTACTCGATCACTCAGATGTTAGAGCTTGTTCACACTGATTTGTGTGGACCTATGAGAACTCAGTATTCAAGACGAAAAATATTTTATATTGCTTATTGATGATTTTTCACATCTGACTTGGGTAATAGTTTTAAAAAAAAATCAGAAGCATTCAGAGATTTTAAAGCATTCAAAGCATTAGTTGAGAATGAAACAAGTTTGAAGATTAAATATCTAAGATCAGATCGAGAAGAAGAATTCATGTCATCAATTTATTGAGTTTTGTGAAGACCATGGAATAAAGAAACATTATTCAGTAGCCAAGACTCCACAGCAAAATAGAGTAGTTGAATGGAGAAATAGAATAGTTTAGAAGATGGCAAAGACAATGTTAAATAAATCCAAGATACCAGATAAATATTTAAAAAAAGCAATTGCTACAGCAGTGCATATTCAAAATAGAGCATTATTGAGAGTCAACAGTGACAAGACTCCTTATGAATTATGAAAAGACAAACCAACAATAGTCGATTATTTCAGAGTTTTCGACAATAGATGCTTTATAAAAAGAACTGATGAAAAACTTGGTAAGTTTGAATCTAGAACAGATGAAAGTATATTTCTTGGTTATTCTTACAAAAATAAAGCTTATAAATGTTATAACAAAAAAACCAAAAAAATAGTTGAAAGTGCAAGTGTCAGAATAGAAGATGGAACACAAAGAATCAGTGATACAGTAGATATTCATAAAATCATTGAAGAGGAAGACTTTGAAGAATTAGATGAAAATGAGAAGGAGAAAAAAAACACCAAAACTCCATCCAAATATGTCCAAAAAAATCATAATGAAAGTGACATCATCGGAGACATAAATGAAAGAATTTGCACCAGAAGAATGATGGTAAGTGAATCTAAGCAAGTTAATTTCTTTTTGTTATCTAAAATTCAATTTAGAACTTTTTCAGAAGCTAGACATAATAAGCATTATGTTAAAACAATGGATGAAGAATTAAATCAAACAGAAAAGAATGATACTTGAAAATTAGTGCCTAGACCAAAAGATCACAATGTGATAGGAACAAAATGGGTTTATAGAAATAAATTGAATGAAAATAGAGAAGTGACCAAGAATAAAACAAGATTAATATGTAAAAGATATGCTCAGATTGAAAGAATAGATTTTGAAAAAAAAATTGCACCAGTGGCAAGGCTAGAGGCTATTAGAATGTTTCTTGCATATGCATGTTTAAAAATTTCAGTGTTTCAGATGGATGTCAAATCTGCTTTCTTAAACAGGAATCTAAAAGAAGAGGTCTACATTGAGTACCCTGAAAGATTTATTCTCTCAAATATTAGTAGCCATGTATGCAGATTGAAGAAAGCATTATATGGATTGAAACAGGGTCCCAAAGCTTGGTATGCAAGACTTAATAAGTACCTACAGGGTCAAGGTTTCAAGAAAAGATTTGCTGACAGTAATCTCTACATCAAAACAGAAGGTGAGCAACACTTGATTGTTGTGGTATATGTTGACATCATTTTTGGAGAAAACATTGAAAAGATGACAAGAATTTTTTGATAATATGCAAAAAAAATTTGAGATGTCTATACTTGGAGAATTATCATTTTTCTTAGTGTTGCAAATATTTCAGTCAGATAAAGAAATTTTCATATCTCAGTAAATATGTCAAAGAAATATTGAAACTTGATTTTGAGGATTGTGCATCAGTTGGCACACCAATGAGTACAGAAAATAAGGTGAGCAAAGATGAAAATTCACCTGTTGCAGATCAATCTTTGTATAGATCTATGATTGATAGTATTTTATATTTAACAGCATCGAGGCCAAACATCATGCATGCAATAGGTATGGTTGCAAGATATCAATCAGCTCCAAAAAATAATCATGTTCAGTTGGTAAAGAGAATATTCAGATATATCAAGGGGACATTGGATTATAAAGTGTGGTATCCCATAGGCAAAAATTTTACTTTGGTTGCTTATACAGATTCAGATTGGACAGATTGCTTGGATGACAAAAGGAGTACAAGTGGAGGAGCTTTCTTCCTCAGTGATAGCTTAGTATCATAACTAAGCAAAAAGCAGAATTCAATATCACTTTCTATAGCTGAAGCAGAATATATTGCAGCGGTATTTGGTTGTACTCAAGTGCTTTGGATGAAACAAACTTTGGAAAATATCAAGGTAAAATATGATGAACCTATTTCTATTTTCTGTGACAACACAAGTGCTATTAATATTTCAAAGAATCCAGTGATGCATTCAAGAACAAAATATATTTCCTTTAGATATCACTTATTAAGAGAGCAGGTTGCAGATCAAAAGGTTAAGATGAAATATATCAGTACTACAGAACAGATTGCAGATATTTTCACAGAGGCACTACCAAAAGACACATTTGAGTATCTACGGAAGAAGTTGGGAGTAATTTTTTTTTACTTCTTGCCATTGAAGATCAGCATCAGTTGAGGGGGAGCTAAATGTTAGCTCCAAGATAGGCTCTCTGCCATTGAAGTCAAAGGGAAAAAGAATAGAAATAGGTATAGGTACAAGTATAGGTACAGGTACAGAGGCAAAAACAGATGCAAAATAAATACAGAGAACAGATACAAGTTGCTACAGTAAGGGGGAGTTACTGTATGTTTTTCAGATAGCAATATGTGCAAATTTCAGGGTGTGACATTTCAATTTGAAGTTGTCATCAATGACAAAGAGGGAGATTGTTGGAAATATTGTCATTAATGTCAAAAGTCTAACATTGGTGATAAAGGCCCTATTGCATTTAATGGTGTTTTTAATATTCATATCTTGGCTAATGTGTGTTAATATTTATTTAATATTAACAAATATATTTTTGGTTGAATATAAATCAAAAGAGGGTCCATGGAGAAGTCAAAGAGTCACGGGATAAAGACAAAAGAGGAATGGGACGCATTTTCTTATGAAGAGTCATCTTAAGGAATTTCAAGATTCACCATGGGAAGACAAAAGAGGATATGGTGCATTTTTTCATGAAGAGACATTTTGAAGAATACGAAAAGTCACCAAGATAAAGAGAAAAGCGGAAAGGACGCATTTGCTTATGAACGAATACGAAGGGTCATGTAAGTTTGACACCATTTCCATGAAGTTTGAAGGGTCACAAAGGGTGAATGCCAAAGGTCATTTAGAAAGTTATAAATAAAGGCTTGAGAAGCCATTTGTAATATGCAAGAGAGTGCATGGTTTGTATTTGTTTTAGAGGAGAGAAAAGCAGGAGATATTGTAGAGTTCTATTATTTGTTGAGTAAACAATATTAAGAGATAGTTGTGTTTTATACACAAGAGAGGTTGGTGCTCCTGTGGGTTGGTGCTCACAAATCTTTGCAAGGGATTGGTGCTACTATGGGTTGGTGCTCACAAATAGTCGTGTTGGTGTTCGGCAAAAGGGTTGGTACTTCTGCAAGTTAGTGCTTGTGAACTTTATAATTTGAGTTGGTGCTCATTCATATACTTGAGATTGTTCTCTGTGGTTTATTCCACTTTGAGTTTCCACGTAAAAATCTGGAGTCTCTCTCTATTGTGTGGTGCATGTTATTGTTTCAGTTTTATGGCATACCTTGAATGTGTGATTAAGTGATTAAAGAAAAAAATCAGATTAAGTAAAAGATATATAATATACTGATTCACCCCCCCTCTCAGTGTATTTCGTGCTTAACACTACCTTCCCACGTGTTCTCCATTCCTTAGAACCCCTTATAGAGCCATCAGTCTACTGCAAAAATTGGGTACTTATATGAAAAAGTAGGTCACACTAGATATATATTTTTACAAGTAATAGACCTACCCTGGTCTACTAACCTACCGCACCCCAATGGGCTTCGGCTCTATCATGAAGCCAATTGTGGAGTTTGAGCTTCAACTATGATAAGAAATTTGTCTGACAATAATCCTATCTTTTGGTGTGATTTTGGCTTTTGAATATTTGTTTTTGTCTTTTGATCTGTTTTTTAAAATTCCATTTATATTATAGAGAAATCAAAGTGTACATATTCTACTATGCCAAGCTTAAAAGCTATTAGTCCAAGCCTAGGTAGTATTCAAAAAAAGATACATATTAGCATTCATCAGTACAAATCAGAATCTAGAAGTTTTCTCAAATCCCCTTGTTGCTTGGTTGACCAACACAGAGGAGGCAAACTATAACAAGGCTGTGGTTGTCGAGAGCCCAATTGGCCAACCCATTTGCTACTCTATTACTTTCTCTGGGAACATGGTTGAGTTGGACCTCTTGGAACTTTCCTGCACCCTGTGAATTTTCCCCAACTCTCTTGCTATTTGCCAATTTTTGCTATGTAACTCTCTTAGGATCAGATAACAAGCTAACAATTACCTTTGAATCATATTCAATTTGAAGTTTTTGCCACCCAATTTTCCAAGCCTCTTGCATCCCTTTATAAACTGCTTTAATTTTTGCTAAATTATTGGTTATATATCTCAACTTTTCAGCGAATAAGGCTATAGACCTATCAGAAGATCTACCAATGCCTCCCATACTAACCTGCCCAGATTGCCCCTTAAGCACTATCAGTATTCAGCTTATCATACCCAATTGGAGGGGTTGTCCAATGTTTATCCATCTGAGTTTTCATTTTAGGTCAATAGGCAGTCATTGTTGAAGTCCTATGTTGTAAAGAGAGTTGTTTGCACAAGTGCTCCCATTCTGGCATAAGAATTTGGGTAAATAGAGCTTATACTCGATAGATTCTGCTACATTAATTTTAATTTTCTCCCAAACATAAGTAACATCGTTGTTGTCCTGCTAGAAAATTATGTTGTTTCGTTCCTTCCAAATGTTCCAAAGCAGAAAGGTGATGCCAAAGCATATAGCCAAAAGAAGGTTTTGATCATTGCCTTTTGTTTTAATGATTTGGCTTTTAAATTTTATTGGTTTTGTGTAATCCTCCTCCATATGGATTTGGAATAACCAAATATGGGTGTTAAAAATGACCATCACTAGAGAACTTACACTTGGTGGCTAAGAGAAAGAACTTAGAAAACATGGTGTTTAAGACTCCTATACTTGCACGTTAAAGAAGAGAGTGATCTCAAAACCAACCTTGGTGTGCCCATAGTGAGATGGAATAGGGCAGAGGATGGAAATAATCATGGAACGATTGAGCTTACTCAAATTGCAAAAAATGTGTAATTTAAATGTGGTACAATGACAAGGTAGTTTGAATTATCATCATGAGAAGTGGTGAATGTGGATGAAGACATGAGAATAGACCATTAGAGGTGTTACAACAAAAAAATATGACTGACTTTAAGAGTGTGAAGACACAATTCTCGACCATTGCCTTATTTTTCGGGGAAGATAAATAGTCGAAGTTGCAAACAAAATTAATTTATGAAATAAAAATTTGTAAGGAAGGCTTGGTCCTATCCAAGGTCTTATGATGCAACTCACAAGAAAACCAAGAGGCATAAAAAGTAATCTACAAAGGATCATAGGGTTTTTGAAACAAGAAACCAAAGACTCGAAAGAGACGTAAGGTTGACCGACGAAATGAAAGAGCAAAAACATGTTCATGAGAAACGGTTGCGTCATATCCACGGTTTTATGATGCTAACTCATGAACTAAAGAATATATGTAAAGTATTGTAGATAAACCAAAGGACCAATGACAGGGACTAAGGCTACTGAAATTGATGTAATGTTGCACCATAGGAAGCTTTGAAATAAAAAATGTCATGTCCCCTTCTTCAAATAAAATAAAAATAATAAATTTAATATTTTAAGTTGTCTAAGTGACTTTATTTTATTAAAAAACATGACAACTTAATATTATTTTATTATTATTAGAAAAAAAGGGTGAGAATATGGAAAAATGAAAATAAAAGTGAAAAGTGAAACTCTAAACCTAAAACTATAACCCTAACCCTAAAAGTGACAATTGAGTCCATATATTGAGAGTTCTCTCTCATTTGTATACATTCAAGTTTATGATCACTATATTTTCTCAATTTGTCGAGCTTCATATTTTTTCAAATTTTCCAACATAAGAACGAAAACCCGTATTCGTTGAAAATGAATTGTGAGGACGAAAAATCCTCACCATTCGAATTTAGGTTTGAGGACAAAAATCCTCAATATCTTCTCAATAATTTCATTCATAAATTACAGTTGTGATAATCAAGATTTGCAAATTAGTGGGCATTTCATCAAAAGAAATCAGTTTCACGAATATTATAGAAGGTTTTTTTTTAGATTGTATGAATTTCGCTACAAAGGCTATTGTATAATGATGATACAATACGACGCTACAATAAAACTCTAGTTCATGGTAATTTGTGGACAACTGCACACTAATCCCAATATATTGATTCACTTGTGACTGCTTGGGGTTGTGTTTCATACTCACAAGAGGGTTTTTACTATTGTATAATCCTCTATCATTGTTGGCGTCACCCATATATCATTCATTGTACCTAACTGGGCTGCTAGAATAGTATTTACTACTGTCATGGAGTTAGTGTACCCTGTCGTACCATACAGGGCAATCAAGAAGCAAAACCAGCCTGTCGTATTTACCTTTGGATTGTTGTTTTGTGCACAACCCATCGTTAGACTTTGGCAACTTTAATCCACTCACTTGGGTTTGTTGCGCCTACGTGGAGGGTGACTGATTTGTTTGTTGTGCATCGTAGGACTGTAGTGTGGGGTTTTGTTCATTATCCCTATTGCTATTCCACCTATAATTTGTCGTAGTCTTTTCACAAGTAGTGTTTCTCTTCACAACCCTGCCATGACCTTTATTGAGGCAGTTGTGTATCAATCGGGGCATCGATAAAAAATCAAAATTATTGCGAGTGGCTGGTGCAAATAATACAGGGTCTGTTTTATTATAATTATTGTTCAGTTCAAGATCTTCATCCATATTTTGTGTAGTTAGTCAATTTGAAATAAAGATTTCATTTTTGGAATTCCAAATATTAGTCTTGCATTTTGTTATTAGTTATTATTTGAAATTCCATAATTGAATAGAATCATAAAAGATTCCAAAATTCAGAAAATTAACCAAAAAGGGACATTACAGTGGTATCAAAGCCTTGCTCTTGCCAGCCTATTGGGAAAGTTAACATCTGTATGCAATCATATGTTACTATCACATGCATGTCAGTAGTATTAGTGGAAGAAAATTAAGATACTATCAAAAAGAGAAGAAAAGTTCAGCCACCTAAGAAGAAAAAAAGACATGGATGACAGAGAAAAGAGGATTTCTTCAGATGCAATCGGTTATTTACATAAAACAATCAGTCAAGGTCAAAAGGATTTGGAAAAGACAATCCAAACGACATTGACAAAATCCATGGCAAGGATAGAACAAGCTTTGCAAAGTGTTAATCAGAATAAGGTAAATCAAGGAGAAAGAAGCTCATAAGCAAATGAGCGGGTCTCAATAAACACACGGGTCTCAATCAACCCACGCTCCAAAATTTTCTGAGCAAAATTCCTACACAAAGGAGAACACTTTGAAGAGGTAAAGCCTCAGCAACCTCATGTCAGTAATGAGTTTGCAATATATCATGCAGAGTATGAAGAACTCGGCCTTGTAGTACAAACAGCCCTAACTTTCAGAGAATTTTGTGATCAGAAAATAAAAAACAATACCAGAAGAGGTGAAAGAAATCAACCAAATCAGCCCAAGAAAGACATTCAACAACAATTGGGTAAAATTACCACTCCTATTTATGATGGATCATATAGTTGTTCGGCAAGTCTTGGTTACAAAAGTTTGACACTTCTCACTAAATCCAATGCATGAAAAAGAAGCAATCAAATTTGTTACCCTCCACTTGGAAGGAGTGGCACATGAGTGGTGGTATCATGAGATGATCACCCAAGGACACAGTTCTATCTCTATCTTGTAAGAATTCAGCCAAACACTGATGGAAAGGTTTGACAAGAAAGATCCAGAGATCCATTTCAATGAGTTAACCCAACTCAAATAGATAGAAATAGTGAACAGTTATATCGTTGAATTTTGGAGGTTATTCATGATGGTACCTTGTTGAACCTCTCAAAGGCTTATTAAAAACTTTTGACCCTTTGTCTCTCTAGAAAACAATTAAGAGAGCATTGAACGTGGAATCATCAACTCCAAATAGTAAATTTTTGTTTGTAGGACATCAAAGGACAACACCTTATGAGCAGCGAAAATCACCCCCTATTGGGTAGCAAGAGGCATCAACTTTTGGGCAGCAAAAGAAAACATTTCAAAAAGGAGTTTCCCAACATAAAGAGTTGCCACCAAAATCAGGTAAAGATGTAGAGACTAGAAATGAGCTCAGAAGAAAGAAATTGTGCTTCTCTTGCAAGTATCCATGGGAACCTGATCACAAATGTCTTGGACGAGGTCAACTACATTACATAGAGGTGATATTAGATGATGAGTTAGAAACAAAAGAACTTGAACCAGAAATTAAAGTAAAAGAAACAAAGCTAAAAGAAGGGAAGAAAATGGTTCAGGAGGCACCCTTGTTGCACTTTCTAGTGCACCCAAATATCACCCTTTCAGAGTTTGTGGAGTTTTGCATGGTCATCAATTTAGTGTTGATTGATAGTGGGGCAACCCACAACTTCCAAGGATGAAGGATTTGTAACTAGAAGAGGTTTGAAAACAAAGGACTTTGATGGGTTCAATGTTAATGTAGTTGATGGTTTTACTATTCCATGCACCAAGAGAATTCAGTAGTTGACGATTAAACTTGACAGACACAGGGTGTATGATGACTTCTATGTTGTGGGCATCGGAAAAACAAATATGGTTTTGGAGGTGCAGTGGTTAAATTCCTTTTGGGAATTCACACGGAATTATTCGAATATGGAGCTGAAATTCAAATTAGAAGAAAAAGAGGTAGTGCTCCGAGGTATTGCAAATGGAGACCCTACAATTGTCACAACCAAGAGGATAGAAAGTTCATTTCATAAATGACAAGTAGCAAGGGCTGCCAAATGTTTGACTTTAAAAAGCATTTGTACCTTCTCATTGTATGGTAAGTTGGATAAACACCATTTTGATATTCACAATTGTCTGAATAAGTATAATATGGTGTTTAGTTATTTGTCCCAAGAATTGCAGCCAAGTGAAGGAACCCAACACCTCATAAGTTTGGATTTAGGTTCCAAACATGTTAGCCACCCTAAGATGCACAAAAGAGAACTTACAAAACTCAGATTTCAACGGGAAAATAAATCATTGTTCCAGGTATTAGGTATGGACAGCAAACAATTTGGAAGTGAATTTGAAGTCTCATTAAGCACTTTCACTACCAAGGAACATGATCAACAAAGGATGTCGTATGATTCCCAAGGAAAATAAAATTCTGATTTATAGCATGAATTTAGCATTTAGTCTGACTTCATGAATTCTGATTTACAGTATAGTTTCATACTTTAAGACAACTAAGAATTCCAAAGAAAAAGCCCCTGATGCAAGCATTGACAGTAATAGATTTATTGCATAGGTCATGAATTAGCGTTGAGATAAATGAGCAAATGAATATAAAAGAACATCACTTTGAAAAAAACAATCCACAATATTGAGACAAAGATGACAAGCAGCAAAACTGTTAAACAAAGAAAAAACTCACACTAGTATTAAAAACTTTGCAACAATGAATTTCCAAGTACATAGCATGAAAAAGCTAGGAGAATAATGGCCTTAGGCCAAAAGAACATCAAGGATGCAAGAGCACGATTATGCAAGAATAAAGATTGTTGTAATATAACAAGTGTTGAAGAATGGAAGAGGAAATCCCTTTATATAGAGCTAAAAGAGAAAACGACTTACATGGGCAAGCTTTAGAATGTATGCCAAATGTCATAATCCTCTTACAAGGAGGATGTATTTGACATGTGAGGGGAGGAGTTACTTGTGAAAGTAATTTCAAATCCATTAAATAGACTAGAAATGTAAGTGACACAGCAAAAGGCTAGAATAAAGTGTATTTATAAATACAATAAATGCACACAAACATAAGACTTTGGATAAACCTAAAACCTATAGAAAACCCAAATAATGTTAATTTTTCAACACTCCCCCTTAAGCTTAATTTGGGGTTACAAAAATGGATAAAACCTTTTACAAACAAGGGAGTTGAAATTACATAATACTCCCCCTTAATAGAAACTTTTTTCAAGATGAATTACAATAGTTTGAGAAAAAAAGCAAAAGAGGTGTCGTCACTAAAATTCATAAAGATAAAAGTGTGATCATCAAGAATCTCCAAAGATCTTTGGACAATGTGGTCGTTCCGCAATAGAACAAAGACCAACAAGAAGTAATGATCTACAAAACCTGTAAAACAAACAAGCTAACACCAATCTTTCTAGTTAAATGACCAATATGTCAAAAAATACAATCTACATACATAATATAATAAAAGTAGATGTACAACTAGACAAATATAAGTTAAAAACAACTCCAATCAAAGTGTGAAATGCTGCACGAAAATAAGTTAGTCAACGTAATCAAAGCATGTCATTTGCAATGAAAAACAAGGAATGGATAATAAGATATTTAGTTAATCAAAACGGAGTTAAAAAATATGTCGCTTGCAAAAGATACACAACGTGAAGCAATAGAAGAATCATCACATGAAGACACATCAAAGTCTCTAAAAGATCCATCATTTTTAAGAATCGAGGCATTGCTAACCTTAGAGGTAGGAGATTTAATCGTTTTTCAATAATGCAAAGTGTTATGAGTGGATTTACCACAAGATTTGCATGGATGCAATTTCTAACATTTAAAGATACGATACACGTATTTTTCACAGTGCGCATAAGGTTTATCATATTTTACCAAAGCATGAGCAATAGAAACATTATAGTCAAAAGGAATTGCAATATGAGTCCTTCAGTGAAAAGAACAATATGATTCTAAATTTGCATGAGAAACATTTGAATCATTAAAACCAAGACTTCTAGAATTTGCATTCGATTTAAGCAAAATAGGTTCAAGAATATCATCTTCATATACTTACCAAGCCCACCAGCCAAATAGCCCATAGAATTCATAATTTTTAAGCTATGGTTGATTAAAAAAGTATTCAAAGAAGTTTTAGTTGTTGTAGAAGCACAATGAGTTTCAATATTAGAGCTATTATCATGTGCAAAAGACCCAAAATTAACATTTAAAGCGTCAATAGAAGATTGCATAATTTAAATTCGCTCAATAAAAGAGGCTTGTAAAGCATTTAAAGTGTTATTTTAACATGCAATTTATTTCTTAAGAGTAGTGATTTTATCATTTTTAAAAGAAATAATTTACATAGTTTTCTTAAAATTTGAAAAACTTGCCAATTTAAAAGTCATGAGAGCAAAAGATACAAATTTCGCTATCATTAAAAAAATTCAATTACTAGAAACATTGATTGATCCAAAGAACATTTAAAAATATTCATCTCAACAAAAATTTCAAAGATGAAAAATAATCACGATAAAAAAAAGGTGAATAACAAGATTGTGAACTAATTTGTTTTGCTTAAAAAAAGACCATTAAGAGTTAAAGCAAAGTTGAAAGGAATTAGATTTATTACCTTGTAAATGTAAGTCCACACCAAAACACCATACTTAGATGAAAATGAATTTTTGCAATATCTATAAATATAAAATGGTGAAAGGACTTATAAAACAACCTTAGTTTGATACTACAAGTCATTGAAAAATTATATTAAAGTTTATATAGAATGAAGTTTTCAAAAAAAACTCATAGCCTTTTTAAAGAGATTCAAAAGAAAACTATTAAGTATCCATTTAAAACAAACCGAATATAAAGCTTATCTAAAACTTTAATAAAGTGAGGATCCAAAGCTTAAGAGAAAAATAAGAATGCCATAAGGTAAAACGGACGGTTAGCTCTTTTTGTTTTGAATTTTTGAAATTGAAATGTGGCACCTAATATATGAAAAACAAGAGAAAGCCCAATTCATATGCCATGCAAGAAAGATCCTGAGAAAAGCATTAATAACAACTTGAAAAATGAGAAAGAACCAAAGTTATGCAAGGAACTATGTGAAACAAAGCACAGAAAAAGCAAGCACCAAAATGAAACGTAACTAGAATGAATGAAAACTACCTAATATTCTTTTTGCAATATGCACTAAGGCAGAAAACTGCAGGGTTAGTTGATTCAAAAGAATGCACTAAAAGAAAGGAATCTCGTGATAATAGAGAGACTTGAACTAGGACGCCATGCAAAGGCTGTAAAAAGAGGACCTAACTTATGAAATACCACTGTTTGGAGAACCAAAAAGAGGGAAAAACTACAAAGAATTTCACAAGAGAAGTAAACAAATGAGATTGGTAGTTTGCACTAGGAGGCAGAATACAAAGAAAAAGAAGAGTTGTCTATGCAACAAAGGGCCAATTCATTGAGTACCAACAAGATACTAAGTAAAATGAACTCGTCTCTTGCCAATAAAGAGCTACGCATAAGAGAAGAATAAAGAAGAAAATGTTGAACACAACTATCTACTGAAAGGGGGAGGTGAATCAGTAGATCAGCGAAAAACTAGTTCTTTAACTTTTTAATGAAGATACAAAACATATGCACATCAAAGAACAAATGTAGAGAGCACACACACAAAAGTATAATACACCAGATTTATATGTAGAAAATCTAAAAGAAAAAACCACGGTGAGACTAGCTGCTAGAATCTACTGTTCTAATCCAACCTCACAGTTAAATCACATCACTGTCAAAACCACATCGGTTACATTCAAGGACACCTATCCTTAGGAGACATCAATCCCCTAACTGAGCACCAACTCAGTTTAACCTTACTAGTTCCAAGATTTAAGGGCACCAACCCTAAGGAGACTCCAATCGTCTAACTGAGCACCAACTCAGTTTGTCTGATGGCACCAACCAATCAAAACTATGGAGCTACAACTCCAGCATACAAGATAGATTCACAAATGAATCCAGTTCAGTTTCTTTGTTACAAGTCGTCTGTAACTGCTCACTCTTGGCTTATTCTGTGTATGCCTATTCTTCTTCTCTGCTTATTCTCTACATATCCACTGTGTGCCCTTTCTTTCTCTCCGCCTCACTTTCTGCTCATTCTCTGTGTGTTTTTTCTTCCTCTGCCTCACTCTGTTTGTGTCTGGATATATTCTAGTTGGACACACTTCATTCCCTTTCCATTCTTCCCTTTACTTTGATTGTATACGTCTATCATCGACAGTATTTTCTTTTCCTCTCTGCCTTACTAGTTCTATGTCATTATATCTTTTGTTTGACACAGTCCATTTACACCAGTTGTTTTGGCCTCTTCCTTTTTGTGTCTTTTATATATTCTTTGTTTGACACATCAATGTCCTCTTCTTGCCTCTTCCTCTTTCTTTTCAAATTGCAACGGCAGCAGCATCAACGGCGAAAAGCATTTTTCAATGTTCAAGATGTCATATATGTATAGACAATGTAGCTTAGGGTTTTCTATCTCCAATTGCGTTCACACTTCAGCTGCAATTAACCGGTTCTCATTAAAAGCAATTTTGACTTATGCTCTTTCCCGTGTCTCGGTTCATGCATCACATTGCAATGGTCAAATCTCTTTTCTATTTTTGGCAACTGCTGGATGATCATAACTACGCCGCTTCTTTAGTCGAGGATTGATCTTAAGCTCTGTGTAGACTCGAGTTCACAGTCTGTCTGATCATGTCTTTAATCTAAGATTATTCATCTTGTCTTTGGCGCCAATCACTCTCTGTCTTGAACCGTCAAATATTTTCATTTTAGAACAAAACCATCGATCTCTCTCTTGCATTAACCATCGAGCTCTTTCCCGCATCTTGATATTTTCTATATGATTGGTTTGTTTTCACTCCTTTCGATTTATTCTAATATGCTCGATCCATATCTTTAGTCAAACGTTAATCTTCAACAGATTTGACTATATCTCACTTGTCACAGCATTCATGAGAGCTTTCGCTTTGATAGATCTTACCAGACTTGCTTGGTCTTTAACTTCGCCACTGTGCATTAACCTTTGAGCACTTTTAAGGCTTTGGATCCACTCGCTCCATTGGATCCTCTTAGTCTTGACTTGCGTGTGTCATTGGATCATCAAAGATGCTTGCTCTTTATGTTGACTAGATCATTAACCTTCAACATGTTGACTTCATCTTGCTTCTTTCGACGTCTTTGAGATGCTTCCCCTTCGTTGATCTCTTCAGACTTGCTCGAACTTTAACATGTCCCCCTTTGGGACAATTTCTACGGACTTTTTGTCCAGGTCCCCTTCGGGTCAATTTTCGCGAACTTTTTGCCCGAGTCTCCTTTTGGCACTTTTGTTTAGGACACATACCCTTCAAGGCTTTGAAAATGTACCCTTCGGCTTTCTACAACGGTCCACATACCCTTCGGCCTTTTCAAAAACTACCCTTCAGCTTTTCTGCAAGGGTCCACATACTCTCCGGACTTTTTGAAAAGATCCCTTCGGACTTTTGTAACGGTCCACTTGCCCTTCGAAACTTTTGTAACGGTCCACTTGCCCTTCGGACTTCTTGCAAACTACCCTTCAGCTTTTCTGAAAGGGTCCACATACCCTTCGGCTATCTTGCAGGCATCTACATGCCCTTTGGAACAATTTCCATGGGCTTTTTGTCCGAAAGATTTGTCCTTGTCAATATTTTCGAAAGAATTGTCTTTGCCAATTTTTCGAAAGAATTCTTCAAGACCATTTCGGGTTCATTCAACATGACTTATAGATTTGTAAGAAATAAAGTCATCTTAGAAACCCGATCAACTCTTCCAGACCCATTCGGGTTTTCAACTTTGCTTAACTTAATAAAATGAACCAAGTAAAGTTGTTGCAAAACTCCGATCAACTCACCTAGACCCATTCAGGTTTTTCACATTGCTTATCTTATAAACATGAAAGAAGTAAAGCGCTTTCAAAACCCCGATCAACTCTTCTAGACCCTTTCGGGTTCTTGAGACAACTTGACTTATAAAAGTGAGACAAGTAAAGCCATTGCATAAACCCGATTAACACTGCTAGACCCATTTGGGTTCTCAGGACAACTTAACTTATAAAGTTGAGAGAAGTAACGTTGTTCTGGAATCCCGATTTGCATTACAAGACCCATTCGGGTTCTCAAGACTGCTTTACTTATTTTATAAGTAGAAGCTCTTAACAAACTCGATTTACTCCACAAGTCTGTTCAACTCATCCTTTGTCATTAATGCAAGATAGCACATTCATCCTTTGACATCAATGACAATATTACAGACATCAATGACTCAAATTGCCAATAGAAAAGCGCAATTGGGAAGAAGAGTAAAGTGCAATGACCAAGGAAAAACTGAGCAAAGGCCAAACAAACTCGGCTAAAAAAAACAAAACTCAGATTTGAATATCCAATCAAATGCTTGGCAAAGGAAAAACAAATTTGCTTGATACCTACAAAAAAGAGGTTAAAAGGCTAGAGATGGAAAAAATCAAGATTTTTCAAGACAGCCCTGCACAATGCTCACCAACAATGTTAAAATACTCTGGGTTTGATACCATAATAGATTTATTGCCTAAGTCGTGAATTAGCATTGAGATAAATGAGCAAATGAATGCAAAATAGCAACATCACCTTGAAAGAAACAACCTATAATGTTGAGATGAAGGTGACAAATGGGGAAACCGTTGAACGGAGAAAAACCCGACACTCGTATTAAAAAAATTTGCAAGAATAAATCTCTAAGTACATAGCATGAAAAAGCTAGGAGAATAATGGCCTTAAGCCAAGAAAGCATCAAGGATGCAATAGCACGATTATGCAAGAAGAAAGATTGTTGTGATGTAACAAATGTTGAAAAATGGGAGAGAACTCTTTATATAGAGCTAAGAGATAAAAGGAGTTAGATGAGCAAGCTTCAACATGTCTGTCAAGTGTCATAATCCTCTTACAAGTGAGGAGGATGTGTGTGACATATTGGAGGAAGAGTTACTTGTGCTAGTAACTCCAAATCTAACAAATGGACTAGAGAGGTGAGTTGCACCTCAAAAGGCTAGAATAAAATGCATTTATAAATACAATAAATGCACACACACATAAGACTTAGGATAAATCTAGAAACTTATAAAGAACCCAAATAAGGTTAATTCTCCTACAAAGGATGCAATCACAGAAGGGGCCATTTGGACTTGCACGTTCCCAAGGATGAATTGGGATCTAGGTATTACAAAGATGGTCAGTTGAGAGAAGTTAGAGAAATTGAGCTTGCAATTGCTTGAGGACGAGCAATTTTTAAGAAGGGACGAACTACCATGTCCCCTTTTTCAAATAAAGTTAAAAATAATAAAGTTAATATTTTAAATTGTCTAAGTGACTTTTTATTTTATTAAAAAAAGTGACAGCGTAATATTGTTATATTATTATTAGAAATAAAAAAAATGAAGAGATAAGTGTAAAAGTGAAAAGTGAAATCCTAAACTTAAAAGTGTAACCCTAAATCTAAAAGTGACAATTGAGTCTATACATTAAGAATTCTCTCTCATTTGTATGCATTCAAGTTTATGATCAATATATTTTCTCAATTTGTTAAGCTTCATAGTTCAAATTTTTCAACTTAATGACGAAAACTCTTATTGGTTGAAAACAAATTGTAAAGATGAAAACCCTCACCACTCAGATTTAAGTTTGAGGACAAAAACTCTCAATATCTTCTCGGTAATTTCATTCAAAAATTACAATTTAATAACCGGGATTTGTAGATCAATGGGTATTTCATCAAAAGAAATCAGTTTCATGAATATTATTTAAGGTTTTTTTTCAGATTGTATGTTGTTCGCTACAAATGTTGTTCTACAGTGACGCTACAATAAAACTCTAGTTCGTGGTAATTTGTGGACCGCTGCACACTAATCCCAATATATTGATTCACTTGTGACTGCTTGGGGTTGTGTTTCATACTCACAATGAGGTTTTTACTGTTGTATCATCCTCTATCATTCTTGGCATCACCCATATATCATTTGTTGTACCTAACAGGGCTGCTGGGACAATATTTACTACTGTCGTGGAGTTGAGTGTACTTTGTCATACCATACAAGACAGTCAAGGAGCAAAACCAGCCTGTTGTATTTCCCTTTGGACTATTGATGCTCTGTGCACAACCCATCGTTAGACCTTAGGCGACTTCAATCCACTTAGTTGGGTCTGTCATGCCTATGTGGAGGGTGACTAATGTATTTGTTGTGCATCATGGGCTTTTGTTCATTTCCCCTGTTGCTATTCTACCTACAGTCTTAGTCTTTTCCTAGGTAGCATTTCTCTTCACAACACTACTGTGACCTTTATTGAGGTAGTTGTGTATCAATTGGAGCATCAATAAAGGTCATGGTAGCATTGCCGGTTGTGTATCAATTGGGGCATCAATAAAAAATTAAAACTATTGCGAGTGTTTGGTGAAGGAAATCCAGATTTTGTGTTATTATAGTTATTGTTCGATTCAAGAGCTTCATCCATATTATGTGCAGTCAGTCTAATTGAAATAAACATTTCATTTTTGGAGTTCAAAATATCAGTCTTGCATTTTGTTATTAATTGTGAAATTCCAGAATTGAATACAATCATATAAGATACCAAAATTCAGAAAATTAACCAAAAAGGGACATTACAAAAACCCCGCACGAAATGTTAGCACCACAGTACATAGCAATGTATGAAAGACGTGAGATAACAATAGTATTGGAAATGGAAGTAACAATTTCAACAAAATATTTCTTTAAAAATTGAGCATTAGTTGGTTCTTTGAAAATATGTCCGTTAATTTATAATCTTTATGTACTAGGTCCAAGAATGTCTTTGACCAAATGAGGACCCCACCACTTTTGGGCATATTTGTCTTCTTTATCATGGGTGTAATCTAATTTAAAAACTGAATCACCAAAATTGAAGGTATGGACTTTGACCTTCTTGTTATGTTGCTTGGCAATTCAGACTTTATATTGGCAGTTATGTTTAAAAGCACCCATACGACGCTCATCTAGAAGGTCTAAAGCATGGAGACAGGTTTCACAAAGTTCTTCAATAGGAATGATGCCATGAAGAGAAATGTGTAAGGAGGGTAATTCAATTTCTAGAGGTAAGACAGCTTCAGAATCGTATACTAAGGAAAAAGGGGTTGCCCCAGTAGTAGTACGAATACTAGTTTGATAAGCCCATGGTGCAGAATAAAGCTTGAGATGCCAGTGAAAATGAGAACCCCGAATTGTCTTTTGCAGGATTTTATTAATAATATTGTTAATTATCTCTACTTGACCATTGCATTGAGGATGATAAGGCGTAGAGAAATTGTGCGTGATTTTGAATTTAGCACAATTGTTTCATATCCTTATTCTTAAAATTTCCACCATTGTCAGAAATAATGGTGTGGGGAATACCAAAACGACAAATGATTTGATTGAGTATGAATTTGGATATAGTAATCCCCATAACATTAACGAGTGGCATAGTTTCAACCCATTTGGTGAAATATTCAGTGGTCGGGCTGATGAAAACATGACCGTCTTGAAAGCAAGGTAATTTACCAATGAGATCTAGTCCCCACATGCAAAAAGACCAAGAAGATTCTAGTGTTTGAAGTTCGGCTGTAGGAGAGTGAATAAGATCATGCAGTTGGTAGGGATTACACTTTTTAGCAAATGTGATAGCATCTTTTTCGAGTGTGGGCCCAAAAATATCCCATGCAAAGGCCTTTGCAGGGTATAGCATGCCCACTACAGTGACCATCGCAAACACCCCCATGTGCTTGTTCTAAAAGGGCAGGAACCTCATCTTGAGTAACACCGCAGAGCAAGGTACCTTCGACATTACGATAATATAGGATGGCATATCGAAGGACATATTTGAAAGCTTGCTTGCAAATTCGAGTCTCTTCACGAGAGTTAGTGTTAGGGGATAAGTATGGTGTTTGATAGATTGAATCATATTCTTGTATCACGAGCTCTGTCAAGTAGTGATAGAGATTGTTTGTGGTTTGCAATGAAGATGGTGATTATATATGTTGATGAGAAATTGTGAATCATGATGTGTTTGATGAGGGTGAAAACGAGACACAGATAAAGCAAGCAAATCAGCTATAGCATTCTATTCTCATGGAATTGGTTCTATAGTGAAGGATTTGCATTCTTTTGCAAGAGTGGTGGCAATTTGACGATATGCGATGTGATTTTCAGTTTTGCATTGATAATCACCATTGACTTGACGGCAAATGAGTTGTGTGTCACCTAAAGATGTAGGTAAGGGATATCTAAATCAATTGCGGCTTGCATGACTAAAATGAGAGCTTCGTACTCAACCATGTTGTTAGTAACGTCAAAGGTTAATTGGAAAGCAAGAGGTATGATCCTACCATGGGGATCAGCTAAGACACATCTTGCCCCAACTTCCTGAAGAAATTTAGCTCCATCGAAATAAAGTGTCCAAGTATCTTCATACAAATCAATTGTAACTTCAAGTAATTCTTCGATGATGGCGTTGGATTTTGGTTAACAAATAGAAGGGTCTGGTTCATCGTGATTATTTGCTTCGAGATCAACAATAAAGTTGTGAAAATAGTCTTGAAGCGAAATAGCTTGATTAAGACCTTCAATATAAAGGATTTCTTCATCTGGAAGAGTGTCCTAAAGATGATTAGCAGCTAGGATAGGGGTGGCGGTAAGTTGATTGGCGATCACTTGGCCTTTAACAGATTTTTGCATAAGAATTCACAAATCAAATTCCATCAAGAGAACCATCCATTTGCCAATTTTATTGCCAAGTAAGAAAGATTTAGAGAAAAAATCACGACGAGGGTCGAAATGTACAATGACATATGTAGTTCGATAAAACATGTAATGTCGAAGTTTTTCAACTGCGAAATAAATAGCAAGGCAATCACATTCAACTTTGGTATAGTGTGTCTCATAGTCTATTAAAGCATGACTGATATAATATATGGCATATTCACAACCTGTTTCATCTTGTTGGACAAGCATTGCCCCAACTGATATGGGGGTAGAGGAAGTACACAAGATAAGAGGATGATTATTGGACGGTGGTCGAAAAGTGGGATAATGTAGTAATGATTCTTTCATGATGTCGAATGATTTTTGACATGAATAAGTCCATTCCAAACGAATACATTTCTTTAAAAGGGAGTTAATTGAATAGATACGATAAGCCATCTCATAAATGAATCATCGGATTGCCCCAAGTTTACCAAGATATTTTCGTATATCTGGAATGGAACAAGGAATCGGCATGTTAAGAATGGCTTTGATTTTAGTAGGATCTACATCAATCTCGCAAAAAGACACTAAGAATCCTAAGAGTTTTCCCGAGGTGACACAAAAGATGCATTTATAAGGATTAAGTTCAACTTTGTATTTGTTGAGACAATCAAAAATGATAGCGAGATTGTGAAGATGATTTTTACAACACTTAGATTTAGCGATAAGATCGTCTACATAAATTTCAACTATTTTATGAATGAGATTGTGAAACATATGAGTCATTGCACGTTGATAAGTGGCACCAACATTTTTAAGACCAAAATGCATTTTAACATAGCAATAGGTTCTCCATTCAGTGATAAAAGTGGCTTTATGTTGATCATCAGGGGCGATATGAATTTGATTAATCTCGAGAAACCATCCATGAGAGAGAACATTTCATAGCCAATGGTGGAATCAACAATGGCATCAATTGATGATTAAGGAAAACTATCTTTGGGACATATTAAGTTAAGATTGTGAACGTCTATACAGATATGAATAACCATGGTGAATTTCTTGCGTACAGGAACAATATAAAATACCCATTCGGAGTACTCTACGGGTTTGATTAATTTGGCATCTAAAAGCTTGATAATCTCTTTATGACATAAGGTAGAAATCTCATAAGGAAATTTACACTGCTTTTGACGCACGGGTTTTGCATCAAGGTAAGGAATGATATTATGGACCACAATGCTAGGATCAATATCAGGCATGTCTTCGTATGACTATGCAAAAGCTTCATGGTATTTGTCAAAAAATAGAATAAATTATCATGTTTGGCAGGACAAAGTTCTTTGGAGACGAGAATAAGTCAAGGAACGGTAATGGTTCCATAATTAATTGCAACATTTTCCTCAATAAGCATACCATTTCCATCTTGGAAATGATATGGGGTAGGAGGAAGCATGGAAACAAGATGTGTTTTAAGATCGACACTACTGACAAAATTGTTAAAACAAGGAGCCTTTTTCTGGAAATGACCAAGCTTATGATGTTGGCGTGGAAGTTGAGGTTGCAAGCATGTAGTAGTTCTAAAATAGCTTCGTCAGTAGGGAGCATGGGTAAAGGTCCATAATATTCAACATCAACTTCAAGATCCAAAATTTGATTTCAATGGTTATTGAACTTTGAATGTATTTGTCAAATAGTTGTAGCCTGTGCATCTAAGGTAATTTCAGGAGTAGAGGTAGAAGGATGTTTAATAGAATCTGGGATTGAAATAGTAGGAGAAGCACTATCAATTGTGGTGATAGAATTATGAATAATCAAGGTAGGATTGGTTTGATTGATATGATCTATTGTAGATAATAAATCCTAACGCATTGGATTGATTTGATCAATGCAGTCAGGATTGTAGATTGGATTGTATGAGATTGGTCGATTTCTTGAACGACCCATGGAGTATCTAGCAAAGGTTTTTTTATAGGTGGCACATAGCCTTCGAGTTTTGATTCACTATCAGCGGATATGTGAATGACATGAATATCATGATTAAAGGCATGTATTTTTGTTAATGTCTTTTGATAATCCAGGGCGTTTAAATCTCGTGATTGAGCTTGAACCATAATGTAAGTGTCATCTTAAGATTGAGATATAACACATGTATCCGTTTCAATAGGAACCTCTGTAGTGGAGAAGCCCATATTACAGAAGGCATGGGGAGACATAGCTAAAAGATCTAGAAACAGTTTGGCCACCCCATATTCATTGCAAGAAAAATCATCCTCTGCATATAAGGCTTCATGTGTGTTGCATGGAGGAGGACTATCGGTGGTATAATCTATTACAGGAATGGTTCGATTTCAAGGAAGAAGAGGAGGGAGCCATTCCGCGATATAGAGAGTTAATCAAGTGGTATAGCAATTTTTTTGTAATTTGTTAGGTTCATCATCATCTAAATTTGCAAGAGTTACATGTAAATCTAAATTCATATTAACAAACTCAAGAAGAGGAGGACCATTGATCTGAGCAATAATAGTGATACGAATATTGAGATTTGGGATTTGGATGTTGGATGCTCCAAGAATTAGGATCGGCCTCATGTTTATAATGATTCCTATTATGTATGAATTTGATACATTGGCTACCAAAAGATACAATAGCTCACGATGAGTCCATGGACAACCTAAAAGCATGTTGTAAGATAAAATAAGACCAAGAACCATGAGCTTGGTACGGATTGTCTTGGGTCCAATAATAAGAGGGATCCAAATGCAACCAAGTGGTTTTTTATTGGTTTTGTCGAATCTACGACATGTGAGTCAGGTTTGTTTGATATTTTCTTTGGAATATCCGATTGGTTGAGTTAACCAAAGAGAAGCAACGTTGATGCCAAATCCTTCAACACCCAAGACTTTTTGAATTAAAGTATCATTGATGCCTATTTTGGTAAAAAGAGGTGGATCATCAGCGTGAAAGAGAGTTTCACATTGATCATATCATCTTCAAGAAACTCTATGGAGGGTTTGGTAGTATAAATTGTTTCGATAGCATGCATCTCTACAGGGTGAGGAACATCAGGAGGAAACTCGGGCTCATTAAATAAATTCTTCAATGTCTTGTAGTTGTTGCATAAGAAACTTACGATGACAAGAAGTTCTTACTAACTCCATAAGAAGAATTTTACAAGGCATAGAATTGAGTTCATCTAAGAAATTCCAATGAGGTTTAGAAGAGAGAGTGCAAGGCTTAGGTTGATTAGGCAGGCTACTTTTTGGAATTGTCTGAGGTTCCACTGGTGGAGGTTTGTCACTAGTGGTTGGTTCTGAAGATGAGGGTTGAGAAGTTGTAGTATCTTTAAGAAGTTGGTCGTCAGTGGACGGCTTCTTAAGTTTGGTAGCAGGGTCTTTGTGAGTAGGTTTACGACAATAATTAACTTTAGCCGCATTCACATATTTGAGAATTAGTATAAAATTGATCATAATCAGCATTAATAGCACAAACATTTTCAGTATAGAGTATTGTGCGTTGGGATTGAAGGAAGGTTTTTGAGAATTTTGGGTGGTAAATTTGGCAAAGTCTCTCTTTTAAGGAGCTTTGAGATAGCCAGGATAACACAATTTAATCATAGCATGATGATCAAATGCATCTCCTAACATGAAATAAACTGCAAACTTTATAAGTGCACAATATGTCTCACAAGAATGACCAATGTCAGCATGGAACCAACAAAATTCATTAGGATCGTACCATGATGAGGAAGCAGTATTGTTATAGATGAAAGGTTTAGATGGAGACAATAATTTTTTCATTTTCGAGACCGTCAAGGGTGGGTGGGATGGAATTTGAATATCTGAATTGACAGCTCCTATTTTTGTTGGAGGAGATTTAGGTTGAGAATTTGTGTTGGTTATTGAATTAGTTGAAGTTTGGAAAGAATCCTTGATTGAATTATGAGATGGTTCAAATTGAATCATAAGGAAATCTTGTCTTTTAGCTTGATTGGAAGCCTCTTCTAAGGCATGAGGAGAAAAGATTCAAACCCTATATTGAAGAGGGGCCTTAAGGGCAGTAATGAAAAGTTTGAAAAGATTATAAATACTCATGTTACAGTCAACCTTGTGAGCTAATGATTTCCATCACTTGATAAAAGTATGAGCGGATTCATTGGGCAATTGCTCAACATTGAAGTGACTAAAGACAATTTTCAGGAAGATCATTTTGTTGAAACTCTACAACTAAAACATTTACAAGATCTTCTAGTTGCCATATGGAATGTTGGGAGAGTTGATTATTCCATTTTAAAGTATCTCCGAAAAAAGTTTTGACAAGAAATTTAGTGGTAGCGAAAGTGTTGGTTTAGAACCATTGCTTATAGAGATTACCAAATGATTTAAGGAAGATAGCAGGTTCTTTAGTTCCATCATACTTAAGAGTTGGAGAGATGTTTCCAACATCTATGGATACAATAAATGGAGCTAAAGGTTCATTTTGAAGATGTTGGGGCATTTTGTTATGCATGAGATGTTGAGGGATGATATTCCCATTGGCATCTCTAAGACGAGCAGAAGCAAAATTTTGATTATTTTGAGGCATGATAATAGGGGTTTGACTGGCCATTTGCAAGATGTGACTTTGCATTTGGAGCAATTGAGAATTGTTAGTTGTTTGCATAACATTCATTTGTTGAACCAATTGAGCAAGAATTTGAATTGTATCTATGGGTGGATTTTGATTGCTAGTGATATGAGGTGGAATGTTAATGTTGGTAGGAGAAGCGTTCCCAAGATTGGGGATAGGAGGATTCCCTATAGGAAGGTTCCCTATAGGAGGATTCCCTATGGAAGGGTTCCCTATGGAAGAAACAATCACTCCAATGGTAAAGTAAGGAAGTTTGGATAAGGTACCATTCAAGTTAGGGGTATGAATGATATTATCAAGGTTTTTCAATATGTTAGAATCATCTATAAAATCATTTTGAGTAATGTGTACCATGTTGCATTCCATTGATCTAGATGGTGGTTGAGAGTATCTGCACCATAAGGGATTATCCTCTTTGGTGGCTAAAGTGGGTAAGACAAAACAACCCATGTAAAATCTGAATGGATTAGAACTGTCAAGAAAGATTCTTATAGGAGATTTCATGGTGATAATCAAAATGGGAAAGTAAATAGCAATTGAACACTATAGGCCACCTACTGAACTAGGTCAACTTAGTTACACATGGAGGCAGATAATGTAGTTTGAAACTGTATTGGGTCAACATGGGTCAATCTAGTTACATAAAAAGGCAGTAGCAAAAAAAGACTATGTTAACGTTGGTCCACTTAATTGGCTCTGGAAAAAATTAACAGTAAACTGGAAGTGTATTGGGTTGACCTAGGTCAATCTAGTTAGACATCCAGGTGAAGACAATATAAGACTATATCGAGCCTGGTCGACTTAGTTGGATCTGGAAAAATTTTGATAAGAAACTAGAAGTCTACTAGGTCACCCTGGATCGATCTAGTTAGACAGACAGGTAAAGACAGTGTAACACTAGGTTGACCCTAGTTGACTTAGTTGGATCTATAAAAGTTTTGATAATGAACTGGACGATGTAGTTTGGAAAGTAGAAAAACACTAGGTCGAGCCAGGTCGTAGTTGGATGTAGAAAATTTTGATAGTAAACTAGACGATGTAGTTTGAAAAGCAAAGATAAATAACATAGAATACAGAAGACTGAGTCAAAACTGGTCAACTTAGTTTGTTCACACAATCAATTAGGTCGATGTTGGCCGATCTAGTTGAAACATACAGCACATAATTATATCAACATTGGCCGATATAGTCTTTAATACAAAAGAAAAGAGCAAGCAGCAAGTAGAAATGAAAGTTTGTAACTATTATTGCTAACTAATTATCCGAAAAGAAGATCAATAAGATGTACTAAAAGGATGACTGATTTGTATACTCTCAAAAATGTTTGGCCATTGGATAGTGTCAATCCGATATTTCAAAGCATTGATTATGGAGGAAGTACCGTTCTCATAGCTCACTAAACCCAAATTCGAGGGTAAGCTGAGAGTAACTTTTTCGCACTAAGAGCCAAGCGGTGCACTATAAAATCATATGGATGGTTGGCTGCCTAAGGTTCAATAAAAAAGGGATTCCTAGGTGTGTCCTACATACCGTGAGGCACATGGAAACTAAAGTACATGTTTAGTTTTGTACCATGACTATGAGTATTATGGCAAGCCCCTCGCATCATAATTACTGTAAACGGTAGACTAAGATTGTAAACAGAGTATCGCGTAGCCCTTAACAACGGTAGCTAAGTAGTTTTAAAACTGTCAACACACAATTTTTAAGGAAATCAGGACAGTGAAAAATAAAGGTGAAAGTCAACTAGCAAAAATTAATTTTAAATTTCTAAATGTAAATAAACAGGGAGCCAACTCTTTTCAAAACAAATGTGAGATTAATTACTACAAAAAAGAAAGTGAATTGTCTAGCTTATGTGAAAAATACAAACACACGGAACCAAATCAATTAGGGCCAATCTAGTTGAAGAAACAGAACAGAACAAAGTCAGCACTGATCAACACAGTCTATTGTGAAAACAGGACGAAATAAACTAGGTCGACAATGGTCGACTTAGTTTATTGGCAAGAAAAGCAGGCACAAAACTAGGTCGGCCATGGTCAACCTAGTTGATTGT
Source organism: Torreya grandis (assembly GCA_037957365.1). NCBI lineage: Eukaryota > Viridiplantae > Streptophyta > Pinopsida > Cupressales > Taxaceae > Torreya > Torreya grandis. The sequence continues at coordinate 1,177,406 of JARHVA010000873.1, read as the reverse complement.
GTAGTACAATTTTGACAAAATTAAAAAACTAGAAAATAGGGGTAAAAAAAATGGAATAATAAGTTGTTTAACTGGAAAACATAATTGCAAAAAATGTCTAACCATTATTTTATTGATCTAACGAAAAAATAAAAAATGTAAACTACGTTGGGCTAGGCCAATCTAGTTGATTAGAAAGACCCTGAAAAATATGACTAGGTTGACCACGATCGCCTTAATTCGCTAACTATTAGTGTTGTAGATTTGAATGTTGAAATTGTGTCATCCTGGATCAATTTAGTCCTACATTGACCTAGTAGGTTAAAGATGAAAATAAGAAAATAGTAAATAAAATTGGGTCGACATGTGCAACCTAGTTGTCTATAGATGAGAATCAAAAAGCAGCGAATAAAATTGGGTCGCCCTGCCCTACCTAGTTACCTGTAGATGAAAATCAGAAAGTAATGAATAAAATTGGGTCGACCTCGCTGCTTGTAGATGAAAATCAAAAAGCAATGAATAAAATTGAGTCGACTTGCACGACCTAGTTGACTATAGATGAAAATCAGAAAGCATTGAAATAAAACTGAGTCGACCAACATGACCTAGTTGCCTATAGGTGAACACTGCAATGCAAAGGTTAGATTCAAGTCAGGCTCACTAGAATGTATGTAACAAATTAAGATAGATCTACAACTTGTTATACTTAGCAAATCCAAGCTCGAAGAAGGAAGTCAACTAACATCTATTGCAATACTTTGTATACTGGAAGCATGACCAATTTTGATCCGCTAAACCTAAGAGATCACTTATCACAACACTGAATGAGAGGTTTCCAAAGCCTCTAGGCAAATAATATCATGCAATAAACCTAGCCAGGTCTTCTAATGCATAAAATGAAATCTAATTTAGTGTTATCAAAGCTTACGACACAAAGAGGAATGATTAAAAACAGACAAAACAAACAAGCAAATGGAAGTCTAGATCATCTAAGGTGGAAGATAGCAAGCCTAGAAAACCCTATAGCTACACTAAGTTTAAGTGTATAGGTAATCTAAGCAGGGAGTTATATATTCAAACCTATTAATTTGTGCAATATCTATCTATCAATGAAATAACAAAAGTTAGAGATGCTTACCTTGGAACGAACCTATCGAGTCTCGACCTCACCCTTAGCCAATGGTGTTTTGCAAGAGATTGTTGTAGCTTTTGTAAGAATCACACTAGTTGAAATCAGCTCTAGGCTAAAAAATACCTACTTGCATCCAAAACTTCCCACAAGACAAGCTATTTTTCCTCCAAGGCAAACCCTAAGAAAACTTCCCACAAGACAAGCTATTTTTCCTCCAAGGCAAACCCTAAGCAATGGCTCCTTCAAATGTAAATGTAGCAAAATTGTGCATTGTAATAATGCAAAAATAAATGTTCCTTTCAATGGATTGAAGTGAAGGTTATATTTATAGAAATGGATAGCTCCTAACCCTTCCAGAATTTTAGCCACAAGGTTATCCAGTTGTGACCCAGTTTTAAAAAGTTATCATTCAGCCTCAAGCTAGGTCAACCTAGGCGAACCTAGTTGCGTAGTGTGTCGTAACTTTCACAATTGGGTCACCCATGACCGACCTAGTAGGAAAATTGGGTTCTTGCTCAGTTAGGGGCTATTGAAAGGAGAATTGTTTAAGGAGTGGGATAAGCGAGATTTGAGGTGGGTTTAGGTATGATAGAATTAACCAACAATCTTGTGAAGCACCAATGGTCTGCCCACCCCTTTTTCGGTGCACCATATAAGACATGCACTCAGACAAATTGAAACTCAACAGATTCCTGCAAGAGAAAAAGTGTCGGTAATGATAAAATTTTAAAATATTGTGTATACAGTTGTCAACACTTTTCATGCAGAAGGAAAGAAGACAGGAACATTCTATTGTTTCAACATCAACGTCTATAGAAAGTGCATTCTTGGCACAATCAAAAAGCAAGAGAAAACAATGGTCAGCGAACAAGGACTCCTCAAAAACCAATGTAAGTGCATCAAGGAAAAAAAATCGAAATGTTTTAATTGTAAACAACTAGGACATTTTAAGAAAGATTGTCGTAAGCGACAAGAAGATATGGCTAATGCAAACAAGAAGTCTAGACATTCTAAAGTTGCAGAAAAACCCTACGTTATCGATACAGGTATGGATATGGGTACGAGAATCGGATACGAGGATACAACGATTTTTTTTTGGAGGGGTTTGGATACGGCTGTACAAAAATATATATAACAAAATAAAAAATATAAAAATATAGACATATAAGAAAAATTAACCACAATATGCATAGAAGAAACGTAATAACCAATAAATTAAATAACCACAAAACATACTAATAATTCAATGCCAAATATCATAATATTCAATTGTCAAACTAAATAAAAAAATTAAAATATATTATAATCTTGTTTTTGAAATTATAAATAAATATTAAAAAGGAACCAAAAAAATCAAATTACATAATATAAAATTATAAATTATAAAAAATAAATAAATAAATAAAAATTAAATTAATACAAAATTAAAAACAAAACATAAAATTAAATTAAAACAAAATTGAAAAATAAAAATTAAAAATTAAAATCAAAATAAAATAAAGATATATAAAAACAAAACTTTAAAAAACATAAAATAAAATAAATTAAAATTAAATTAAAAATCAAAAATAAAAATAAAATAAAAATATATAAATACAAAACTAACTTTATAACAAATCCTGTTAAAAATAAATAAAAACTAGACCTAAATTTATAAAACAAAGCGTATTAAATAAAATATTTTAAAAAAAACATAAAACAAAACGCAATTAAAAAAAGCAAAACAAAGAAATTAAAATGAAATAAAACCCTACCTATTCTCTGTGGACGGCGGATGGCAGACGGCAAACACTGCGTGCATTCAGACCTTTGCGAGTTTGTCGATGCCACATCTGTTCTTTTGCCTACTTTGCTCCCCACAATTTTTTGCTCAAACTTGGCGATTTTTTCCTCGCGCTCCCGTATCCGGGGAGCGTTTCCTTGCACTCCCAGGGTCGGGGGGGCGTATTCAGTAACGTAGGAAGAAACAAAAGGCAAAGCATCTATTGAATGTCTTTGGAGCATCACATGACCAATCCAGTGAATCTCGCATTTGGTACTTCGACTCAAGAGCATCACAACACTACACGTGTCATCAAGATTGGTATGTAAACTTCACTGAGGATTCTAGTAGTAATGAAACAGTTTTTTTGGATGGGGACATGATATTAAGGGATGTGGAGATGTGCAAATCATATTGAATAATGGTACAAATACACATTTTCTAATGTTAGATGTACATGATATGAACAAGAATATTTTATCTATCAAAAAAATCACCAATAACAAACAACTGGTAGTAATATTTGAAAGAAACAAATGTAAAGTAACTACACTCAATGATGAAATAGTTTTTATTGGTATAAGGGAGAGAGGTCTGTACAAACTTGTAGATCCTAAAACAGTAGAACAATATGTTTTAGCAACAATTGAGTGGATTAGTACTCTTGGCATGAAAGATATGGTCATCTTAGTTACCAATATTTGAATGTCTTGAGTAAAAATCAAATGGTGAATGGACTTCCATCCATTCAAAACAATCAAGATGTTTGTTCAAGATGTCAGTTGGGTAAACAGATAAGGCAACCTTTTCCTACTGGTAAAGCATGGAGAGTAGAGAATGTGTTAGAATTAGTATGTGTATATCTTCATGGTCCTATAAAAACTAACACTATATCTGGAGCTCTTTATTTCTTGTTGAGAGTAGATGATTGTTCTCAGAAAATGTGGGAGTATTTTTTAAAGAAAAAATCCGAATGTTTCGCTAACTTTGTTACATGAAAAACACTAGTTCAAAATCAAACAGGTAAAAAAGTCAAAGAATCCAGATCTAATAATGGAGGAGAATTTGTCTCCAAACAGTTCAATGCATACTGCACACAGGAAGGTATGCACAAACAATATACAACTCCTTACACTCCACAGCAAAATGGAGTAGTGGACAGGAGAAACAGGACTATCATGGGCATGACACATTGTATGGTGCAAAGCAAAAATGTACATTTTCGGTATTGGGCAGAAGCTGTCAATACTCCAGTGTTCATCTTAAACAGGAGTCCATGTAAAGTTGTGGAAAAAATTATTCCAGAAGAAGCATGGTCAGGAAGAAAACCTAACGTAAATGATTTCCATATTTTTGGTTGTATTGCTTTTCCATTACTTTCCTGAGAGAAAATGATTGGTTTAAATGCAAAGAGTAAGAAGCACATGTTTGTTGGCTACATTGAGAATTCCAAAGCATATAGGTTACTAGATATCTCTATAAATAAATTAATTGTAAATAGAGATGTCAAAATAGATGAAAATTTTCCATATTTATCAAAGGATAGTAAATCTACTGATACTAGTAATCTTTGGATTCTAAATGATGAATGTGAATCAAGTTCTAGTACCAAAAAAGGAACATGATTTAAAAAAGCAAACACCAAAAAAGTCTAGCTCCATGGAAGGATCTAATGAAACACAGTGATTCAACTAGTCAGTGTAAAAGGGAGACCATCACACTTCAACACACAACCCCTCCATTCATGATTCAACAATCGGCAAAATGTATGATGCAACCAATAGGAAGAATATTGATGCAGAGATTGAGAGGATTTTTTTTGCTTTAGGATGCCATTTAATATCTGCTAGGATCCCTTTGTGGAAATAAACAGTGAGAATTTACCATGGTACTAGAGGGTACATGCCACTGAGTTGTGAAAAGCTCTACATAATTAGAATGAGAAGAAGGTTTGTATAGAAGCAAGACTATAGGATATTAGAGATAGTTGGGAACATATCTAAGTTTCCATTGTTTCTTATAGATGTGCAAACATAGCAAATAGGCCCCTCATCAACATTCTTGTTTCCTCACCTAATGGCATAGTGTTTCATTAAATCACATGACACTTCAAGTCGTGTCAAAGATGTAGCAATTGGCAAAATGTATGATGTGACCAATAGAAATAATATCCCTGCAGCCATCAGGAGGCTCTATTTTGGTTGTGGGATGCCATTTAATATTACTAGTTCCCCTTTGTCAAAATAGGCAAGGAATATAATTAACCATGGTACTAGAGTGTACATGCAATTGAACTGTGAAAAGCTCAACATAATTGTTTTGAATGTGGAAAAGGTTCATTTAGAAACAAAACTACAGAATATTAGAGATATGTAGCTGCATATTTGATCCAATTATTTTTTTGGAATCTGATGGAAAACACACTAATGTACATTAAATTAATGTGTTATAAGAGTAATGAACCAAATCAAAGAAATAGGCACAACAAATAGCAATATATTGCAATGTAAATAAAATTTTATTGAAGCCAAGAGTAGTATACAAGGGTAGCGATCTTTGAGAAGAAATGTGAAGCTACAATGGGTAGCAGTCTCTAAGAATAGATGTGAGGCTAGAATATCTAGTTTTCACATTCAGATGCCAATTTCTTTATATCTATTTTTAGTGGGAAATTAACAACTTAAAAATAGAATATGAGTCAAATGTAAATAGTCGTGTGACAAGCATTCACCCAAGAAGTTGAGAGGTTTTGTCATTACCTGAAACTCACAAAAATACAAATTTACTATTTCAAGTATTTTTATACCTTTTTTGTATAGTGTGATTTTTAGGCCCTTCAGAACATCATTCAGACCCTAAACTTTAGTTGGATTCCTTACATAGTTGTCAAAGGCATTTTTTATGTAGGGCATCTTAAATAGTTTGCTTGATGAGCTTTCCAAAGCATATCATGGTTTGCAATTCCGATGAACAAGGTAGGATATATGACCCCGACAAGGTGATGTGTTAGTTGTTTCAAAATTCTGCCGAAAAGACTACCTCGAACTACCATTTGGATCATTCAACCTCCCTTGATAAGCAATGGCCCCCATTGCTCCTAGTCTCAATTTTTAATGAACATAGGGAACTCTTGAGTCAGAAGAAAATAGTGGAATGAAATATCTTAAATCTGCACTAAGAGATGTATTTAAGAAGGAAATAAATATCTTACATACATCTACCTAAAAGACGACATGAGATATCACTGATATCTCTCATTGTTTTTTAGGTAGATGTATGTAAGATATTTATTTCCTTCTTAAATACATCTCTTAGTGCAGATTTAAGATATTTCGTTCTTAAATATATGTATTTAAGATATCTATGCTAGTAGCATCCATGAGGGTGACATATAAAATGATTATTTTGCATCCAACAATTGTGTGTATTCCATGCAAACATTTTCCTTTGACAATTAATGAAGCATTTCATATTCATCCAAATCCGTAATAACATCACATTAAAGGCCAATTAATAAAGCATTTCATATTTATCCAAAAGAGGAAAAATACATCACATTAAATGACAACTAATGAAGTATTCATATTCATCCAAATGCTTAAAGGAGTATAAGGCATTAGAAAGAATATTTTTGTCAATAGAAAATAAATACATAACACTATTGTAGTTCCAAGGACTTGAGTCTCTCTTCCTAGGCTTTTCATTTCGAAATTTGTTTTCGTATTTTCATCTTTTCATGGCAGACGTACAAAAAATGGCAACAAAATTTTGAGTCCTTCCAAGGTTTTTCTTTTTCTCTTATATCAATTGTTGATTTGGAAAGAATCAACCCTTGTGATTTGTGTATTGTAAAAGCCCAAGCCAAATCATATAGCAAATGACAGTGGTTTCGATGGGGCACTCTCAAGTTTTTATATTATACTTCGAATATATCCTAGAGCTCCATTTACAAGTCCTACTTATATTCATAGATTGGAGGTTAATATCACCCTCGCATCCTTGGCAATTAGTAACTCCACATAAAGTTCATCGTTCTAACCTTATAATGGATTGGTACTCCCTATTTTGGTTACACTGCTATGTGCACTCAGTTGTTTCAACGAATGCAATTTCCTTCTGTTATGGTTATGCATATTATCGTTTGTTGCGAATAGATGAACAGTATTGTCAAAGCATTCCCTAGTTGTTGGATATAATACAACATCAAATATTCTCATCAATAATTTCCTATCATCAATTGTCTATTGTGCATCTCTAAGATTTGTGAGAAGTTAACGAAACCTTTGTTGGTCCTCACTCTCTCCTTCCTAAATAAATACCTTATCCAAAGTAACATTTGTCTTGAATTCTTCCCATAATAGCTCTGCACATTTGTTACTATCATACAGTGGTTTATCACTAATAGGAGGCAACTATTCCAAATCTCCTACCAAAATGGTTAATCTACCTCCAAAACTCATGAGTGCATTTTTAAGAAATGTCTGACAAAGCCATGAGTCTTATCATTATGTTATGTAGCAAATTTTGTCTAATGAAGCTCATTTCGTCAATCAATATGTATTTTATATGTTGGATCTCTTCTCGAAAACTTGTGAGCCTTGGTTCTTCTAATTCGTTAAATCACACAACTAGGATACGAAGTGTTGAATGGATCGTCGACGTATGAATCTAGAATGTTGCAACTCCAGTTGGTGCCAGAAATAACAGGGGGCAACATCGTGGTGATGATTCATCTTGAAGAGCCTCACGAATGGCACCAATGAGATATGATTTTCATAATCATGTTGTTCCTTGCATTATCGTGCATAACAGGAAGGAGTTTAGACCTTGATGATAATGTCTCATAATTATATCAAGCGCTCATTTTTGTTTAGCACTTAAGGTTTCATATGGCATACTTGATATTGTATAATCTAGTATGAGTAACCCATTATCTTTCATTGTGCTTGTGAATTATATCGCTAAAGTTGTTTATGTTGGAAATAAGCCACACCTGGAACAATGATGGGCTGGCCATAGAGGGGCCAGTAGCTCAATTGGTAGAGCACTCCAGCAGCAAATAAAAGGTCCTAAGTTCGAGTCCTAGCTGGTCCATATGAGTTGTAGCTCAACATGTGGTATCAGAGCCAAGCTAGGAGCCGCAAGCACCTACAGTGTGGATTAAGGGGGGGTGTTGGAAAATAGCCACACCCGGACTAACAATGGGCTGGCCCTAGATTGGTAGAGCACTCCAGCAGCAAATGGAAGGTCATAGGTTCGAGTCCTAGCTAGTCCATATGAGTTATGGCTCAACAATATATTGTTCTCCTCAATATGCATCCCATTTATCCAATTAACACACAGGAATGGTGGTATATCTTGGGAATCATTGACATACTCCTCTCCCACTTGTTATCTCTTTTTCACTTGGGAGTATATGTCCACTATATAGTTCTATTAATAAGTGAAACACTTTCCATGGCACATGGCATGTTCATGTTGTCAATGAAAGATTTCACGTGTTTATCATTATCATGTTCATCAGTTTACACTACCAATTTGAACACCTCTCATGAAACGTTAAAAGTGACAAACACACTCGTACTCCACATACAAACACACTTGTGCTCCATGCACTTATGCCACATATTTTGCACTTTGTTTTGATTTTTCACAAACACAATAAATATTCAATTCCGTGTTCTACATAATCAAGGTGCTCTTTAGATTGTCATACTCAAATCATGTGTTCTAGGTTATGCTACCATTTACTTGGAATTGAGAAGGTCCAACCGCTCTTTTCTCATTAGAGCTACTTGCTTCATCTAACTCATAGATTCTCCCTCTATTCACACCATAGGGCTCCCATGCTTTATTCTATATAAAATTAAAGGTTTCTTTAGATTTGTATACGCATCCAAAGTTCTATGGGTTATGCGACCATTTCCTCTAAAGTTCATACCCACAGCAGATGTGCACTCTATGTTTCCCCACCTTGGCAATATGTGTTATTGTTCCATTTAACAATAACATAATATGAACTCTATGGTTTTCCGAGAACAATATAACTTATTGTTTTCAGTAACAATTTAACAACTTATTGTTTCCAATAACTTATGGTTTCAAATACCCATATAACCTATTGTTCTCAATTTAACATATTGTTTTAGAATAACAAAATATACCCTTATTGTTTCTTCAATAACCAACAACTCATGGTTTTAATAAAACATCTCGTGGTTTTAATAAAGCAACTCACAGTTTTTCAACATAATTATTGAACTTTTTGTTTTTACAATAATATAAAGCAACTCATAGTTTTAATAAATCAACTCGTGTTCTATTACCATATGAACTTATATCAAGTACCCATATAACCTATTTTTCTCAATTTAACATATTGTTTTCGAATAAAAAATATACCCTTATTGTTTCTTCAATAACCAACAACTCGTGGTTTTTATAAAACAACTCTCAGTTTTTCAATATAATTATTGAACTTATTGTTTTTACAATAATCTAAAGCAACTCATGGTTTTAATAAAACAACTACGAGTTTATTACCATATGAGCTTATTATTTTCACAATAATAAAAAACAACTCATGGTTTACCAAATGAACTTATTATTTTTACAATAATATAAATGTTTTTACAATAATATAAAAAAAATCTTGGTTTTAATAACACAATTCACAGTTTACCATATGAACTTACTGTTTTTACAATAATATAAAGCAATTCATGGTTATAATAAAACAACTCACGGTTTACCATATGAACTTATCATTTTAGCATACCATATGAACTTATTGTTTTAATAGTTTTAAGAAGAAGAAAAAAAATCATATATCGGCTCTTTAATAGTTTTAATTTTTTTTTTTTTTTTTGGGTGCGGGGGGGCAGGGGGCAGCAGGCGGGGGCGATTTAAAGGGTTTTTATTAAAAATTCACACCATTACAACCGCTTGCTGTCACTGTAGCTTGTGCCTCTTGGCGTAATATGGGTATATTTGTGTTTTATGTCCTATCATCACTTGTGGTGTCCCATGTTAACCCCTGCTCTTCCCATATTGTCCTTAGTTATTGCCCCTGTTTCTTCCATCCCCGATATTTCTTGAAATCTGGTCCTACTCTCTAGCCATCCCAAAACCTTCTGGCCCATTCCCACCCAACACTTGGTGGAATGTAGAGAATTTGTAGATAGAGATGACATGGACATGATATGGTGCTTCATATGTCAGCCCCTTTTGTTATATCACAAGTGCTTTTGTAACATAAACCATCTATTCTATAGCAATAAAAAGATACTGAATTTGAACTCAATGCATCCACTTAATGTTTAAGTATCCATATTCTTTTGGTATAGAGATTGAAAAAAGCATATGAATGATTCCAAATCATAACAATTAATACAATCTTAAGTATTTATTTCAAACTAAAATAAGTTGAGTGAAAGAAAAGAGAGGGAAAAGGTACCCTGTAATAATCCCACGTTGATCATGGATCAAAAGGGGTCTTTGATTTGCAACAGAACTGCATCAATGACCACGGCCAATGATTAGAAAAAACAATTATTAACAGCAAATGAACACATTTTCTAAGAAACTTGGGAAACCAAAGCTCCAAACAGGGGACTGTTGAAGGATGCATCAATCTTTTAAGAACATAAAATGAAAGCAAACATGTAGAGCATATCAGACAAGACCAGTTTCCTGCTGATGCAAGTTCGGTCCAACTTATCAACAAGTTTAAAAGTTTTGATGTACAATCTCTATTAAGTACCAGAAGGTTCTAAAAAATATTTTTGAGGCATAATCAGATTGGTTATAGTACACAGGCAAGAGGAGCTAAATAATAAAACAAAAATGAATGGGATACTAAAAGAATCATTTGGATTAGGGCAAGGTATATTCAATGGCATCCAGAAGGTTGGAAACAAATATCTCCATACTTCAAAAAATATGGATTGCCATTTAAAATTGTGATCAAGACATACCTTTTTGCTTTCATATTGATCCTATTGGCGTTACCTAAATTGCTTCCTCTATTTTACACTGAACTCATTTTTCCTTTAAACAAAAGGAACAGATAGCACTTATTAGGTTGGCAGATCCATGTTTTTCATGAAATAATACTCAACCCAATTTACATTATAAAGACACATGTAAGTTCTCTAGCCCTATCAAGTCTCACTTTTGGCAGGTTCGGCAGATATCCAAACTATGTTCAAATCCAACACTGTCCATCAACAAAGTAACAGCTTAACACTAGTTTCAATCCTGAAACATAAAATTCAACTTAACACAAGAACAGAATATAACCATGTGAAATTGCTCATATCCCCAAATGAAGCATATAACCCTAATCTCTTAAGCCTAATTATTGGCACCATACATTCCAACGTTAAGATAATCAAATAGCTCTTCTTTAAATTCCAAGCAGCGTTCATTACTGCACCCATTACTAAATCAAAGGATGGTACATATGACATATGAATCACTTGATTTCACACCGATCAGTTACTGTTCCCAATGTGATCTCTAGCTTGCTTTATAATTGGTGAATATCACTTGCTTTATCATGTTCTTTTGCTATAGAGTTTCAAAAGATAATTTGGGAAATAGTTTCCTAATATCCGTGCTACTTAAAGTATTGCTTACAAGTGTTGGATACCTGGTAAGCATGTGTTATATGGTGTGCTCTAACTATAGAGTTGTGCTGGGATCTGCTAATTTCCATTATATTGCATGTGTCACATAGAAGTTTTGGATAGCTATTACAACCATGCATTTGATTTTAAATCAAAATGCACAATTTATTGGCCAATATAAAACATTTACATTTGAGGTCATTAAGTATAAATTACTTTGGTTGTGAATCTAGATAAGAAGTCAGGACATTGTATAGATAGGCAGATAAGCAAATAGATAGATAGAGAGACAGACAATACAAAGATACACACAAATACATATATGCATATAGCATGGACCACCAGAAACTTGATGAAATAAAATACTTCATGCACATGGATCTTCATTATAATGTAGTTTTGTGTTACTTTTCTTTACTTATAGTTTTTCAATTGGTTCTTGTATGACATCTAATACCTTCAACTAATTGATTGAATAATCCACTACTTTTGTATGTCTTTTCCTCTATGTGTGTGTGTGTGGGGGGGGGCGAATGCACACTCATACTAGTTTGTGCATATAGTAAATATTTGGCATGATATGATGCTAAACACACAAATCATGGAAAAATTTTGTTGCAAGTACCACACAATCTTTTCGAAGCTAGCTTGCAATTTAAAAAGAAGGTTATTATGGGAGATTGACTGATAGACCATAGATTGCATAACCAGTGAGTACTCGCCAGTTACTCGAGTACTCGCCAGAAAAAACCTGCAGTGAATAACCGCTGCTCGAACTCGCAGGAATCCTCTGAGTAATCAATTTTTTTGCTCCTGGTGAGTATTCGCCAAATAAACTAATTTTTGGCTGGGCGAGTACTCGCCGACTGCAAGTATGCGAACTATGACTGATACTACTTTATTTGTATATATGGTAGATAACCTTATAATATACTCATACATACAAAGATATGTAGCCCAAAAACCACTTATGGTAGCTAGGGAATGGGTTTCCACTTTCCAGTCTCAAGAACAGTGGAGAACAAGAAAACCTTTTTGGAAACAGTAGTGCTGAAGGACCATAAATGTTTTTCAAAGAACCTAAACATTGTGGCACTCTTGGAAACATGTCCTGTCTTTCAAAAACCTTTCTAATGACATGAGCTGGAAATTTTTATTGTTTCAAAGATTTTATTTAGTATTTTTTCCTTGTTTCCTCTATCTATTTTTAACCTGAACCATCCTGCTTTTGACTAGTTGAATGTGCAATATGCCTTGCCTAGAAGAGATTTGTAGACTACAATGTACTTGCAACAAGAAGCAGGAAGTATTCTCCTGGTGAGGAAAGTATGTTGCAATGACTATAGGAGGATAAAAAGTGTGAGGTTGCTCCATTGTTGACTAGTAAACATAAACTCTGAGCTGCAATTCAAATGTAGTATAGTGAACACTCATCAACATAATGACTATGTAAGATGGAAAACATCATCAAAACAATGGAAAGACACCATAAATCAAAACACAATCTTTATTGAATATGCTCATGATGTATAATCGATCTCCAAAGTCAGGCCTGACAAATCACATAATAATCTATTATGGACACAAGATGGAGATCCCCAAACCGTCCAGCACATCTCTTATAACTACCATGCTCGTCAAGTTCATGCAACAATTGGACAACCACAGTCAGCAACCACCTTACTCAACATAAATGAAATACCCTTGTACATCATAATCATAACACCTAACTCTTTTTACTACCTCAAAACTTACACTATTTATTTCATAACTTAAAGCAAATACAATGAAATTACAATCTACATCTACACCCTCCTCTAAAGGTGGTCGTCATCCTTGACGACCATGCTAAGGCTAGGAGTTTTTAGCTGGACTCATGGCTGCAAAATCCCTGAGTGAAGTATGTGCAAGCAGAGTCTCAATTCGCAAAGTAGTTCCATGTTAAGGAGCGGGAATGGATGACTCATTTGGGGAAGTTGTGCCCGGGGTCATCCTTGCTGAAAGTGTCCCCAATGCTCATATAAGTGCCATAGGAGAAACTGTTGTAATCGATGATGATGCATCTACCAAAGCGCCAAGTCTTTGTTCCTTGTCTAGCTAACCATGAACCGAATTGGATCCTGGAAAAAATCGTAATTTAGAGTATTGAGTTGATCAGCTTAACTTCTTAGCTCACATCACTAATGAAGTGCTTTAAGATATGTTTTCATTCACTGCAAGAAGCAGAGTTGGACAGTCGGAGTACAAAATCAGAATAGAGGCAAGGGAAAGGTGCAGGAAGGCTCAAGGATGATCTTGACATCTTGGGGCCCAGACCACTTGAAAAAAAAACATAATAACGGGTTTGGCCGGGTACAAACCCATACAACAAGTTCCACTTAATACGAACCCATACAGCAGGAATAAGGCCTACCCAGACAAGTTCAGCTGCAGCCAAACTCTTTCCATATGAGACAAATAGACAGAACTAAATGTCCAAAAGGAAGTTCAATTGTTTTCTCTTTCGTCTCATCATGTGAAAGGCATTTGGAAACCTATGTACAACTCTTTTCTCACTTTTAAGCATAAATATATCCCCTATAGAGTCATGGAAAGGTATTGAAGATGTTATTGAAGAGTTATTGACGTGGAAGGTGATTATAGAGCTAAATGAAGTAGTCACGCATGTTAATTAAGCCAGTAATCCACAACAAGGGAAGCTGATAGAACATTGTAGAAGTGCTAGAGAAATCCCACAATGTCTCATGAGCATTGTATAAGGGCTAGAAGGCAAACAGAACATTTTAAGGTTCAAATTGAACAATTGGCTTGTAAATTTTGCAAGATGATAGTGGAGATGAGGCGGCACAGCCCCACTCTTTTGAAGTTTTCCCAAACTGGGTAAATCCTTGTGTTAATCTCTCTTTTTTTGTTTGTTTCATCTACTTGCTTACTTTTATTCTATGCAACTACGTCACATATTCAAGCACTTGCGCAAGCATCTATTTGACATGTTCAGCTAATTACAAGAAAAGTGCTTGTTCATAAAAGCAAAAAGAAGTAGATTTCAGTCATATACAACCTACTTATTTACTTCATTGTTTTCTTGTGGATTGGAAGGATCATATATTTTTTGCAGATAAAAGGGGTGTAAAAGCTGGTTTATAAGCATTGTAGGCATTTATGTGAGCATGTACCCAATGTCATATTGAATATGAGATGTAAATGGCAGCCTATTGATCTAGCAAACATCAATTTGCAGCCTTATGTATGTTGATTTCAGTAGCATGAAAAATTGGATCAGCACCTAAGCAGAAGTAAATTCCGTGTTGGTGAATCGTTCTTGGAATGTCATTGACTACAAATCAAACTAGTTTCCAACATATCAAGTCTTGGATACATTGGAGGCCCTTACCCTGCAAGGAATCATGTTTTGAGGCCTCAACTTCCCTGCTTCCTTGGAGATGGTATTTACATAGAACAAGTCTATGTAGTGATTCTTTTCTATTATTGCAATTCCCTTCTTCACAACTTTTGTTCCTTGGTTGGGAAGTCCAATGTTCAAGCAATGTCAACTGGCACGTAAAAAATGGAGATCTACTTCCCCTATATCATGAAAGAGAACATGCTTGTGGAGTATCATATGTTTTGAATATCTAGACCAAGACTTCCTTGTGAAAGCAGCTATTCTTTTGAAATACCAGAAAGCTCGTGACATGGTGCACTCCTAACTCTATCAATTTCCCCATCAATGTGTGCCCTCATAATCCCCCAACAACTAAAAAGGAAAGCCACCACTAGAAACATTATGAGTCCTCTCCTCAAGTATTGTCTTTTCTTTTTCTTTTTTACCCTCTTGGTGTTGGTTCGTTTTCCCATTCTTCTTAATAAGCAATGGCTTCGACACTAAAGAAGAAACCACCATCTTCTCCTCCATGTTACCAATGACGATTCCTTGCGCCTTTTGTAATAGTGGATTATGTTTTTTTGTTGAACTCCATGGAGCATTCCCTTTATCTTCTTAGGCATATTACGCCATGGTTGTAAGTGTCATCATCTTAATTATTTGCTCATAATTTGAGTTGCCAAGAATAACTAGCAAAGGGGATGACCCGAGATGCTCAACTCCCCAATTTTTCTCTAACAACTAAACCTCACCAAGTGGATCAAATTCCAAACCACACTCAAAGGACAAATCAATCACTTCCTCGTCATCTTCAATCTCCCACCCCAACAATTCCAAATGCGCACTTGTTCTTGTCGACAAATGATTATGTAAATCATGAAAAATTGTGGATCTATGAATAGATCCACCTTTGCACTTCGCCCAAACCTCTATGACTCAAAAATGTGTAGCTTGATGCTTGCAATACTAAACCTCCAAGCCAATCCAGCCTATCTCAATGCACTGTATAATTTGCATCCAATGAAGTTTTCACATGAATTTTCAATTTCTCTGGACCTAGTTATACTCTTCTTTGTCGGACTAGGCAAACCCACTTCCAACAACATCCCAGTTGTTTTATATTCCAAAGAGATGGACAAACAAATTGCAGACTGCGAACAAATTACCCCTAATAAATCAATTAAGGGATGCGAATAATTTTTCATGGACATATTGATTGTTCTGCAACATGGTACAAATTTTGTGCATCAAAAAAGAGTTCGTTTTACAAACAATAGTTGTGTCAAACCCTTCCTGTCAGACACACACCTCACCTCATATAGATTTCTCAAACGAGATAGGCACATCCTAAAGTCCTAAGAGACAAACTGTCTAGGATAGTCCTTAGCGCTCAGATGTTGAATAGGAAGTCCTTAGGGCCCCTCCTCGACATGTATTCCTCTTCCCTCGATGCCCATGCCCTTTCCCAAAGCTATGAGACAACGCTCATCCTTGCATACCACTATTGATGCACCTTGGCCTTTTTACTCGCATTTTAGGTATCGTGGATCTTAATTCATTTCAGTAACAGAGGACATGTAACCTGAAGCCCGCAATCAAAGCTCACAGGGGCAAGCGCAAATTACCTAAATCTTAGATGGACATTACAAGTCTTGCATCATAAATTTGACATTGAGCAGGGATGGTGGCATTGGTTCTTCTGGCCCAAGTCTTGTTACTGACATGTGACGCGTTATTTTTCATTCGTGGTCAAACATTTTGATCTTCCTTAACTCCACGCTTCAATGTTGTTAAAGTTATTAATTAGTTGTTTGGTTAACTAACAATTGGTTATCAACCTTCCAAACTGCTGTAAATTATTTTGTGTTTAATAAAAAGGCGAACACACAAGTGTGTCGTATGCCTTCCATTTATCTTCATCCTTTCAGCATTCACATTTGCTAACATAGGTAACAAAGCCATTGTTCAAAGAAGCCCTAGTGAAGGGTACGAACAACAAGCTACAAGAGTTCGAGGAAGCCCTAGCAAAAGGGTATGAACTATACAAAAGAAGAGGTATTCCAAAAGAAATGCAATCAAAGAATGAACCAGGAGATTTCATGCCCAGAAGGACGTCCGTGCAGATTCGTAATTTGAAGATTTGTAAGCAACGAAACAAAGGAAGAACAAATAGTTCAGACAAGCATGTGAATCCCAGTAAAAGCCACACGAAACGTGATTCTCCTGTTGAGACCAAATTGAAGAAGGGAGACAATAATGCCCAGTCACCCGGTTGCCATGTTTTTAGTTTGCACTTTCCAATCACATATTTTTTAGTCCGTATTGCAATCCTCTTTAGCAATTTGCAAAAATGTAGAGATTTGCCAAAGGATGAAAAATGCAATGAACGGAGAATGAAAATCCTTGTGCAGCATTTTCACATGATTTGTAGTTTTAAAAACCCTATGCAATCACCAACAACACAATTTGCAAGCCTGTGTAGTCACCAAAAATGTGTTGTGCAATGTAAACAACTTGCAATTTATGGTTTTGCTGCTAGGGCACAAATGGCAAGGAGAAATAAAAAAATACAGACACGTATTAATCGATCTAGGGCATAGGAAGGACACTGACTGCATCTACATCACAATTTTGAAAGTTAGGGCATAGAAAGTGTAGTCGACAGTTGTAGAAATTGTAAATAATTTTTTACTTTTTGAGTATAAGCAAATCCAGATTATAAACTGTACATTTCCCTGTTGCATTGATTTCCGGGTCTGAGGACCAATTTTGTAGGTCTAATGACCAATACGCAAAATTTAGTTCTGCAAGAAGCACATACATTAACTAGTCATAATTACAATGTTTGGAGTCATAAGATTTTAACAATTGCGGAATATTGTGACTGTGATAAAATCATTCTCAGAACTAAAGCAAAACCTATTAGCAATTTTGCTAATTATGACAAGCGTCATATGAAGCCTTGTTGTTAAAGTTGTTTGTGTCAGAAGACATAATTCCTATGGCCTGGAATGTCACTGATGCAAATGTGCTTTGGACCAGTCTGAAATATAAATATCAAACTTTGAAGAAAATACGGGTTTTGTACTTGAAGAATCTGCTATTTTCCACAAATATGTCTGAGGATGAGTCCCTGTCAGAACATCTTCTTTGGATGAAAAATCTCTGAGACTAACTCGCAACCATTAACAATAAGGTAGATGATGATAACATGGTTTCTCTTGTTCTGAATAACTTGATGCCCTCATATGAATCTTTCGTGGAGGTTTTACATTTGATGGCAGAGATCTAGACCCTGATCTTTAATCAAGTTAATTCCTATTTGATTTTGAAGGAACGTAGACAAACACAAGGAATTGAGTCTAGTGTTGGGCAAACAAAGAGTGCTTTTGTTGCTTAGTCGAAGGGGAAGTGGAACTGTATCCCTATTGATTCATTTTCTACGTACGAGGTGAAGTGTTTTTATTGTCATAAGGTTGGGCATGTCAAAAAGGATTGCTAAAAGCGATAATATGCACTTTCCCAACAAAGCAATCAAGCAGAAAATGTGGCAGTAGTTGAAGAACAGGATTTTGAGAAAAAGTATGCCCACATGGCATTATACTCGAACAACAGTACTACCAGTTGTTGGTTCAATGATTCCTACGCATCCAAACATTTCATATGTAAGAATTGATATGTCAAATTTATTTTAAGTACAAAATTTTCTGATTCAATTTCATTAACTAATGGTCAATCACATGAAGAAGGGATAGGAGATGTTTGCATAGTGTTGAATAATGCTAGAAAAATCAAAGTAAAGAATGTTAGGTATGTTCCTAGCATCAATAAAAATCTCGTCAATTAGTTAGTTAATGGAAAACCCCAAAACTTTTGTACAATTCTCTGGGAAACAATGTATTGTGTGATGTAAAACAGGGCAAAGTAATTGCCCTAGATATTGGGCAAGGTGGTTTGTATAAGCTTGTTGACCCTGCCACAGTCAACATAAATGCACCTATGGAGGGAGACTCCACTGTATATGATGTGTTGGAGGATGAAATTCCTCATAAGCTAATTGACCCTACTCCAATCAACTTACATGCACTAGTTGTGGAGGCAATATCCACTATAAAGGATGTGGAGGAGGTTGCAATTCCTCAGTCAAATGCATGAGTAGTTGTGATGAAGGATGAAATGCCTTAGTCAAAGACATTGGCTCAGAGGATCGGAAACAAGGTTGTTCATTCAACACAACATGGTCATTTTGCTCTTTATTCTGACCTTTATATGGTTCTTGATTTGAGTACTCGTTTTTTATAACCAAGTGAGTTGTCCCTACTTAAACTCTCAAGTCTACTTGGGCGAGTTTTGGCCAGTTTGAGCACAAATGAAATGTCTCTTTTAGGTCAAATTGTCCAATTCTGGAAATTTACAACAAACCCTAACAAAAAAATGCAGTCTCTGATTTTTCTGACTTCGGAAAATACCAATTTTTAGACCACAAATTCAATATTTTATTACCAAAAACACTCACTAAAAATTAACTAAAATACAGCCATGCAAATACCTTTAAATCTGAATTTTTGGAGCGAATACATGGCTGGAAATTACAACAAAAATACCAGCTACATGAAATTGTAATCAAACATCAAAAAAGGCATCCAAATTGCCTCAAAACTGCACTTTGAAACCCCCCAAGGAGTTCGCTGCCCTAGGAGAGGGCACCAAATCAGGTCGCTGCCCTTGCTAGGGCTCCAAACAAGGTTAGCTGCCCCAAAAAGTGCTGCGCCACCCTTCGAACTACTATCCCACTATTGTGTTCCACCTGGAATGGTAGCTAGATGCCACAAATTGTTCAATTCTGCCCAATATGACCCTTGAAATGAAGTCGCCCCGCTGAAGGTTAAAGGTTTTCCTCAACTTCAGAATACCAAAGAAGGGTTTCATCTCCTAAGGTTGAAAGTCAAGCAAACTGCTCAAACTCATAATTTTATTGATAAAAATGGCATGCACAAAATGAACCTCCTTTTCTTCTTTTATGTCTTTTCCCTCCAACATCAATCCCAAAAAGTGGCGTTCCACAAAGAAAGAATCAAATATTCAAAAGCAATTTCATTATAATTTTCAACTAAGGGCCGACTTTCATCAAATTATAAAGTCCCCCATCTTTATTGAAATCAAATTAGAATAAGTTGCCGACATAGTTATTTCTTGGCAACTTGAACAAAAGAACCATGTTTCCCTTTCTTCTCCTCCCTTTAGCCAATGGGAAACCACAAAAGTCGGCTAAGGGTCTCCAAACAAACTAATCTCGAAAAGGGGACATTATAGCAAAACTCGAGGTGAGTACTCGTGCGTACTAACGAATCCAAGCCTAACTAATTTGTTGAGTTTTTACCAAGTAAAAAAGTTTAAGTATTTTTTTAAGTTGCCAAATTTTTGTTGAGTCGAAAAAAAATGGTCTACTAAGTCAAAGCATGTGAACTATAGGTTAAACAACCAATTGTATGCAAATGGGTGGACAACATTGGTACTTTGGACAAGTGCACGCTAATCTCATTGTGAAAGGCTTTTCCCAATAGGAGGGAATAAACAAGGAGATGGTTTCTTCTCGTACTACGAAGTTGATTTTTATTCCCACTACTACTACGAAGTCAGATTTTACTCCCATTGCAAAGATGGTCACACTTGAGTTGCTTCTCTCCATAGCAATCCAATGTGGTTTCCTGAACAGAGATTTCGACGAGGAGGTCTACATGGTGAACCTGAAGAATTTCGAGTACCTAGTCATGATCATTTGGCTTGCAAGTTGATTAAGTTCTTGTATGAACTCAAGTAGGCTCCACAAGCCTGGTACATTTTGTTTGATCAACATCTCCAAGATTCTAGATTCAAAACTATGGAGGCCAGGTTGAAGTTATCAGCCAATGATGATTCATCACCACTCAATGAATCACTCATCAAAGAATTGGTGGGCAGTTTGATACATCTTATGCACACACAACCAGA
Organism: Torreya grandis; assembly: GCA_037957365.1. NCBI lineage: Eukaryota > Viridiplantae > Streptophyta > Pinopsida > Cupressales > Taxaceae > Torreya > Torreya grandis. Next base: position 1,156,527 of record JARHVA010000873.1, on the reverse strand, counting down.
TCTGTGTTTTGTTGTTGGCTATCTTCTTCAACTTTTGTCTACACGGAAGCTCCTACATTAGACGACAGAAAAATGTCAAAGGACTGCAAATTTCATGTCGATATCTAAAGAGTAGTTTGTAAAGGTAATAACTTAACTCTTTGGTCCCACTTAGTTTGTAATATTTCATAACAAACTTGGAGTGGTCTTTGGTTTAGTCATTAAGGGAGGGTGTTGAAGTTATTGATTAGCTACTAGTTAACCATTAACTAATGGTTGGTTATCAACCTTACCAACTATTGTAGCTTCTATTGTGCTTAATAAAAAGATAGGAACGCAAGTGTGTAGGTGTGTCATATGCCTTCCATTTCTCTTCATTCTTTCTGCATTCTTATTTGCTAACAATTGCTTCATTGGTGGATTGTACCTCACTTGGTTAATTATAAGGGTTTTAAACCATTTTTGGCTTACCCTCGTTGGCCTTCTTTCTATTCTTTCACTTTTGCATTTTTACATTTGCTTACTTTCATAGCTTAGGGTCTTCTGACCCTAGTTCTTCTCTATGATAATAGTTCATATTTTTTAGTCCAATTGACAAAGTCTAGTCATTTATGGACATTAATATAATTCCTTTCATTCCTTCTTTGGTGCCCTTTTCTAGTGCGCTTCTCCTCCTTGGCTCACTTCTCAAGGTGGATACAAGGTTAATTTTCTTTAGTGAAGGCACTGTTAGCCATGATTTGATCTTCTCAATGTATCCTTGGTTTCCTAGATAACCCTCGCTTTGCAGCTTATTTTTGCCTTTGCCTTTACCTTCTCATAAAGCTTAGGTTGATTTGTGAGTGACCCCTTGCTCTTTTTTATAATTAAATTGTCCGATATTTTTAACCATTACTAAACCTGGAAGCAATAGTCCTCCAATCATACCAAATTTCTTCTATTTCTGCATGTGTGCTATGCTTAGCACCTTTTGGTACATAAAATTTTTGAAGGGTTGCTCATCTTGTCGTGTTCCATCTAATGGACCTCACTATCTATTTTTATAAATGTGCTCGTTCAATCATTTATTTTGATTTTTACCAAGATTTTTTAAATTGCTTCACTCAACTCGAGCATCCATTAATTCCTTCAAATTCTTTAAGCAAAAGCTAAATTACCTAGTTTTTTATAATGATCACACTTCTCGTACTCCAATTTGAAACACTTGGAATATTTTTGCTCAATTTTGATACTAAGCACTTTGGACAAATTTTGCTCCCAACATGACACGCTTCTAGTGACCTCAATCAACCATTTTGCAATCTTTTCCCACCCAACCTACACAACTTGACAAGGCAATATGTCAATCTCTACGAATCCCCAACTTATTTTCCATGGATATTCTTAAACTAGGGAATAAGAATTCCATCGAGACACTGCCACTTGACCATACATCAACTAACATGGTGTGTGCCCAGTCGTTACTTTTAATGTGGTCCTATATTTCCATAAGACCACTAAAAGACACTCCTCCCACTCTTTGCCTTCCATACCACGACATTTGAATAATAGGCATCAACCCCTGTTCATCACCTTAGCTTGATCATTTGAAATGGGGAAATTGGGGGCTTGACAATGAATGAATGATCTTAAACTGCTCCATCAAATGTTGTATATTCAAGTCAATGCAATTAAACAGTTGAAACTGGTTAAGCTTCTTTAGCAAACCAATGAAATACATGCCCCACCTCTCCAGTAGCTCAATTAGTTGCATAGAGTGCAAGGGCATAAATTCCCTCTTCTATTTCTTGACCACCCTCTAACAAAAATCACATATGAGAAAAAACTCTTTCGCTTTGTGAAACAAAGAAAGCCACCACAGTACCACGAGAACCTTCCTCACAATTGCATTTGGACCCATGTGCCCTCCAATGAGTCCCTCACATGATTTTTGAGAGAATTCACTAGATCTCTTTACTCATCACACAACGTTAGTGTACCTAATTGAATCCCATTTTGTGCAAGAGGCCATCAATCAACCATAATGTCCTTGACTTGAATATTATTTCCTTTCTTTCCACCCTCTACATTCCCTAAGAGAAGATTGTCATTGATAGAAACGTTTTCCTATGTTTTCATACCAAGACATAAAGATCGCTATATGGAACAAGTGGGCATCAAAAAAGCCATTCAATACTTCATTGAGTGTTTCTCCCAACCTTATACACAACAATTGATATATAATGGCATGATGCTTCATGTACATACTATGATTTTTGAACATATTCTCTAGCAACAAGATAAGATAAATATATTAATGTCCAACTAATGACCACAAAGGTAGGTCAAAGGGATTGCAGATTACAAAAGTGTGTCAGGAACAAGCGGGAAACCAAAAAGGTCTTCAAAAACGAGAAAAACAATGCTAAAAGAAATAGTACAAAATAAGGCAAAGAGCAACCACGCTCAGAGCCAAAGAAAGAAGCAGAAGAAATGAGCAACCCCCGAGAATCTCTAAACATCAGGAATGCGAGAATGAACCCTAAGAAGGAAGAACCAGGAGGGGGTCCATCAAAAGTGCTCACTCTCCCTATTATGACTAGCTTGTTTACCAAGTACAAGAAAGCCTAGTGATCGACAAATAACAGGGACACATTACCCAGTAAATAGTGTCAAAAATTATACATTGAATACACCAACCCTAGCATTTCTCACTACATGGTGGTATAATTAATATTTGCTTTCAACAATAACCAACTTCCAAAGTAAATAGGATCATCCAACTTATGGTCACCCTCTTGTACATCCAATAGCAAAGTTTGACCCATCCACATGCACATGAAACTCTTTATTCTAGTTCAAGAAGCCAAATATTGGTGCATTTATTGACCTCAACTTCAGCTCTTTGAAGCCTCACCACCCTTTCCATCAAATGAAGGGAATCCCCTTCCTTGTTAGTGTTGGTATGCAGATCTTAAAGGAATAAACACAGAAAAATATTCCATGTATGCAATGTAAAATCTGTTTTTATTTAGTAAGCTTAAAAAGCTTATGGAAAGAAGAGTTGGTTACAAAACCAACCAGCGGGTGAAACCAACCCGTAATAAACAAAAACAAAATAATAAATTACTTTGGATCATAAATGATCCCAACAAACTCCCCCTTGATCCAAAGGGGTCTAGAAAGACTGAAGCAATGAACTGTGAGGCATCCAAGTAGACTCTACTACAACTGCAACTGGTACACTGTGCATCATGGACTGATCAATGCCCTGATCATCCCTGCACTGAAGTAGAACAAGATCACACCCTATCCAACTACATCGATCCTCACACAGAATCCGTCCAACAAGTGATTGCCCCAGTACTATGTATGGCACATCTCAAACTGATGCCCAACAAATGCCAACATCTCCCACTGGCCTTTGCTCAACACTAACAATGCTAGCAACTCAATGTAGACTTGTACCGCAACCATCGCCGACTGATCAAAAACCAATATGCAATATCTTCTCCCCCTATCAGGGGAGAGGTGAGAAGTCATGCAACAAATAAACCAAGTACAAACCACTAAAATGCTTCACATCAAAGATCATATCAACACTAGATCTATGAAAGCAAAGTACACAAACCAAAAAATGCTACTACATCAAATCCGAATCTTGAGCCTAGCAGCTTGCACAAAATGGGTGTGTTACCATCTCAGAATATATAGTCATCAACTGCGGAGCAAGAAACTTCATAGTCATCCCATCCATCAGAAGAATAGCCCGAAGAACTAGATGAGTGACCAGAATAACTAGAGTGACCAACAAAGTGTGCTTCTGCCTTCTGTCGATGTCGAGAGAACCTCTATTTGGAGGGGCACTCCGTAGAGAGGTGTCCTATGCCACCACAATTGTATCATGTTCTCTCACGTCCACTGGAACTAAAGGAAGAATAGCCACATGAATAAGAACACCTGTACTTGTGCTTGTGTCCATGTGAATGTGGTGATGCTCAGGCTTCTAAGAACTAGGGTGATGTCTATGCTTCGGAGAACCAAAGTGATGTCTATGCTTCGGAGAACTAGAATGATCCCTATGTCTAGAATGATGTTTATGTCTGAAAATGTGCCGCGGAGAGTGTTTGTCTCTGAAAGCGCTTTGAAGAATTTTTTTGTTGTGCTCATATAATGGATTACCTGTTTTAGTATAGTGGGCCTCAGTAGGTTTTTCTTCTTTTTTTTGCAAATTGTCGCTCATGTTGAGTGAGCAACTCACAAATGGAATCAAAAGTAGATTTTTTAAGCGTATCACTAAGCTGTAACATTTCTAGAAAGTCCCTGTAGCTAGGGCTAAGGCCATTCAAAACAATGGAAAGGAGCATTTTATCATCAACTTTTCCGCCAGTAGTGCCATATTCTTGTTTCAAATTCTTATTCCGTGACATTCTGAAACATCTTCATCATCTATTAGTTTAGTGTTGAGCAACTGCATAAGGTCAATTTTCTTGTAAGTCTTTTAGAGCTTTCCATGCTTTCCAAGCTTCAGACTTGATGGCCTCTATGTGAATTATAACTTGTGCACTGCAAGTTGATTTAAATAAAGCAAGGGCACGCTTGTCACGTTTGTGAAATTATGCAAGCTTTGTGGCATCGGTGGGCAATGTTGGTTGTTTTTCAACTACTTCCCACAAGTCGTTGAAGATTAATATATTTTCCATGTTCATTGACCATTCCTTATAATTTCTAGGAGTTAAGCGTCCATTTTCAGAAATTAAACTCACAATTTTAGCCATGGTGTTTATCAAAAACAATGCTAAAAAATAGGGAATCTTATTGAGGTTTTGCCTTTACTTTCCAAATAGCTTCCAAATAGAAAAAAATCCTAAGACTTGTAAAAAAATATTACACCTTATAGCTCTTATTACACCCTTATATCACCATTTTAATGAAAATCTTATTTTAACCTTATAACTCCTTTATGATGTCAAAAAATAATTTTGACCAAAATAACAATGGGTTTTGAACCCTGATCTCTCTGTTAAGAAGGAGACTAACAAAAGTTATGCTAACTCTCCCTTAATTAATTTAAATATTCAAATGGATAATATCTTATTTATCTCTGAATTTTGGGATGTGATAGTGAAACCAAAGGTAAAATCTCATGCATAGAAATGTTCACCTAATCTTTTACTTATAAAAGAACAGTGCTTTACTTTGGTGGATCCCACAAAATATAAAAAGATCAGAAAAACCATGTTTTGTTTTAATAGACTTGCCTCACCATAATTCCTGATGTGAGGCCTTGTGGAAGTCGTACGGATTTAGACCTGCAGCGATTAAAGTATGAAAATGTTCTTATGTGATCTTTGTCTTTGGACGCAGGACAGATCAGAAAAAAATCAAATCTCTTTATATATCAGATTGTAGATCGCCACCTTGCCCTTTATATAATATATTTCTTCTTTTGTGTGTTGTTAGATTCATTGAAATATATTGTTTTTGACAATAAGCCGAAGTTCGCTTCTACTCTCCAATAGAACTCTTCACTCACAGATAATCTGGTTCTGATGACGTTGTACAGGTGACAAGTTACAGGAAGTGCCAAGCTTAGCAGAAGTTCTAGTAGAAAATTAGATCCTAGCCACCATACTGTTATTATCAAAACAACCAAGCTGTTTCATAAGACAATAAATGCAGCTCTTTTACTAAAAAAATTAGATCAGGGTTTTACGCATTTCAACATAGGTGCTAAAAAGTATATATGCATTTGAGAACTTCTTCACATTCCTCTATCAATCCTCCTTCACAAATTTCTTGCTGCGGCTCTGATACCATTGTTGGTATGCGGATCTTGGAGGAATAAACACAAAAATATTCATGTATGCAATGTAAAATCTGTTTTTATTTTTGCATAATAGTAAGCTTAAAAAGCTTACGGAAAGAAGAGTTGGTTACAAAACCAACGAACAGGTAAAACCAACCCATAATAAACAAAAACAAACTAATAAATTACTTTAGATCATAAATGATCCCAACAGTTAGTATGTCCATTGTATATAAGACTTTGAGAAAATTCTTGATGAAATGCCAATAGTATCTTGCAAGTCCTAGGAATAACCTTATCGCTTTGAAATCCAATAGAACCTCCATTCCCTCAACCATTTGAATCTTGTGACTGTTTATCTTCAATCCTACCCGAACCAAAATGTGTCCCAACAAATTCCTAGAGGGCACCACGAACGAACATTCATTTAAGTTTACGGCTAACTTTGTGTGTTGACAAAGATTCATGCACTCCTATAATGATCTCAACCGTGCCATTGCCTTCGTATAGATGGACCAATCATCCAACAAGATTTTGAGATTCCCCATCCTTGCCATTTTGTCAAAAACATGTAAAATGATTCTTTGAAACATAGCCAAAGCATTACACAAACAAAACAACATTATGTTATAGGCATATATGTCATTCTTGTGAACATAGGATTCCAATAAGGGGAGATTGGTATTGTGTTAGTATATGAAATCAAAATCAAAATAACACACTAATAGCTAACACCTTAAGCTTATCTCAATAGGGGAGCTTAGTTGACAAGACTAGAATGAAAAACACAACTAAACTCCAAAAGAAACCTTCTTTCACCTTCCTTGGATACTCCAAACAGTTTGTTGAAGTGGCTTGCTCAATTTGTGCTCATGAAGTCTACATCAATAAAGTGTCGTTACCTCCATCTCTCCTTGGCACCATGTTTGGCTTTGGCTTGGCTTGGCTTGGCTCAATAATTTGACATTATAACACTAATTGCAATGGATTTTTGAATGCATTGGGCATTATAATTTTGGCATAAAAGAGCGTAAAATTCAATAGACAAGGCCTCCTATTTATAAATTTTTGGAATGGTTTAGAATCAACTTGAACCGTCCATCTCAAAATGAAAATGTGTGGCTAAGGATTAATTCAATTATGTAATTAAAATTCATAAATAAGCTCATCAATATTTGAGATAGAGAGGCATTGACTAGGCATGGAGGGTCTTAATGAGGCATGGGAGGCATTAATTTAGATATTTATGGTATTTATAGCTTGTGGATGCCACCCCATAGGATGATGTTATTTGATGATGCAATTAATGACAATCAATTTATAAAAATAAATATTCAAAAAGTTCAATGGAAAATTAACTTAAGCTCTTGATTTCGTTTAATTAGCCTTAAACATGATTAGTCAACTTTGATGCAAAACATTAGCAATTTGTGCACAAATTAATCAAATTGATCAAAATGTCGTATTATTGGCTCGAAATTTGATTGGATTGGAATTGGAAGTCGGTGTTAGATGCGTTGGAACCGTATTCTCATTTAGAATATTGTCAACACAAAATAACAAAGGCACGCGTCCCGTACAAAAGATTTTACCAAAAAAAAAAATCTAGGCCACCCAAGTGCAAAATTGGCATTTTGACTCAAAATGATCTGATCAAAGTTCGCTGGCCCATAAAATGCATTGCCCCTTTAGGGATACTTTGGCCAAAATCGGCACTTAAATATGTCAATTTCAAAGCTTTTAATGTGTTTGAGTGCTTTAGGCCAAATTGTGCATTTTGGTGGAAATTGGTCAAAACAGGTTATTGGTGGCCAGATTTAAGTGTCTACAATTCTCAACCACAAATGACATCTACAACCTGTCCTCGCTACACGAATCTGATTGACATACTGAACCCATTGAAAAAGGAGTACGTTGACACAAATTTTAATCCTTGGCAACAGGTATGAATTACTTCCTTCCACTTCAATACTTGAAAGCAAATTCCGAACATTATACGTTGTGTCTATTGTAAAAAAATGATATAAAATTGAGTTTGACAACCAAGGAATTCCAAAGAAATTAGAATGAAGAATTAATTCTAGAAGATGAAACTTGGATGATGCAATGTAATTGAATTGAATTGAATTGAAAGTGAAACTTCACACATACCCATAGCGTAGCAGAGGCACATAAATTGGAAGTAAATAAATTCTCATTCACATGAATTGGCAAAATTATGAAAACAGAAATCACTCGTCCTTGCACTCTAGAGTTGAATTAAAATCATTCGGATTGCACAGTTCCAGCAAATAAATTCAATTGATTGATTGTATTTATGGTATATTCTGAAAAATAAACATTCTAGGATCAAACTTTCATTGGAAAACCCTTCTTTTCTACTTTGTTTGGAGTTCTAAAAATAAAATGAGAGTGACCCTTGACTTTCCAAGTCCCCTACAGTTACTTTTTCAATATTGAAGAATAACAATGTCTTAATATATACAATATTGCAATAACCATTAATGACTATCTTTTCCAAAATTTTGCAATTTAACAAATAATATTTGACAGCCACATTAAAATAAGTAATATTGTGGACATGTAATTTTCCTATGTATATTTGTCACTAGAGTTCTTCCTCTTATTCTTCAAAGTCAACGTGAAATCATCCATTTCTATTTGGTTGAAAACTAGCTCCACCAACAGTACTTGCAAACAATAAAAATCAAAATGACTAATTACTTTGATTGGCATGATCTCCACTTCCATTTGTTGTTTTAAATAGGCCAAGTACTCTAGATAGGGAAAATGGTCTGCTTGTAGGTAGCCCTTTATCAAAGAACAAAACTCTAGACTAGAGTTTTGTGGGATTCTAGAAATCAGTGAAAAGAATTTTAGGGCCGCTCAAGAGATATTGAATGAATCAAAAGAGATATGTGCACCCAACCCAGGAATCTATTAAGCTCTTCCTTAGTGAGCAATTGAATTTGGGTGTTTCCTTCTAACCAATCTGACTAACTCCCTATGAATGCCAACTACTTGGTGGATTCCTAAATCTCCAACATGCATGAAGAGCATTAAGATATATCATTCTCACCAATGAATTCTAGGTTCTTGTAAAAGTATCATGGATTGTGCAACGCTTCTATGCTAGCTAGCATATTTGGCTTGCAGAGACTGAATTGCACTATATGTAATTACTTGATTATTAGTGACCTGAGCCTGAGCATGAACTTCTTGCGCTTTTACTTGGAGAGTTTTGACTTGGGCTTTATATACACCAACCTCAAGTCGAGCATCATGTGTTTGTATCTCCAAGGCATTCACTCGAGCCTTGAGGTTAGTCAATTTAGGTTGTCCATCTTGCCATTGTTGACATGTTGTGCTTATTTGAGCTTGGCAGCTCAAATTTTGTTCCTCGGCCAAGTCAACACGAGCTCTATGGAAGCTAACACTTCCTTCCAGTGCCCCAACTTGCTAATGCTTTTCATGTGCCTATTTCTCCAAGACTTGAAACTTGGCAGCTTTTGTCTTATTACATTCCACACCGTTTTCATCCATGGCCTTCCCCGAAAGGCCTGCACTTGTAGAAACAATCTGCTCTGTGGTGACTATGTCCACTTCTTCAATACTTGTATTTCTTTTCCTCTTTTGAGATTTCCTCGTCATAGATTTGGTTAACACAAATGAACAACACAATTTCCTCCTCAGTTCTCTCTCAAACACCCAATAAGGCCAACCTCCGTCCTTCCACATGTTCTATCATTGTATTGTGTTCAACTTGGGGGTCATTCATTGGTTGGTTTTCTTGAATGGTGGAAAGACTCTCAGTTTGCTCAATTACATTAGGATTATCAGAAGTGGTTATCATGGGAGTATGATGGATAGCTAAAAGTGAATATGACGCAAAAGGATAGTCAGTGAAAGGCACAAAACAATTTACAAATAACTTCCATCTCCCTGAGTAGAACATGGAGCCATCGATGAACTAATGGTGAGGGATGGTGGACTAGGAACTGGATTTGCAATAATTGCTAATACACTAGAAGTTATTGACAACTAAGGATTAAGCAGACTACATACTAAAGAGGATGGATCGAATCCATGAGTTGGTGGAATAAATTCAAAAGATGATGGCATTGAGAGCCGCAGCAGATGGGATTGCACCACGAGAAGAAGATGCCACATCTGACGATGATGCAGGTGAAGGCATAGCAACAGCTTTGACTTTGTTCTTGAGCATTTCAAGCCATTCTCTTTCCCAACACCTTTTCCCAAGTCTAAACATCCAAGGAGATGACTTCATCCCACCTGTCATCCCCGTGACTATAGGAACATAATATCCATCTTCTCCATATGATTACAAAATTTGAACTAAGGATCATAGAATCTGAATTCTCTTTAAGCAAAAATGTCCTTAGACAACTTAAAGCTTCTTTCTTCGCATCGCCATATCTCTTAATCTATGAGTCCCTATGTAAAACATCAACTTTGGAAACATTTTAGAGACATTGAGATGCTTAGGCTTCCACACTCGAGCATTAAATCATTCTACATTTGGTTAGCCAACTCCCCCCAACGAGGCGACCCTTACAATGTTTGCAAATGATGCTTTTCTAGAGCATGAGATGAGACTCCTGCAAGAGAGCTAGATTCCATCTCATGGTCATGATAGCAAAGTTTGTCACTAGCCTTCATGAAAATTTGTTTGTTTAGGTCCAATAGCCCTTTACTATTTCAAAAGATTGTTTTAATGATTATCTTATGGCTAATTTCAAATTGGACTTATACAAACAAATTGGATTTATTTAGAGCTTATTCATGAAAGTTTTCCTTATGTTTCGGCTTATTTTCGCATTCTGTGGGCAGTTTGTGCTAAATAAATTGTAAGGCTTTGTAATGAACTTATTTGTTCCCTTCGAAACATTCTAAATCATCTTTTACTTGACCAATTTAATGAAATTATTGGTCGCTGACTCTAGTACTTTGTCGCACAGGCATTTGGATCTGACTCGCACCTTTTTGGACTTGTTCAAAGCGATTCGTAGCTTTCAATTTGCAGCTTTCTGATCAGTGATTCAGCCCTCCTCGTCCACGTGGCACTCATTCGCAACTTCGTATCATTTGGACTTCGCCGCATGCTCGAAGACTTAGTTGCATTTTCACCTTGTTCGAGTTAGGCTGAGCTCGCCACCTATCGAATTTTCACAAGCTCGCATCCCCGCAACTTCCAAAAGAAATTCAAGCAAAGTTTAAGTCTACGAGCTTGCAACATTGCAAAAGGGCACCACTTGTCATCCATTCGCAACTTCTCAAGGTCTTCGCAACCTTTTGAAGGCACTGACTGCGCTCATCGACCTTGCAATGCTCACAATCAAATTTCAAAGAAAAACCTAAGTCACAAAAGGCCCACGTCTATTTCAGTGCCACACATCAAGTTCTGCAAACTTGCATCCCCACAAGTTTTCAAATGCAGTTTTCGGCGACCAAAGTTTGCAGCCACACAGTCCATTTCAACAATTCAGATGGAGCTTTGTGACAAATAGAAGGCCACATGTCAACTTCTCAGAACTCCGCATACCTTATCACAAAGATTTTGCAAAGAGCACTTCAAACTCAATGAACTTGCGAATATGTGAGAAGCTGCCACTTGTCATCATTGCAATTACTCACAGGGGGCAGAAACTTAATTCATAATTGGCAAAGGCAAAGTCGTGACGTTGTGAGGGGACGCTACATGGCATGGACCCCATGGAAAGAGACACATCGGCATCCAGCTGGCAAGTGCGGCTGTACTTAGGGCCACTTGGCAGATTTTCGTGTCTTCGCAGCATCAAAGGAACATGGAACATGTTTCAAGGTCTATGCCTTTGCAGGGGTGCAAGGCCATCAGAAGGTGCCAAGTGTCATCGTTGCGTGACTTGCAAGAAAACGGGTCGTGCGTTCAAAAGGCCCAAAGTGAAGGCCCTGTCGATGCAATATGGCACCGCATGGCAAACATTATAAAACAATGAGACACAATGGACATCGATTGTTTGATACTATAGCCATGTCACCCCCAAGGACATGAAGTCAAATTTGACAATTGTCACCACCTTTCAAATAGTCAAATCCGCAAGCTGGCACTATTATGAGCAGCATGCCTCATGCCAACTTCCCGAATCCCACCTGGAATACGGTCAAAGTGGGGCTCGCCTAATGATGAGGTGATTCGGTAAATATTCCCCAAAAGATAATCAGCCAGAGGTAGATACTAGACAATCAGAAGGAGATCTTCGAAGAGAGCAAAAGGACACCGATTTGGTTAAAACTTGTGCACTCATGCATAGTGGGCCTAGCCCCTTCCCTTTTCATGATGTTTTGTGTCATTTTTGTATATATATGTGCATGCCTTTGGTTGTAACAAACTTTGCATGGCAACGAATTGGCAAGGCCCCTACTCTATAAATACATCTTTAAAACATTGTTAAAGGGTCGGTTTATCTATTGGCCTAGAGAGAGTCAGTTTGTTTCCCTGACTTATTCACTAGCCTATTAAGAGGCTGCCCAAAAGGATCACCTCTCTGGGTTTCTAGCCAAAACTACATTGCTAGTTGGTTTGATTCGTTGGTTGGCTACCAAGAGGAGGAAGATTTAGCAATAGTAATGCAAGCCTCAAGAATTCGAGAGAAAGTCTGTGAGTTGTGTTCTTTGGTTTTTCTCTCCAATTTTATGTTGTGGATGGATAATTTCCGTTGAGCTAATCAGATTGTGAGGGTGTTTCATGTTTATAATATGCACTAGTTAAATTGAAACAATGACTATTTTGATTGTTTTGTATGCTGAGATCTCAATATAACCTTAATTTCTGAATGAATGTGCAACTGAGCAATTTATCATAAATTAACACCTTTCAGATTGATGCTACGGGATTCTTGCAAATTGATTTCCTTGGACTCTTGAGTATGTTTTCTTTGATTTGAGTCATAACTAAATCAAAGTAGATATTGGTTTGAATGGCATGATGCACCTTATTAGATTGATTGTTTAGAAGACTTTGTTCTTGCAGGAATATCACACCCTTCTTTTTTGCCTTACCCTTCCCTCTTCTGTACTTTTTTATATGAGATTTCGCTGTTGTATTTTAGCACCATTGTGTATATGTGTTTTAGGGTGTCATTTTGATCATTCGGGTGACCCTCCCTTTTGGGCTTGTAGGTCGCATGTTGTTATTCCATGCAAACTACGTAGGAGAGTCGCAACCTACAACTCATACCCTAGACTTTCCCAGCAGTCCTAAAACGAGAGGGTGAAAACCCGTAAAGTTGTGGTGTGTTAAACCCGCATCAACAGGACTATAATTTGAAATCAGACATGTTTGTTCTACCTCTAGGAGGTTGCAACATAGTTTTAGGAGCACAATGGCTTTAGGTTCTAGGCCCTATCCTATGGTACTTTTCAAAGCTATGAATGCAATTCACTGATAGGGACCAGCAACACACATTTAGAGGCCTCACACCATGGTCTACAAGTATCATTAACTCTCACCACATGGAAAAGTTACTAAAAAGGGGATCTCATGGGATTGTTGCCCAGCGTTGCACCATCCAATTCAATGAATTCTCTAATTCCAACCACCCACCAAATTTACAAGAACTCTTGTCAAAGCATTGAATTATTTTTGAGGAACCTAAAGGGTTAACCCCACAGCAACCCAAAGATCATTTGATTCAATTGATTCCCAGTAGTGTACCTCTAAACATTACTCCTCACTAGTACCCATTTAGAAGAATAAAATAGAAACAATGGTGCAAGAATTATTGCAAGTTGAGTCACTAAGCCCAACGTCAATCCTTAATCTTAGGGCAGTTTAGAGTGGGTGCTCACAAGCTTAGGATTGAGACAGATCACCAGATAGATCGGGGAGACAGGGTTTATCAGTTATGCAGCATTCAGGAGTTTGAGACCGAGGAACACTTCATCTTCCGTTGTCCCATTTATTACGAGATCAGGGGGAGGTTTCATTGCCTATTTAGTACCCGAACTCTTTCTGACTTCTTCAGATATGATGACCAGAGATGTTTAGCTTTATATATAAAGGAAGCTCTGAAGCTTTGTGAGCATTCTATTCAGAGACCTACTAGACCAGATTCTACCTAGCAGATCACTTCCTTCTTCATGGTGCTACCTTCAAGGAGAGGCACTATGCATCAGATTGACACGAGTACAACCTCATTCCAAATCAATGCGATTCAGAGAGACTATCCACAGATCCTCGAGGTTTCACCAACATAACCATTTCATGTTCAGCACCAGGAGACAGACTAGATTCACCAGATCTTCGCGGAGGACTTTTTCCTCTAGGCAGCAACATGGAGGGCAGACCAAACATCTTACCTCCTCTTCTTCGGGCCATCTTTCTATCACGAGCTTCTTTTCGTCGACCTTGGATGCTATGAGAGTTGGTTCCAACTCTTCATAGACCCCTCCTGGTTCTTCCTTCTCATTGTTCATCTCCACTTTCCCGATGCTTAGGGTTTTCGTGGGTTGTTCATTTTTGCTTCTCTTTGGCTCTCAACGTTCTTGCCCTTTGCCCTATTTTTTACTATTTTCTTCCACCTTTGTTCTTTTCGTTCTTGGAAACCTTTAGGTTTCCTGCTTGTTTCTAACACTTTTGTAATATGTTGTCCCTTTGACCTACTTTTGTGGTCATTTTTTGGACATTAATATATTTATCTTATCTTATCTTCTAATGTATTATTGGTACGGGAAAAAGATGGGTCTTGGCACCTCTGTATTGATTTTCACACACTCAACAAACTTACTACCAAGGACAAGTTTCTCATTCAAGTGATTGATGAGTTGTTGGATGAATTGCATGGAGCTCACTTCTTCTCGAAGCTCAACTTGTGATCAAACTATGACTAGATCCACATGAAGGAAGATGATATTCCAAAGATAGTCTTTCGCACTCATGACGGCCATTATGAGTTTCTCATCATGCCCTTTGGCCTCACCAATGCTCCATCAACCTTTCAAGGTTTAATGAACAAGATCTCCTAGCCATTTCTATGCAAATTCATCCTAGTGTTGTTTAATGACATCCTTGTCTATAGCCATACTTGGGAGGAGCATCTAATACATTTGGACCACACCTTCCAACTCTTTGTTGATAACTACTTATGTGCCAAATGGTCCACTGTGCTTCTAAAAGGCCAAAAGGAAATTCAATATCTTGGCCACATCATCTCTGAGGAAGGCGTCAAGTGGATCCTGAAAAAATTGAGGCTATGAAAAATTGGCCTAAACCCAAATCACTCAAGAGCCTTCATGGGTTTTTGGGCCTAACTGGGTATTATAGAAAGTTTGTCCAAAATATGAGAAAATTGTTGCTCCATTAATAGCCATGTTAAAAAAGTATGCCTTTTAGTGGTTTGGGGTAATAGAAAATGCCTTCGAACTGCTCAAGCATGCAATGTGCACTACAACTGTTTTGGCTATGCCCGATTTCCCCAAATCATTTTTCATCGAAAATGATGCCTCGGGGAGTGGCATTGAAGCTATTCTGATGCAAGAGGGTCGACGCTTTGCATTCACCAGCAAGGCACTTATGGGCAAAAACTTTGCTCATTCTACATACAAGAAAGAGAAGCTAGCTATACTTCATGACGTCAACAAGTGGTGCCCATACCTAGTTGGGAGGCACTTCAGCATCAAAATTGATCACCATAGCCTCAAGTACTTCTTGGAGCAAAGAGTCTCTTCTTTTGAACAACAAAAGTAGGTAACCAAATTAATGGGCTATGACTATGAGATCACCTACAAGATAGGTAAAGAAAATGTTGTCGCATATGCGTTGTCTCACAAGTATAAATAATAGACAACCTTGAGCACACTATCCTTCTCCATGCCAGATAGGGTGCATCATGCACAACAAGAATGGTCCCATGACACCTAGATTCAACAACTCATTCAAGTAGTGACCATTAACCTTGCCTCTCGACTGAATTACTCTTGGCATGGTCATTACTTAAGGCATAAAGGACATTAGGTACTGGCACCAAAATCAACACTGCGACAGACAATTCTATTAGAGTTGCATGCCTCTCCATCAGCCAGCCACTCAAACATTTTAAAAACCTATGACAAGATCCATCGAAATTTTTCTATGGAGGCATTAAACAAGACATCAAACAATTTGTGGCAAAATGTGAAACGTGTCAGTGCAACAACAGGGAAACTGTAGCCTTCCCAAGCATGCTCCAGCCCTTCCCTATCCTTACCTAGTACGGTCGGATATTTCTATGAACTTTGTTGAGGAACTACCCAAGTCAAACAAGAACTCAATGATTCTCGTGGTGATGGATAGGTTCTCTAAGTATGCTCATTTTTACTCCCTCAGCCATCCTTTTATTGCCTCCACTGTTGCTCAAACCTTTCTCGATCAAATTTGCCGCATCCATGGGCTACCTATCTCAATTGTGTGACCATGATTCCACCTTTACTAGTCATTTCTAGAACTTTTCCACCGCTATGGCACCCAACATAAAATGAGTTCTGCCTATCCTCCGCAAACTGATGATCAAATGGAAATTGTCAACAAATGCTTGGAGACCTATCTACATTGTTTTGCCTCTAATCAACAAACTCATTGGGTCAAATGGTTACCACTTGCTAAAAGGTTGTACAACTCTACATATCACACTGCCACCAAGATGACCCCATATAAGGCCATTTATGGTCAACCACCGCCTTCTCTTTAGACATACCTTCCATGCAACTCCAAGGTACAAGCATGTGATGCCACACTCCACACACATGCAAATATCTTTCAAACTCTCAAAGATAACCTCCATCTGGCACAAAACCGCATGAAGTATCAGGTCGATCAAAACCGCTCGCAACAAGCTTTCGAAGTTGGTGACATGGTTTTTCTCCGACTCCAACCTTATAAGCAATTATCTTTGAAGTTGAAGGTTCAGCGGAAACTTGCACCAAAGTTTTATGGTCCTTATAAAGTGCTTTCCAAAATTAGTCCCATAGCATTACAAGTTGGAGCTTCCCTCCTCCCAAGATCCATCCAGTTTTTCATGTGTCATGTTTGCATAAGGTCAAGGGTCAGCATGTTCAAGCCCAAATGGAACTCTCAAAGCTTGACAATGAAGGCTCTATCCTCCTCGAACCTGAGTCCATCCTCTAACAAACACTCCAACTAGCTCTGCAGTCCTACTATCACTGAGATTTTGATACAATGGCGTGGCATGCAACTGGAAGACACGACATGAGAACCCATACTCCAAATACACCAGCAATTTCCTCATCTCAAGCTTTGAAGACAAAGCTTTTTTAAGCAAGAGGGCATGTTAGGACCCCTTCGTCCTAACTCTTCTAGTTTGTATTAAGTGTTATCAATAAAAGCTCAGACACATGCTTTGTAATTCATCCCATTTGTTATTCGTAATTATCCCACATATATGAGAGGTAGTGGTTTCTTGGGTAGAAAAGCTTAAATAGAGGGATTGTGTAAGAGAAAAAAAAAATCTATTGAATATTTAGTATTGAGTTGTGCTCAAAGGAGGTTGCCCCCTCGAAGAGGCCCGCAATACTTAGTGAGATTCTATCATTTCAATACAGTATTTTTATTCTCTTTCCATTCAATGTATATTGGTTATATTTTTGTTGTTATATTAACTTGTCTACAAACATGTTCCTAACAATAACACTTTTGGCAATGTCTCCTCAGTTTAGCATAGTGCCAACCAATGCAAGCTAGAAGAGGAAAACATTTGCTCGTCATGATCATTCAACATCAAGTTATCCACCACATTGACAAGATTAGTGTGTGCTTCCAAAGACTCCCATCAAATAGAGATCATTGTAATCATGTACCACATCGCAATTTCTACCATTGTCAAATGGGCATCAAATTTAAGGTGAACATAATTGTGAACAACACACTCCCTTGCTGCCATTGTAAAACGCCTAAAAGTGTAATCATCTTACAAAACATGCCAAGAACATCTTGCTCATAGATGGAATAACCGACGAGTAACCGCCGGTTGGTCGGTTACTCGCTGAAAATTCATGCAGACGAGTATTCACCGCTGGAAAAGTCTAAAAAATATGCAAAAATTAGCCAGCAAGTAACCACCGATTCTTGTGCACATGATTTCCATGCGGAAAACCCAGCGAAACCACAGGAAAACTGCAAAAATGGCCTCAAACACTGAAAATATGCAAAATTGTCTTATAAAATGCAACACACCTCATCTCATTTTATTTACACAAAATTTGGAGCATTCAAGAGCAGATTGGAAGGAGAACTGAGTAAAGAAATATCCCAGTTAGTGCATTTGTTTTTGTTTGTTTTTTAAATTTCCAAGCATGTACAGGAAATGTAATTTAATTAAAAAATGTTTGATAAATATTTTTAATTTTATTATACAAATTTGATGCATTTCATTTTAATTTCATGCATTCCGTTAAACTTTAGTATTTAGTATTTATAAATTATACCTAATTTTTTTTAATTTTGATTAAAAATGTTGTTTTATAACCGTTGGCATTATGATTAGTTTTCATTTATCATTACAATTTATTATTGTTATTTTTAACCGTTATAGATTATAGTTTTCAATTTCTTCGTTAAAATTTTAAATCATAAAAGTATTTTAGATTTCGTTTAATAGTTTGTCATTATAATTTAGTCATCATATTTTAATTAATAATTTGTATTAAATGTTTTTATTTTTTAATTTTTTTAATGTTGTTTTCAATATGTTTGCACTTTGCAGGGTATCCGTTGACAGACAAAGACATCCGGTAGTGCATCGGGCTCAAATTCAATCAAAGGTAGTCAATCAGCTCCCTTTAATGCTCACACCGGTGCTTGAAAGTATGCCATTTGGGTTGGAACGTCCCAGACGATTTCAATTTGCAACTTTTGTTCAAAGAGGTCAGGAGGCATCAATCGCATGAAATACCATCTTTCATGCATTCCTTGCCATGACGTCACATCTTGTCCCAATGTCACTGAAGAGGCAAAACGAGAGATGATGGCAGAGCTTGCATCATGAGACGAAAAGAAACTAGAGGGCAAGCAGTCCTAACAGCGACCATTGGTCCCACATCAATAGAGGAAGAAGCGGCGGCGATGACAAAAATTGTGGGCTCTAGTCATAATCCACGCAAGCGCCATGGCACATCTTCACCGGCTTTGACTCAGTTAAACTCATTTTTTGTGCCTAGAAACACACTGGGGAACAACCTTCACTGCAAGTGACAGGATGGAACAAGTAGGCACATGTGAGCAAATAAAGCTTGCACAAATTTTTGGTACTTCAACAACTTTTTCTTCAACGTGGCGAGGAGCCTGTACTGAGAATATTTGGTTACAACATTCACAGTTGCAGGGAAAGAATACAAAGCACCCTCTCCAAAACACTTGAGTGGAAAGTTGCTCAAGAATACAGTTGAAGATGCAAAGCTAATTGTCAAATATCAGAAGAGGTTGTGGCGTAAGTTTGAATGCACCATTCTTTCCGATGGATGGACGAATGAAAAAAACCGCACCCTGATCAACTTTTTGACGTCTTTAAATGGTGAGCTAGTTTTTTTAAATTATGTTGATGCATCAAGTAAAATTAAAAAATGTGGTAACTTTGAGCTTGATGCTAGAGGAGGTTGTTTTAAACATCGAGAATGTTGTCCAAATTATCACAGACAATGCAGCAGCATATGTGGCAGCTAGGAGACTTCTTAAGGAGAGACATCTATCTCTCTTTTGAACACTTTGTGCAGCCCATTGCCTTGACATTTTTTTGGAGGACAGACAAACTTGATTGGGTGAGATCAATTGTAGAAGAAGCTAAAGAAATAACAAGATATATCTATAATCACCCTTGGGTTCTCAGCTTGATGAGAGAGCACACCAGAAAAGAGCTTGTTTGAGCAGGGGTTATCAGGTTTGCAATGAATTTTCTTACATTGCAAAGTATTTGTAGTTTGTTGACTCCTTTGAAACAGATGTTTGTCTCAAGCATAGATGGACTCATCATATTCCAAGAAAGCTAATGGACTGAAGGTTGGGAAGACAATTTTCAATAAGACCTTAGAAACAAGAGCTACAAAGATCGTCACGGTAACTTGAAATTGCAATTTGAATTTCAAGTTGTTTTCCTTGTTTTTAATTTTTTAAACTTATAGTATTTATTTTATAATTTATCTATAAGTTTGTAACACTAACTTTAATTTGTTTATAACTTTGTAGTTGTCCGAGCTTTTGGTGAGGGTTTTACGATTAGTGGATGGGGAGCAAAATCCAATAGGTTATATTTGAAGCCATGGATAAGGTCAAAAATGATGTTTGAAACTATTATAGAGGGGATCGTGCTAGATTTGATCATTTTTAAGAGTCGATTCATCAAAGGTGGAACAATCAACTCCACCAACCCATTTATGCAGCGAAGTTACTACTGTAACCCCAAGTTTTTCTACTCCGATGGCTTCACAAATGCTAGTGGAGAGGTTATGGAGGGGCTCTCAACATCCATTAAGAGTATGACACATGACGTTGAGGTGAAGGACTTCATTATCGCAAATTTGCAAAACTACAAGCAGGCAAGGGGAAAGTTCTTTTTTTCATCACTAGCTATCCAAAAGAGAGGCACGCAGTCACCAGGTAATACAAAATGAAGTCTTTACTTGTACCTTACCAGTTACATATTTACATTTATTAATTTCTTACAAAGTTTTGAATATCTTGTTTGCAGGGTCGTGATGAGAAGATTGGAGTAGAAATATCCCAAATCTTCAAAAACTAGCCCTCTGGATTTTATTTCAACCTTGTAGCACTTTTGGATGTGAGCACAATTGGAGTTTGTTTGACTCCATTCACAGAAAAAAGCACAAGTTGAGCCAACAATGCCTCAATGACTTGGTTTTTGTGCAATACAACCTTCGACTTCGCACAAAGAAATTGGAGAATGCATCAGAAAAGCATATCGATCTAGATGAGATCGATCCCTACAACGATTGGATTGCACAGGAGGAGGCCCCCATGTTCACAGAGGAAGAGATTGCTAATTTCGAGAGGCAAGCTATAAAAAGTGCAATGGAAGTAGGAGGAGAGATTAGATTGGAGGACATCCTTGAAAATGAGGCAGAGGCAGAGCCACAGGTGCAAGTGCAGCCTTCTAGACAGAGCAAGGTGGGGCAACGAAGTGGGAGGACTAGAGTTTCTCAATCTCCTTTAGTTTTTTAGAGAGCAAGGAAGAGAAAATTATAGATTCTTGTATAAAACTATAAGTATCATTGTAGTTTGTGACTCTATTGTATTCGCATGATTATGCGAATTTGTACTTTATTTGTAAAAAAATCTAATAGAAAACACTTTCCCAACGTTTTACAAACTCATTTCATCTATTTTGTTTTTGCAATTTCTAAAAAAAAAATGTTTTTTTTTAATAAATTCAAGATTTTTTTGCCTTTGTCAGTTATTGTCGGTTATTTGACCAAGCAAGTCGAATAACCACCGATTACCTATTTTGGCCCCTTGTCGAGTACTCGCCCCAACCGGTTATATGAACTATGATCTTGCCAATGAACTCAAAATGTCCATAACTTTGTAATGCAAACCAACATTTTGGTGCCATTTTTTCAGTTCATAACATTTTTTGACAAGAATGCAATGATGACATGAATTAAGCGATCAATGGTCTAGCTACCGCAATATTGTGTTAAAGCCACATTTTGTAGTCTCATGGGCCCAATTTTGAAAGACCATAACTTTGTCACATGAACTCAAATTTGAATACTGACTTTTTATTTTGAATTATTTTTTAAAGGAATGAAAAGTTCATGTGAGATACATATTGTTTACAGTCTAGGGACCACAATAACATGTTGAAGACCCTTTTAGTGGTCTCACGATCCCAAGACCATGTAAAGCAAAGCTATTTATTCCTATCACAGATGAAATACGATGGAAGCAAAGTGATTCATCCTATTGCAGATGCAATACCATGGGAGTCAAGTCATCCTCCTGTTGCATGCCAAATACCATGGGAGAAAATCTATATCCTCCACACGCTACAACAGATACACAGCAGTAATATAACCCCAGATATATAGCAGAGATGAGCATAAGCTAGCAAATTTAAAGCAATGCTTTCATTAAGGATTTAAGTTGTGATTTTATACAACAGAGGCATTTCAAAAGTACAACTTACGATCACATCTCTTTGTGTACCTCTTCATAAAAAACATAACATGCTAAATATTTTATTTACCCAATATAACATTAAGTCATCTATCAACAATACGAATAACATGAAGAAAAGAAAAAAGGCCTACTTTCCTCGAATAGTCCCCATGTTTCACAATCTTGGCATCGCATCATTGGCCTGCCTTTTCTAGCATTATCAATCCTCAACAGATTTGGCCTTCTATTTTCATCATTATTATAAAAAATTGTTCCTATTAAAACCACTACTCCATGCCTGCACTGCAAATGCATCTTTTCCCTCATTTTTATTTTTTGCATTAAATTTGCACTCCTCTGTGTCATACATTTTATCTTCACAAATATCACAATACATGACACTACATTTGTCTTTGAAGTGGCCTGCAGTCTCGCACTTTGTACATCAAAGTCACTTCTTTGTTTCTGAAATTTGTAATTCTTTGAAAGACTGCACTATTTCTTATCTTATTTATTACACTAAATATTTTGAAGACTGGTCTTTTATTCCTACATTGGCATTTCTAGTTTGTTCCAGTTGTAAATCATGCTCCACAGTTTTAGTATACACACCTGATGAGTAAACTATCAACTTTTTCTTGTAATACTTCCCCGATTCCTCATTGAACCACTGTACTTTCATGGCATCTGCAGCACTGTCTTCAACCTTCTTGTAAGATCCACCATTCATCTAGAAAATTCTTTTAACAGAATCATCTTTTCTTTGTTTAATCCTATATAATTGCACATATACATCCTGACTCCTACCAAATGATCTAAACTCTTCTTGAGATGCTTGTTTTAATATTTCCCAATTTTGTTTCATTTCATTTGATAACGTATCATATGTAGGCATCCAATTCCTAACACCATTGGTGTTGAAATTGTCAATCTTATTTGAATTGCACTCAAATGCATATTTTAGGTCAAAATCCATAAAACGCACTAAATGGTTCGAATTTGTCATTTACAAGTGTCAATTTAGGTCAAAGTATCCCTAAATAGGGCAATGCAATTTATGGGCCAGCTAACTTTGATCAATTCATTTCGAGTCAAAATGACAATTTCGTCTTTTGTGCTCTGGATCACTCTTTTCTTCTAAATTCATTGGTACACGCCACGTACCTTTGTTATTTTGTGTTGGAAACATCCTAAATGAAAATATAGTTCCAACGCATCTAACGTCACCTTCTAATTCTTCCCAAGTCAAATTACAACTCAGTAATATGATTTTCTGACCATTTTGATTAATTGAGGGCCAATTTTCAAATAATTGCACAAATGTTGATTAACCTTGTTTAAGGCTAATTAATCCAAATCAATAGCTTAAGTGGATTTTCCATAAGAGTTGAATATTTCTTTTTGAAAATTGATTCCTATTAATTGCATCATCAGGGGACATCATTTCTTGGAAAAACATCCTTGGACCATAAATGCCACAAATATCAAGATTATGGGTCACCCATGCTTAGTTAATGCCTTTCATGCCTCTTCAATGCCCCTTTTTCCAAGGTCATGATGAAGATAATTATGAATTTAATTCCAAATATTAGGATTATCCATGGC
Organism: Torreya grandis; assembly: GCA_037957365.1. NCBI lineage: Eukaryota > Viridiplantae > Streptophyta > Pinopsida > Cupressales > Taxaceae > Torreya > Torreya grandis. The sequence goes on along the minus strand of JARHVA010000873.1, from coordinate 1,132,993 downwards.
CACACATCTCAATCTTGAGATGGACGGTCATGGTTGATCCTGACCAATCTCAAAAATCTATAAATAGAGAGGCCATGAACATCATTTTAAAGCTTGAATATTGCAAAGTTATAATGTTAAATTGTTTCCACAAGGTTTTGCATTTGATCATAGATTTTGCTTGCAAGCTTCACTGATAGGCTAGTTTAGTGATTTGGAATCAAGAGCCTAGGTTTTATGGAGTGTTCTTGACGCATTAGAGGAGCTTACCACCATTGTTGACAAAGACAAGAATGTTTGATCAAGAGAGAACATATTTTTGAGCCACATGGATATGGTGGATCTATTTGGGAAGGTAACATGGTGTTGCTTTCTTTCATTTGTTTCTTGTTACCCTTTCTAATTCCTATAGGAATAGATAGACTTGGTTAATTAGTTCTTTATGCCTGTTTCATTATTTATGGACTAATGCTTGACTCACTTGTTTTGTAATCGTCTCTGCATCTTGGCACGCCCGGTGGGACTAGACGCATCTGACACCTAAAGAAGATCACTTTGCAACTCTAAAATATCCATTTGGACCCTTAGAACTCGTGCAAATTGATTTACTAACTTTATTTTGTCGTTTTTGTTTGCCACAGTTTTTACATAGTAACCGACGTCGGCAAGTAATATCGACATCAGTTACTTGGCCTAACCGACGTCGGTTAGCAAAACCGACATCAGTTAGATCTCGGTTAGCCAAAGTAACCGTCATCGATGGTAATAACCAACATCGGTCACTGTGTTTTTCTTAAAACACAAACTCGAGAGCTATTTTTTCAAAGTTCATTGTTTCAAGCTAAAAAGAGCTTCAAAGTTAAAGAACATGTTGACATTTTTGCTACAAGAACAAGCTTTTGCTTTGATAAAAACATGTTTAAATCACCTTTTGCATGCTTAAAAATCAATTAGAAACTTTGTTTTGGTGTTTAACAAAGAATTTAGATGTTTTGGTGAGTGTTTTCAAAGTTTACAACTAAGACCAAGGGGTCAAATGAACACCACCAAATATTTTATTTGGGTTTAAAATTAAACACACTTGTCAATTCTTGTTTGCAATAGTTGTTTACTTAGGTTTTGTTTGGCAATAAAAGGAATGTTGCGTGTATGCGCTTCCATTTGTCCCCTTTAGGGAACCCTTGGAATCAAAAGCGTCATTCCTATTGCTAATAGCCTTGTCCAAGGCTTTAGAAAGAATGTCGTCTAAAACACTTCCTAAAAACTCGTCAAAGTTTGGGTGACTTTGAAAATGACCCTAAAGTCTTTCTATTTTATGCTTTCTTTATTTTCATGCAAACTTGGCTTGCGAGGGGGACGTCATTACCTCCCGCGAGTTCTTTAAGGAAGCTTTGACCCGGGGTTTCATCTCCCGCCATTGACTTCATTTGACTCCTTTGGAGTTGCACATGGGACGTATCTGCATTTGGACATCGCACTACACTGAGCGAACAGTAAGATGTAGTGATTGTAAAAAAAACTAGACCTTTTTACAACTAGCCAATGCCGCGGCCACCCAATTTCCGTGCTTGTCTTTTGCATCGTTTGACGTGAAAGTCATTATGCAATTGATTCCCCTAGAACGATCAAAACCTTGCTAGTTTAGTAGACCCCACTTTGTCATACCTTATCAGTTTAGACTTAAGATGTTTGTTTTTTGTCATTAGCTTACTTGGTCTTGATTTGTGTCTAAAACTGCCTGTTAACTCAATGAACTTAACCAAAACACATTGTCCTCAATTTTTTTGAGCAAGGGAGGCGTAATGTTTGTCCAAATGAAAAATTCACCTTTCCCTTGTGCAAATTGTTATCAAAAGCTTTATGTCATGTCATCCACTTTGGCGCAGTCATGTTGCCCAATTGAGTCCAAATCTTTTACCCAATTTGTTTAAATGCTTCATTTATAATCCACATTCAAAATTGAACCTTTCTGAGTTCTAAGGGTTGGTGTGTCAAAGTGGGTTCGTCATTTGCGCACTAAGCTCGTTTTAACTTGGATTCAATTTTCCATTTGGACTGGAAGTCGTTTATTAAGACTCAAAATCGCATTATCATCTTGGTAGACTCAAGTCATCTTGCGTATCGCTCACGCTTTTGAGTCCTAGAATATATTTTATCCTACTAGAATCATGTGGCAGCATTGTGTTGCCTATTTGGTCCTAGCTTGATACTTAGTGATTCGCGTATGTTTTTACATCTTGAGTTGCTTAGTTCATTTTGTCTTCTTTGTAATCTAGAGAGCTTTCCTCTAAACTTCTAGGGTCAACTTGTCAAAGTTGAAGCTAGCTTTTACAGTGTGGGTGTATCACAAAGATCTAGGCTTTGGTGTACTAGTTTTCACCTTGGGTCTTTGAGTTACCTTAGTCTCTTCTGATCTATATGATTTCAACTTTATCAAAGGTTGAGTAAACTCATGAACCAAATCTTCTAAATTGTGCGTGGTTTCAAACCACCCTCCCTTATAGTCTCATTAGTACCTTGGTTATTTGTTTTATAAAAAAAAGAGCCAAAGCATACTTTGATTGGTTGCCGAACATTGGTCCAAAGTTAGTCAATACATAAAGCAGCTCTTTTTAGACAGTACTCAAAGGTTCACTCGTAGTGGGGCCTCTTATGGCCTTAGTTATGAAGATAAGCAATTTTATGATGGTCAAGATAGCCCCGTTGTTTTTGACGATATCCCTGCAACAATAGAATCCGAAGATGATTACAATGAATATCAACCCCAAGAAGATCAAGATGAAGCCCTTCTTAGATTAATAGAATCAGGTGCTAGACTACCTTCTGACTTTCCTACAGAAAAATTGCATACCTTAGTTAGAGAAGGAGAACGACGGCAAGAGCAAGCTTTTGCACAAATAGACATAGCTGCTTCCTCTAACAAAGGAAAGGAAATACAAACAGAGTCAAAACCCACAATTCTGGATCTTCTAGCTAAGATCAAGATAATAAGTCAATGATATACAGATCAACTTGTCATAGACTTAACTAACTCCCTAGTTGCCACTTCAAATCACAATAATGCTTCGAAAGAACATGGAGATATGGTTGAAAGTACGCAACAAGTATTGGATGAGAACATTACCATAGTGGATCAAGGTAATATAAACGAACAGTTAAAGTCACAAGAGACCTTACAAAATGTTCCATTTGACACGGAACATATGTTCTTCAATCATCAAGAACCTCTTGTTACTTTACAAACTCAGAAACCCAAACATTCAGTTCGAATTGAGGAAATCCCTCAAAACACTTTGGCTAGTTATTTTCAGCGAACCCAAAAATTGGTAAATAAACATAGAAATTTCCAAACTCAACAAAGTACGAAACAGCAAAATTCAGGGAATGTTTTACAATCCAAGAATCAACGGCCTATGTTCTCAACTCAAGCAGCAAATCAGAACAATATCATGGATCGAAAGGTATACGCTCCCTATAGATCCACACAAAACCAAGGGCACATTCCACCCCAACAACAACAAAACCAGGGGCACATTCCACCCAAACAACATCTTATTCAATCCACAAATGCACCAAACATGCAAGAATGGAATTCTATGAAGGAAATTGTTCAAAGATTGGAGACAAATAATAGAGTCAAAAAGTACAAATTCGATGAGATGCCCATATCCATTTGATTTATCTATTGTCCAAAACCCTTTTCCACCTCATTTTGAGGCACCCAAATTTGACAAATACAAAGGAAAAGGAGATCCACGCGAGCACATATAGGGATTCTTCGTCTTATGTCAAGAGGTTGCTTACAGTAGCGAGTACTTATTACAACTATTTTCGTGAAGTTTAGCAAGACAAGCTCTTGATTGACTACTTAAACTACCCAAGGGATCAGTTGCAGATTGGAACGACTTATCAGAAAAGTTTGTTAGCCATTTCTCATATAACATAGAACATGAATTGACCGTTGTTGACTTATGCAAAGCCAAGCAACGTGATGGTGAAAGTTTTGTTGCATATCTGCAAAGGTGGAGAGCATTGGCACGCTGTTTTCAACATTAACTTACCAGACAAATAGTCGGCTCATATCTTTGCACATAATTTACATCCTGAAGTTGCACATAATCTACGATTAGCTTGTACTAACTCATTTGAAGAAATTATTGACAAAGAAGTGCAGATTGAGAAGGCTCTTATTGCTAAAGGCCTTGTTAAGATTTTTGTGCAAGGTCAAGCGTCTAATCAGACTAAATCACCGGCTCAAACAATTATGTAGGATAAGCCTAAGGGCTTTAGCAAAAATAAGAACATGGTTGGAAATGGGGTGACAAAAACAAGACATGTACAAACGCTACAGGCTATGCCTCCTTCAAATGTACAATTTAACTCCCCTAAATCCACTACCTACTCTGCAGAGAAAACGTCTACGAAGGACATTTCATAACAATTTTAGAGCCTTTTAGCAAGTTAGGAGAATCAATTGAAACAGTGTTACAAAAGCTCGTTGCAGCTAATTTAATTATATGGCCAGTATCAAAGGCCATTTCCTCAAGATCAACCAAAAACAAACTAGTACAAAGAGAATGAATGGTGAAACTTTCATCGTGTTGCTGTTCACGGTGCATATCGTTGCGTTCAATTGCAACATATTATTGAGGACTTTATTGAAAGTGGTGACTGGAAATTAAGTTGGCCTCTAATCAAGACACAAATCAGGATATGGGAATCTACAAAGACCCCTTTCCTCGACATGATCCACCACCACTAAGAAACAATCAAGATGGTCACAATCAAGGACAAAGGCAAAATCATAACCAACAACAAGGTCAAAATCGTAATGGGCATAATCGAGATCACAATGCCCTCACTAATAATGTGGCTTATAACAATGTACCTTACGACTATAATAATACTGCGGGACACATTTCTGCAACCCACATTGCCACTGTTATTGTAAAACCGCATTGCCAATCTCATGTTCCTCGTAACACGGGACCCATCATTATAGGGTCAGCACCCTCTCCCCCTAGTAATGTCGTGTCGAGTTCGCATCATGTTGCTACTCTATTTGCATGGGTTACTAATCCTGAACAACAGTACCGTTCTTCTAATTATAAAGGCTCCTCGCTGACCCAAAATTATAGCAATACAATTAGTCACCCGCGAGTCACCATCCAAGGCCCTTTGCCTCCCTCTTCTAATTATAATAACTCCTTGCCACCTCTAGGTTGTGCAGTTGCAACAAGACGCCCGCGAGTTACCATCCAGGGCCCTTCACCCACTTCTTTCCATAAACCCAATGAGAACATTGTGTCAATGATTCCAAAGCCGAATATTGTCCCAACAAAGACTAAACTAGTTCAATCCACAGTTCAAAGGCCTTATAGTCTAACGGATCAATTAGATAAAACCCCTGCACAAATTTCCATATTAGAACTCTTGCGAACATCTGATGTCCATATAACCATCTTCAACAAACTTTTGCAAGAGTCTATTGTGCCTAATGATATAAACCTTGATCAGTTCCAAAAATTCGTTGGACATTTGCCTTCATTTCGGCAAATAACATTTGATCAAAAAGACATGTCCACCCTCGGCCCAAACCACAATAACCCACTATACATTGAGACAATCATTGCGGATCACAAGATCAAGCGAGTTCTTATAGATAATGGTTCAGGGCTGAACATCATATCTCTTAAATTGGTACGACGATTGGGTTACATGGATAAAGACATTCAGCCAGAAACTATTACAATCAAGACTTAAGACAACGTCGAGAGGGAGTCATCCGATACAATTTGGTTGCCAGTCATGGTTGGGTCTATTTCTCATCACACATTATTCCATATTGTGGATATTGTGCTTCTTTATAACATACTTCTTGGTCGTCCTTGGATCCATGAAGTACAAGCAGTTCCATCTACTATTCACCAATGCCTTAAGTTTCCCCATGATGGGATCGAGGTTATTATTCCTGCTGATCAACAGCCCTACCAATACTACAAACACCTTGAAGCAGAGTTTTGTAATTATAACCATTGCCCAACTTCTGAAATCACTGCAAAGAACAAAGCCATCATTTCTCATCCACCTCCATCTAATTATATAGACATGGGTGATCTAGCCTCCACTTCAGCTAATCCATTTCCTACAGCGCTGGCCAAGCAGGGTATTATTAAAGACGTAGGGATTTCCACGTACCATCTGAAGGATCTCCATATTGCAAAATTACCAAAATCCCCTAGAATATTTGGTCAGCCCAAAACTTCCTGGACTCCTAACAGACCCATGACTTGGCAACCAAAGAAGCAACCAAAACCTCCTGTGGTTTTTGTACCAGCAATTGCACCAAAGAAAGATCGAGAGGCTTTTACTAAGGGAGATTGGTTATATTCCAAAGGCCTTGCTGATTGTTTTCAGAATCCAAAGTATCCTATCCCTAACAGGATAATGGATCATCTTGACTATACAGGGAAAGGCCTTGGCCCATAGGCGCAAGGAATTTTAGAGCCCTTATCAGCTAGAGTTATCAATTGGAATCATGGCCTCGGATTTAAACCACCAGAGGATGACCTCGTGACATTTGATAGTGACTCTTCTGAAGTGATTAGTAACGAGACTCCTAGCACCGACACAACGTCCCATTATAGCCTTTTCGATGAGCTTGCTGACTCAGATTTGTTTGATTCAAATGCCATATTGACCATAACACCTATTGAAGATTCCCGTCCTGAAGCAAAAATCCGTCCTAGTGGTGCTTCCCTTCCTGAAGCAGGACATTATATCTTTACTATTGGAGCTTCCTGTCCTGAAGCAAACCCTCACTGTAACCTATGTCTTTGCCATCATGAACTCATAGATTGGGATCAACAAAATTCGATCATACACCTCGATGAGTTCCAAAATAAAGAATCGATTGCAAAATACATGGGCCTACAAGATGCATTCCCCATTGGTGATCATAAACAGGGTTTTGATTTTTCATTGAATTCTCCTGCCTACTTTGGAGAGTAGGGAAACTTTCTTGGTCATAATAAAGAACAAACATCAAGATCTTCAGGTGAAAACCTCTTTGAGGCACTTGTCGATCAGGGAAAATGTAAAGAAAAAGACAAGTCTTTGAGTGAAAACCTGTTTCAGGCGCTCCTAGTGGGGAAAGTTTGCTCATCCCCTCAAAACATAAAAAGCCCATCCAACCCAAGTTCCATAGCTAGTATAAGCATCTCTTCTGAACAACATCAAATATTTAAGCGTCTTGCTCTTGAGTTTCCAAAGGTTTTTGCCAATTGGCTTTTATCTGAAAAGGCAGATTCCGATTCTTCATATTATCCAGATCTTTGGGAGGAACAACAAGAAGATATAGCAGAGAAAGATGATCATGACCACACATTGCCTACAATTCTAGAAGATGGATCCACACTCCTTATGGAGGGTACAATAGAAGTGAATTTGGGAACCCATGAGGATCTCAAAATGGCTTATTTTGGAGCTTCCCTTACTGAAGCAAAACGTGAACATATTATATCCATTCTTAAGGATTATATAGACATCTTTGCATGGACATACTCCGACATGCCAGGCTTGGACCCAAATTTAGTTGTGCATCGTCTTGTTGTTCACCCTGATGCTAAACCAGTCAATCAAAAGTTGAGAAAGATGCATCCATGCATCGCCCTTTTGGTTCAGGCCGAGTTGGAAAAGTTGTTAGGAGCCAATTTTATCAGACCACTGGACTACTCTGAGTGGATTTCTAACATAGTACCAATTAGGAAAAAGATCCCAGACATACGTGTTTGTACTAATTTTCATGATATCAACAAAGCATGCTCCAAAGATGATTTTCCTCTGCCCAACATCGACATGATTGTCGACTCAACTGCTAGGTACGAGATGCTATCCTTAATCGATGGATATTCCGGTACAATTAGATCAAGATAGCCCCTGAGGATCAGCATAAGACCACGTTCACCACTCTATGGAGGACATTTTGTTACCAAGTCATGCCATTTGGTTTGAAGAATGTTGGAGCCACATATCAGCGTGCAATGATTGTCATCTTCCATGACATGATGTATGACATTGTCGAGGACTATGTTGATGATATACTAGCAAAATCAAGAACAAGAGCAAGACACCCTGACATTCTGCAAAGAATATTTGAGAGGCTTCGTGCATATAAAGTCCGCTTGAATCCTAAGAAATGTGTCTTTGGAGTCACATCAGGGAAATTGCTAGGGTTTATTGTATCACAACAAGGGATCGAAGTCGACCCTACAAAGGTCAATGCTATTATGGAAATGCCTCCAAACAATCTTAAACAATTGCGAGGTCTACAAGGCAAGATCCAATCTATACGCAGGTTCATTTCTCAATTGACAGATAAATGCCACCCATTTACCCATCTCTTAAAGAAAGGGGTAACATTTCAGTGGGATGAAGATTGTCAGATAGCATTTGCAAAGCTTAAAACATACTTGGCCAATCCACCAGTCTTACGACCTCCAACACAAGGAAAGCCACTGCTTTTTTATATATCAACCACGGAACATGCACTGGGGGCACTTTTGGCTCAGCATGATGATCATGATAAGGATCACGTTGTTTATTATTTACGCTGCACATTGGTAGCCTATGAGCATAATTATGTCTATTGAGAAGGCATGTTTAGCTATGGTGTTCGCCACTCAAATATTGCGACATTATATGCTAAATAACAAAACTATTGTTATCGCCAAGGTAAATCCTCTCAAGTTCCTCTTATCTAAAGTAGCTCTTCAAGGACGCATGGCTAAATGGATTATGCTTCTCAATGAGTTTGATATTGAGTCCCAAAATCAGAAGGCAATCAAAGGACAAGTTCTTGTTGACCAACTTGCAGAAGCTCCTATTATGGCCACTCAACCTCTCAACTTTGACCTTCCAGATGATTCTATCATGACGATAGAACAAGCATCACAAGAACCTAAACAGTGGACGCTCTATTTTGATGGATCCTTCACATCTCGAGGGTCTAGAGCGGGCATATTGTTGATCACACCATAGGGGGATTTGATCCCCAAAGTATTTCATATACAATTTCAGTGTACAAGCAATATGGTCGAATATGAGGTATTGGTTGCAGGGCTCCGTCTTGCCATACAGTGGGATATTCAAAACTTAAAGGTCTATGGAGATTCGCAGTTAATTATAAATCAGACAACTGACCTGTATCAAACAAAGGATGATAAGCTTGTTCCTTACAAGCAAATTGTTGATAACCTCAAAACACATTTTAAATCTCTATAGTTTGAGCAAGTTCCGCGAGTCAACAACAAATCTGCCAACGCCATGGCAATAAATGGTTCCATGATTCAAATGCATGACAGTGCTAAAGAATATCAATTCCTGATTGAAAATCTTCTTCAGCCAGCACATATTCTATCGGATTCAGAGAGGGTATTGTTGTCAACCTGGAGCTACACCCTAAATCGAAGACGTGCATGAAATGGCCAATGCTCTATCCGATTGAAACAATGGGATCTTCTCACGAGGGTGGGTGCCTCAATGGTGAGAAGAACCTCCAAAGAAGGCTGGTTCCTATAAGATGTATCAATGGATCTCTACTCTGTGCTGCGAATCTACCATGGAAAAGGGAGAAAGAAACTTGAAAGGGAAATCCTACCTAATAATGGTGATACACCAAAATGTTGATCCACTCTACCTAGAACCCTGAACACTAAATCAAACAAGGGAAAACGAAGACCTTTGATTTTAATTGATCACTATGCATAAATATTTCATGAGAAGGTTCGATCCAATGACCAAAACATGAGAGAAAACGATGGAAAGAGGTTTGATACAAGACACTTTGCAGCCACCTAACATCCACTTACAGCTTCAACAAAAGACATAAGAACACTGAACATGTCCTACATAATATGATAAGCTAGCAACTAGGTACGAATCAGAATTTAGAAAGGGAGATAAATCTACCACATATGCAAATTGTTGAATGAATATACACTATGCCAGCACTTGAAATCTGAAAGTGCAATCCTTCTATTGATTGAAGAGGCTACACAACTCACCAATGGCAGAGTCTAGTCTTGCCAAGAGAAGGATGAAAAAATCTAAGGCTAAAAAGCCATTAATATAAAAAATTACAAAAGCCAAGAGATTGGTGTTGAAAAATAAAAGAGGAAAATCAACTTAGATTAACTCAAGACCAACTTTGCCTTTCAATAAAATATATTTTCCCTTTGTCTTTGCATGAAAGTCCTTGGCGCTAGAGGAAGTGGACTTGTATTTGCATGAAGCTCCTTGGCATTAGAGGAAATGGATGGCTGGGTTTATTGAAACGCCCACCTCTCTTTGCATGTAAATCCACGCCAATGTCAATTTTCGCTTCTGACTTGATCCGTTGGAAGCCGAATTGGAACGTTTGAAAGGCTGAGTTGACCTTGGCATGCATGAAATTGACTTCAACAACCAGTCAACTGAAGCCTTGACTAGTCAACCATAATTAGCTTTTGCTTGCATGGAATTCCACGTTGACTCCGTCTTTTGTTTGTGCATGGGTTTCTCTCAGCCCAACTGTCCGTGATTTCTCTTGGCTAAATCTAGAATTCTTCTTCTTGACCTTTGTCTGTATTTGTCTTTCCACAGACTTTCCCTTCTTACTTATTCCTTCGGCCTAATGTTCATTATCTTCGGGTCTTTATTATCTCGGACCTCTCCCTTTTGTTTTATTTCTTCAGATAATCCATTGGGCTATTTGCTAAGTCATTTTCCCTTCGTGTTCATTCTTTTCGGACTTCGCTTTTGTCTCTCTCTACCCTCGGACTTCCCTTTCTTTGACCAAGCTTTCCGAAGGAATCCTTCGGACAATTTGTCCGAAGGATATCCATTTCTTTCAGACTTTTTGGCTTCCCCTTGGTTTTATCTCCCTTTGATTTTCTCAGACTTTTTCCCGCTGGCTTTGTGTCCTTTGAATTTCTGCGGACTTTTGTTTTCTCACTTTTCCGAATTAATCCTTCAGACAAAAAGTCCGAAGGATATCCTTCAATTTTGTTTGCTCTTTTTGCCTTTGTGTATTTTCCACGGGTTTTTCTTTGTCCCAAATTTCTTCAGACTATTTGTCTGAAGTAATTAGTCCTTTGTCTTTGTCTTACCACTGGCAGAATGCCCTTCGAGGAAAATGCAAAGGCCTTGCCACCAACCAAGTGCCCTCCACGAGGAATTGTGTCCTTCCTCTGCGCCCTTCGGGAAAGTTGGAAAGGTCCTATCACCGACCAAGTGCCCTCCGCAAGGGATTGTGTCCTTTGGAACTGGCTTTTCGAAAAAATTGTAGGGCACTCGAGTTTTTTGTAAGTGTCCTTATTCCTTCAGACTTTATGTTTTCTTGTGGACTTCTGCTTTTGACAACTTTTCCGAGGGAATACTTCAGACAAAAAGCCTGAAGGAATTCCTTTGGACTTTTTGTCCAAAGGATATCCCTTCCATTATTTTCTTTGCTTTGTTTATATTTTAACTTTCGGGTTTCGCAGATCAGATTTCTTCAGACTTTTGTCCGAAAGAATTCCTTCGGACAAAAAATCCGAAGGAATTACTCCTTCCTTTTAATTTCCTTTGCTTTGTTGGCTTCTTTCTAACCTTGCCTAAGGCATTAATGTATTGTATGCAATAACCAGTAACCCTATAACCATGTTTGCGAATCATATGCAAAACAACCTCTGCCTTTTCAAACAGAGCAGATATGCAGTATGTCTCAACAAGTAGAACATATGTATCTTCAGTCGCAACCCAGGGCACCTATAACATCCTCAAGTAGATCATCCCATGCTTTATATGAAGGCTGTAAATGGCTATTTAAGGACCCTAAAAAAAACTGATTTACAAGACAAACTGGTACCATAAGACCATCTTCCGAATAGTAAGGTTGACAATTTTTTGGCCTGTGGAAGAATTGTCAACAGGTATGTACCATTGCTGATCCTAATCCCTCACCTGACCTACCATGGTACCAAGATTTTTATAACTATTTTCATAGCCATGTATTTCCCGCCAACCTTTCCAACAACCAACAGAGACTATTCCTTCATCGCTTAACACGTTATATCCTTCTTGGAAACACACTTTATCATAAAGGCTATGATGGAACGCTTCTTCGTTGTTTATCTTTGGGAGAATCCAAGCTTGTACTAAAGGAGGTTCATGAAGGAATGTGTGGGGCCCATACCAATGGTGTAGTCCTAGCAAAGAAACTCCTCAGAATAGACTATTATTGGCCCAAAATGGAGACAAATGCTTGTAAATATGTAAAGAAGTGTGTTCCTTGTCAGCAGCATGGCAACTTGATACATGCACCTTCCTTACCATTACAGTCGATTACAACACCATGGTCGTTCTCAACATGGGGTCTCGATCTCATTGGAAAAATTAACCCAACATCTTCAGATGGCCATAAAGCACATTTTGACTGCGGCCAAGTACTTTACCAAGTGGATTGAGGCCATTCCTCTCACTTATGTTACCGGAAAACAAATAGCCAAATTCATTCATTACCATATCATATGTCGATATGGCATCCCAGCCCGTATTATATCCGATAATGGCGGATCCTTTGTGAACCAAGATGTGAAATCTCTTTGTGTAAAATTCAAGATCAAGCACAAAAAATCCACTCCATATAACTCGCAAGGCAACGGACAAGTTGAGGCATCAAATAAAACCATTCTAGCCATCTTAAAAAAAGATTGTCAATGATGTTGGCCGTAATTGGCACTTGCAACTCTTTCCTGCCCTCTAGGCTTATAAAACCAATCATCACACCCCAACTGGAGCTACTCCATACTCCCTTGTTTTTGGCACTGAAGCTATCATCCCGGTCGAGATTGAGATCCCATCATTAAGAATATCACTAGAGCATACTGAAGATGATGAAGACTATAGAGCTTCATGGTTGCAAAAAATAGAACTTCTTGATGGTAAGCGTTTGGATGCCCTAAAAAACTTGCAGGCCTATCAGAACAGATTGTGGAGAACCTACAACAAACGCATTCTCCCTCGAGAATTTGAGATTGGTGACTTAGTTCTGAAAGAGAACCAGAAGAACACAAATGTTGAACCCAAAAAGAAAGGCAAGTTTCAACCTAATTGGTTAGGACCATATATTGTCACAACAAACTATGGATCAGGAGCATATCAACTAGCTAAACCTAATGGTGAAGAACTTTTAGAGCCCATGAACATCGTACACCTTAAGAGGTTCTACGCATAAACAGCTTTGAACTATTGTCTATAAGACCCCTGACTTGGGAGCATCTTGTATTGTCGTAATTTTATCCCACCCTTTTATCTTACCTTGAACACAATTTATACTACCCTCGTCCACTTTTCATGAATCCTGACAGTAAAGGCTTTGAACCCTTGGCACTCTGAACACATTTTTCATCCTATTATGGATTGCTCTCTTCGAGATGCATATTCTTTGTTTTGTCTAGGACATGTTATAAGCTTGAACACTTTTTGTCCCTTGACCAATTATGATCTCGATTATGTCGCATGAACATTATGAATATCTTCAGCAGCGGTTCTACAAAGCAGTTCAGCCAGGACAGTCTTGTGCAACTTCAGACAAGTGAACAGATGCATCTTCTCAATTCCAGTATTTGTTGTTCTTTCTTGTCTTATCAAGAACCTCGCTCTCGCCGATTTGCAAGCATGGGCCGTTGCAGCCATCTTAGTTGTCTTAATGGAACCTCTACTCTCAGGACGTGCATCTCCTCAACTAGATGGTCCCACCTTGTACATATTTTATCCCAAAAACACCAAAAACATTAGAAATACTATTAAAATACCAAAAACATTAGAACATGATCCACAAAAGAACAAAAACATTGTCTCACGCTTCTGTACATTTGTACATTCTCGTTCCACCATGCTACGCTCTTGCCGTTTTGCAAGCACAAAAACACCAGTTCATTTCATCTTGTCCCACGCACTTGCCGTTTTGCAAGGTCAATCTTTCTTGTCTAATCAGCTTCTTGTTTGCCAGACCATTCTCGTTTGTTTTTTGTATCTTCCATTTGCCCTGAAGTTCATATTGAAACATGCATCCATGGAGCTATGTAGGCAGCGTCCACTTGTCTTTAACATCTAGAGTCAGCTCGACCAACCCCTTCCTTTTCTTCTCTTCCCCCATTTCTTCTGTCATTGTTCCTCTTTAATCAAGGAACAATTGTCATTGTTCTTTGTTATAATGTGGTGGAAAGTAACGCCTCTACCGCACATGCATGAACATTTGTCTTTAAACCGCACTAACTTGATTTTTGTTTGTGTGTTTATTTGAGTTTTCTTGGTGTTTTGTTGTGTTGTCTTGATGTTTTATTGTGCTTTTGCACCTCTCCTTTTATTTCTTCTACTTTTCTCTTTTTATTACTTCTTATCTCTATTCTTGGTCTTATGTTTCCTTGATTGTTTTTTTTGTTTACCTCTTTTATGTTTCAAAACATCTTGATGATTCACATATATCTCGATTGTTTATATCTTGATCCTATGTTATTATGTTGTTTTTGGACCATTTTGTTTATTTGATTGTTGTTGGTGTCCTATTTTTCTCTTTTGTGTTCAAAAATGCCTTGATGGTCCACATGGATCTTGATTATTCATATCTTGGTCTCATGTCGTTAAGACGTTCTTGACTTTTGTTTTTAAACATTTTGTTCCTACTTAAGATCATATTTTGATTTCAAGCTAGGTTCATTTATGTTTATCTTTTTCTTTGTTTTTGCTTTTTTGTTTAAATGTAAAATGTTGTAACTCTGGTTTTGGTCATTGTTTTACCATTATCCTTAGTTATAGATATTCACATTTGAACTGGCTCAATGCAATTGGAATCTTATGTCATTCTAAGTTACTCATACTTATGATGCCTAATTTCTTTTGATATAGCAAGCACTTTGTGCTCAAGTCTCAAAAGTCTTAACGTCAACATCAACTCCGATGAACGATTCTCAAGAACACTTTGCAAAACCTAGGCTCATGATATGAAATTAGGCTTCTAGGTAGCATGCATTTTAGCACTCAAGTCTATGCTTAGATGTGCATCTCTTTGCATACATTGTGAGTCTAATCATTTTTTGGTCATTTTTCATCATTCCTCATTCCATTCTCTCCCAAACTTGGGTGAACTACATTGGCCTGAAGTTCATGTTGGAAAATGAATCCATGGAACTATGTAGGCAGTGCTCAATTTCTATTGAGGTCAGCTCAGCTATCTTCGTTCTTCTTTTCATCTCTTTCATCACTTTGTGCATTCTCATATGCTTGGTTTTATATGGCTTTCTAAACCATTGCACCATCGCATGTACATTTGAGTCCGCTCGCTTTAACTATCTTTTCGGTTATATCCTTCAGCTATTTTTGCTTTGCCAATTGCCCATGCTGAAGGACAACATCTGAACCACGTCCGAATCAAATCAGCCCTACAGGGGCAAAATCATTCTTTATTCTTTATCAATGATCAAATTTTGCCTTACTGGGACTAAACTATTTTATCATGATCGCATTTGCTCTACTAGGGCACTTCTTATTATATTCTCTTTAGAGGCCCCGTTCTAGTGGTGCTTCCCTTCCTGAAGTAGAACGTTCTCTTTTTTCCTCTAATTCCAAGCTCTCCACATTAAAGCCCATGATGGCAACATTTTAGTGTGCAACTTGTCTCGAGATCCATCAATGCCATTAGCGCGCAGCTTGTACTCTCAAATTGGGTACGTTTACAGTGTGTCCCTTACATTTATGGATTGTATCTTTCCCATTCCCCCCATCTCTGGGTCCTATTATACCTCTCATTATATTTTGATCATTGATGGTAATCACGTGTGCAAGCTTTAGCTCGCCTTATATGTGATCAATTCCATGGGTTAATCTCTCACTTTTTCTCTCTTTTCAAGAGTTCATCCTTCGCTTTCATCCTAGTATGTCCTCTCGAGAGGGCATCATGGATTTGTTCCAATTTTTTCTTGACAACTTTTTTCTTTGAAAAGACGTTGCTTCGCCTGAATGTCTCGCTACGCCTTCTCAAATAGAGGCAAAATGTAGACATCCAATTCCTAACACCATTTGTGTTGAAATTGTCAATCTTACTCGAATTGCACTCAAATGCACATTTTAGGTCAAAATCCATAAAACGCACTAAATGGTTCGAACTTGTCATTTACAAGTGCCAATTTAGGTCAAAGTATCTTTAAATAAGGCAATGCAATTTATGGGCCAAGTAACTTTGATCAATTCATTTCGAGTCAAAATGACGATTTCGCTTTTTGTGCTCTAGATCACTCTTTTCTCATAAATTCATTGGTACACGCCACGTACCTTTGTTATTTTGTGTTGAAAACATCTTAAATGGAAATACGGTTCCAGCGCATCTAACGTCACCTTCTAATTCTTCCTGAGTCAAATTACAACTCAGTAATATGACTTTTTGACCATTTTGATTAATTGAAGACCAATTTTCAAATAATTGCACAAATGTTGATTAACCTTGTTTAAGGCTAATTAATCCAAATCAACAGCTTAAGTGGATTTTCCATAAGAGTTGTTGATTTTTTTTTTTGAAAATTGATTTCTATTAACTGCATCATCAGGTGACATCATTTCTTGAGAAGACATCTCTGGGTCATAAATGCCACAAATATCAGAATTATGGGATGCCTCCCATGCCTCTTCAATGCCCCTTCTTTCAAGGTCATGATGAAGATAATTATGGATTTAATTCCAAATATTAGAATTATCTATGGCCACACATCTCAATCTTGAGATGAACGGTCATGGTTGATCCTGACCAATCTTAAAAATCTATAAATAGAGAGGCCATGAACATCATTTTAAAGCTTGAATATTGCAAAGTTATAATGTTAAATTGTTTTCACAAGGTTTTGCATTTGATCATAGATTTTGCTTGCAAGCTTCATTGATAGGCTAGCTTAGTGATTTGGAATCAAGAGCCTAGGTTTTATAGAGTGTTCTTGAGGCATTGGAGGAGCTTACTATCATTGCTGACAAAGACAAGGATGCTTGATCAAGGGAGAACATGTTTTTGAGCCACATGGGTATGGTAAATCCATTTGGCAAGGTAACATGGTGTTGCTTTCTTTCATTTGTTTTTTGCTGTCCTTTGTAATTCCCATAGGAATAGATAGGCTTGCTTAGTTAGTATTTTATGCATATTTCATTATTTATGGACTAATGCTTGACTAACTTGCTTTGTAATCCTCTACACCATACAATCTATTTTGCTCCTCTTAATGTAGCAGAAAAAAAAGTGTTTTTCAGTTTATCCATTTACGACCATAACGGATTTGTAGGCCTTTTACATGACATTCCAGATCATCCTCCTTTTCCAGCTCAAAAAGTGGAAGATCGATCTTCAATCTTAGTAATCTTGATATAATGAAGACCATATTTACTAACCACTACTCTTCGTTTATTGATAGACTTGAGCAACTACACCCAAATTTTCTCTCTCAACTTTGGCATCTCCCTTCTCCCCATCCCTTCCGGATATTCTCTGAGAGTCAAATAGATCTCCAAGTAATGACAATTCAATCATCTTCCTTCTCACTTCCTCAACTGACCTCAGTTGAGTGCATTTTCCTAGAAACATTGTTCTCTTAAGGTTATTGATCTACAAATATATGGCACATTTTCTCTTATGTGTGTCTCTCTACCCGATATATTTATTTGGTTGTGCATACGATATTCAATGTGTACTTGTTGCTCATTTGGATCTAATACCAGATGTAGACATTGTTTTACATAATACCCACTTGACAAGAGAACAGTGAATGTATTGTATTGTTAACTATCCATTAGAACATCAAACACACAACCATGCATGTATAACAGTAATGCAAAAGAGATGTTATATCAAGTACATGGTATATCAATAACAAAAGAAAGTTGAGAAATATAAAGAGAACATAGAAGTTTGTTCCCAAGGGCTGCAACTTTAGAGAAGCCCCTTGGCTAATTTACTAAGTCTTTAATTGCATGAAAAAATCTACCCTTGCTTCATGCCGAAGTTGAGGCAAATCTTCATTTGGTGATATTTTTTAAAAAATTTCAAAAAAATAACTAGACATATGACAAATATTAGCCACTAAAATTTTCCCCGTCATAAGGGCAAATGCCCATGGCAACTTCAATCAACTAACTTGGGCCTTATTACCAAAGTCAAGTGCATACAACGATATGTGTTCCAACCTACACCTCTGTAAACCGTTTTTCCTGAAAAGGTACTTGACCTGCTTTAACAATATGAAAGAGACGGATCTCTTGTTGATGTGTATGTTTGATCCTAGGGGCAATTATTTTATCTGACTCTGCTAGTGCGCTGCAATCAAGATTGATCTCTGTCTGTTTTAGTGTCTCGGCAAAATCTGGAGCATCCAACAAAAGTGAAAAATAATGGCACAAGAGTTGTGCGTTGAAGACTGGATGTAAACCAAGCTAGCAATGAAGATTATCTCCAACTTTCTTGATAACGATATAGGGCCCGTACCAAAATGGACAAAGCCTGCAACAAGGTCCTATCAGCCTTTCCTTCTATAAATGAAGCCATACACGATCACCAACTTGAAAGGTGTGTGGCATAGTTTGCATACTTGAACTCAGCGAACCAGAAAAAATTGGCTTGACAAATACTCAGAAACTTACAAAATACTTAAATTTCTTTAAAAAACATAAATTTTATGCAAATTACAATTACAAAATGTATCAAATGAGTCTGTAACACGTTGGGGAAGTATTTTCTATTAGATTTGAATATAAAAAGAGTACGAAATTGCATCGTCAATTCTTTCAACATTTCCTTTATGCTTTCGTGTTGATATGTACCTTTCCCAAAACACCATCCCATGTTACACTATTGTGACACACGATGAGCTACGGGTGGGAAATATGTATCACCAATATTTTTCAGCTTTATCATTCACTAACGCTCTCTCTTGCAGGGGCTCGCTGACACATCAAACCTACTTGAGTGCACGCCTTAAAGGGTGCACCAAGAATGGGGTGGATCCACTCATGGCACTTTGCAAGAGATGTTTTCATATTATTCAATGATACCTACATCCCTTCATGCAACCTTCATACCTCCTATGATGTCTCCATGAAATTTGACTAAGTCTGAAATATGATAGGATCCTCCCAAACCTAGAATTCGCAATATAGCTCCTAAAGGTCTGAAACCACTCTCAAACATCTTGAAAGTATAATATACTTAAACATTTATCTTATAGATATATTGTCTGGTTCAGCGGTTTTCCACATATTTTTAGTGTTTCGAGTCCTCAATCTAAGACTCACAAATATAAGTGAAAAATACTTGCCGACCAAAAAAATGGCAAGCACTCATACTTGTCGAGCATGTAAATAATGGTGTGTGATGTGCGTTGTTGCTCAAGGCATTGCTTGTACTTAACATTCATCTGTTGCAAAATGGTTTGCACTTGTTCTTGAATGTGCTCAATGAACTTAACAACTTTGTCAACTTTATTTTGAGCTAAAGGAGTTGCTACTATTGATGGCGGTATAGGGTAAGTTCAATGGGTGCCAAAAGTTGGAAACCCAAACAGACCTCAAAAGGGTTGTGTATCGTAAAGTTGTGTAAAGCTCTGTTGTAGTTGTGTTGAATGAAAGTAAGAGTTTCATCACATGTGTGTTGCTTCTTTAAATTTTACATTCACAAAAGATGCACGATCATCCTATTTACCACTATCATTTGTCCATCAGTGTGAGGATAGAATGCAGTAGACTTGTTCAACGTTGTGTCCAATAGAGACAAAAGTGCTTACCAAAAAATTGATCAAAAAATTTGTATCCCTATTAAAGATGATAGTTTTTGGGATTTTGAAGTGAATCTAGACATGTTGAAAATATAATTGAGTTCTTTCTAAAGCTGAAATTGGTTTCTTAGAAGGTGTTAGAATTGCCATTTTTGAGAATCTATCAACTACTACATAAACACCATCATTATCATGCTTGGTAGTAGGGTAGCCTAAAATAAAATCCATGGAAACGGATTCCCACAGTTTAGTTGGAACTCGAAGAGGTGTGTACATACCTTGCTTCTTGTTAACTGGTTTGACAATTGCACATGCGGTACAAGACCCTATGTATTTGACATCCACCCTGAGGTGTGGCCAAAATAAGTACTTTTACAACACTACAAGGTTTTTTTAAATTTTTCAACTCCAAAGTGTCCTGCAACATTGCTAAAATGAGCTTCCCATATTAGTTTTTGTCTCTCGACTTTGTGTAGTACACACAAGTGACCATGACAGTATAGAAGTCCATCCTACAAGTAGAAATTTGAAAATGAATTGACGCAAAGCAATTTTTTATAGGTTTCTTCAAAGTCTATTTTAGATGAAGCTTGCTTTGGCGCTACCTTTGGTAAGTTGGCTCAAAGGCTAAGTCACATGAGAGAACCCAAGTGGAAATCTCCTATAGAAATTTGCTAATCCCAAGAAGCTACGAAGATTTGTGAGATTCTTTGGTGTAGGCCATTCCTAGATGACTTGAATCTTGGTCGAGTTCATGTGAACTCCTTGTGCATCTACAATGTATCCCAGATATTGTATCTCTCGCAATGCAAATGAATATTTCTCCATGTTAGCATATAGCTTGTGTTGCTGCAAAGTGTGAAACACTTGTTCAATATGGCATAGACGTTCATCCCATGTTTTGTTGAATATTAGTATGTCGCAAAGGTAGACTACAACAAATGAAGTAGTGAAAAGCCTGAAGACGCCATCCATCATCCACATAAATGTTGCAGGTGCATTAGTTAAGTTGAAGGGCATAACTAACCACTCAAACAAACCTTCCTCTGCTTTGAAGGTTGTTTTCCAAATGTCTGTAGGTTCAACAGAAATGTGATGATACCAAGACTTCATATATATTTTAGTGAAGAATTTGGCACCGTGGAGCTGGTCCAATAGGTCCTCTATTCATGAAAGAGGGTAGCGGCTCTCCACTCTAATCTTGTTGAGAGCTCTGTAATCGATGCGCAACCTCCAAGTGCCATCTTTCTTTGGTGCAAGCACAATTGGGTTGCCTCAAAGCAATGAGTTCCCCCCAATGGTCCTTTATCCACCAATTCATGGATCTGTCCCCTGATCTCTTCATTCTCCATAAATGATTTGCGGTATAAAGACGCATTAGGTAGTGGTAGTCCTAGTATTAAATCAATAGTGTGCTTTACCGCACAGTGTGTAGGCTTTTCTTTAGGTGACTGAAATATATCCTTGTATTCTCTCAGCATGTTGTTCAACCATTTACTACAATTGAATGAACTACAGTATGAGTTTGTGCCACAAAGATGTTCTTAGATTCAGGTCTCACCATCAAGAGTACAAACTTCTGACTAGAACTAACTATCTTATTGCATTGCTTGCCATTAATGAGTGAAAACTTAGGAATTATTCCCATATGCGGCATCTCATATCACCAACATCTATGACAACATTTCTAGGATTTGCTTCATAGACTGCATGTCGATGGTAAAGATATGTTTGACCAAGTAAAACATTACATACCTATAACGATGCAATGCAAAAAAGGACTACATCTTGAAAAGGCATGATTTTGTACAGTAGGTGGCACTACAAAATGATGCGTTCTCACAACCCACACTAAACCATCTAATGGAGTATGGTTGTAGGTGAGGTGTCAGTTTCAAGTTCAATATTCAAACTGCTTCACGAGAAATCAAGTTATTATGACTTCCAAAGTGTGCATGTTGAGCATTGATCCACATTTGCGAATGGAACAATCTTTATGCTTCCTCTAAATATGTGTTAGAGGAAAAAGTGATGTTTGCGATACCTACCTTAGGACTAGGTTCAAAATCCATGAGCTACTTACCTTTATCTTGTGCTGCAATGTTAGCACCCGATTCCTCAAGTTGTGCAAGTAGAGTTTTTCTAGTGCAGCACTCTTCATTGGAGTGACTATTAGAGTTATATATTGACCACCACTTACCGGTCTCAAATTGCTTATTCTAATCATTTGACAGTGTGATCTTCTTTGGAGGATGGCATGAAGGGCCATTATCTTGTTTAGGATTTTGCTTGATTCCAAACTTGGAATTCTTAAATTGCACTTTGTCCTGAGACTTGGAAGCTTTTGAGTTAAAGTTACATGAAAATTGTAGGCTTCTCCAACAAAGGAGATCTAAAGGAAATCCATATCATATTGGATATATGGTCTTAAGCCTAACCTATACTTCAAAATGAGATTTTGCTCGAAATCTTAAACATTCAATTTTCAAACCAAAGTATGAAAGAAATTTGTGTATTCTTGAATAGATTGATCACAGCCTTGGCGCAATTGTGAGAACTTGATGTACTGATCATCATAGTTTTTAACAAGGTAATAGCTTGATTTGAGTGCTTCTATGAAACTGTTCCAGGTATCGATAGACGTGTCTAAGTCATCATCTTCATGTGTAGTGTAGTAGGTATCCCACCATTTCTTTATGGATTAAAAAAAAAAAAAGGAACAAAAGTAATATTTTCTTTATTAAAGAAATTATTAACCACATAGTATGAACAAAATAGATTAATCTTGTTATCTAGGGCATCTATATCTATTCTTATTAGTTATTCCACATTTTTTCACGGATAAAAAAACTTTCAAAAGAACAAAATTGATGTTTTCTTTATTAAAGAAATGATTAACTGCACAGTATGACCAAATTAGATTAATCTTGTTATCTAGGGCATCTACATCTATTATGTCTTCAAACATACGAATGTCTAGATTGACTTGTACCTTATACAGTGTGTGACCACCAAAAAGTCGTTATGAATGAGAAGCTTCAACAGGAATGTGAACATGCTTGAGAAGTTGATCAAAATGATCGACGATACTCACTCGATCACGTGCATGGCATTATTATAATTCTTCTTGTTGCTTTTGCAAAGCATCCCCTATCATTTTCTAGAACATTTTTAAAGTCAACATCTCTAAAGTTGATGTGTCTACCATCTGAGAACGTGAACGAAGGTATGATGAAGGATCACGAGTCTCGAGCCCTGACTTCCTATAATCAAACCTCATATAAGAGGGCATACAAACAAAGAACGATTTCGGATACAACTTCGATACCACTATGAGATGATATGAAGTGTGTATTTCTCTAAGATCAGTGATTTAAGGCCCAAGAGGATGCCCTAAGGACAAGCACATTTATCGGATTAAATAGGTTATTGTGGAAGCGTATACTCATTGACAAGGGTTGAGAGACATATCATAGTGCAATAAGACAAAGGAAAGAAACAAGAAGACAATGGACACTAGATTAGTACTATAACTACAAGATTGTATTATACAGTAGTTTTGTACAAGATCCGAGAGATCAGATGTGTGATGTCTATGTACTTCCTAGTCTATCTTTGTTTCACTAACTCCTTACAAAGAATAGAAGAATGTATTAATATACAATAGAGGAAGATGAAGCGTCGATTGGACCGTTACAAGAGTTGGTAATAACCGCTTCATACCTAATCATTAGTTTATCATCTTCTAGTAATTCCATTGTAGCATTGCACGGAAGACTACTAACACTATCGGAGTTGTATGACATCGTAGAAGAGGAGTTAGGACTCCGCAATATGACCATATGTGCTTGGGATGGTGTTGAAGCTGTTGGTGAAGACGGCATATGCTACAGAGAAATGTCGTTATGCCGCAAATCAATCAAAGGTTTAAATCCTCCTAGATCATTGCCACATTCGCCACTCAATAGAAGAATATTTCTCATTTGTGTTCTTGATTTCAGTTGATATAGCTTGTATTTTATAAGGGCAACTTCAGCAGAAAATTGACCAATATAATTGAGTTAAAACTCATTACAAAGATCAACCACCTTAAAGGTTGGGTCGAGGGAATTTATGCTCCTCTCCTGATGAAGGAAGAGGAGGGCTAAAGGTCGTTTGACATTTATAGACAAGAATAAATAGTAGCTGATGCATAATGTGGGCCTGACTTTTAAAGACACTTGGCAGTCCCGTAAAATAAAACTTACATCCGATAATAGAGTTAGTTTTCACTTTGCAGTTTTAAGTTAGTTATCTGATTTAAGAATTGAGTTCAAACCCATATCAAAAATCGACCACCTTAAGGATTGGGTCAGAGGCATTTATGCCCCTCCCCTGATGGAGGGAGAGGTGGAGGGTGCGAAGGTCATTTGACATTTATGAACAGAATAAATATTAGCTGATTCATAATGTGGGCCTGACTTTTGGGGACATTTGACAGTCCTGTAACATAGAACTTACATCCGATAATAGAGCTAATTTTCAGTTTTTGGTTGATTATCTGAATTAAGAATTTTTAGGCAGGGGTCCCATGGAGAGAGTTATGGCTCCTATTTTTTACCAGCAGGTGGCCCCATGAAAAATGAAAAGCGTGGGCTGGAAGTTTCACATATCTGCTCCTATTTTGTAGGAAGATATTTTACCAAATACACTTTAAATAAAAATATGACAGTTTCAAATATAATCTCTTAAAGAGTTGCAACATACACTCTGGAATTTTTATATCATGAAACTACTTTTACTACAAATGCACCTAAAATTATTCTGCAATACCGACTAAGAAAATTGAGGATCACCCCTTTAATGGAACCACTTCCTTAGGAAACGGGAATCAGTTATTTAGGTAACTGCTCCATTAGCTGTAGCTATTTTGGGTTGGGAAAATTTCTGTTGCACTCTCTTCTTCGCCTGTGTATATGAAAGATAACAATAATCCCTGTTGCTAAATCTGTTTTTTTTTTTAGTTCTGGTTCTTTTTGTGCTTTTGGAAGGTGTTTCTATGCGAATCCAGCTATACGGCCGACATTTTAGCATAAGTACCAAAATAAAGGACCCGGAATAGCCTGATTTTTAATGTGATTTTTGACGAGCACATGATAAAAATGTAATGCCGTAGCTGCGAAAATTCCGAAAAGTCAATTTAAAGGAGAAAAACTGAAATGATCGTCCGATACATAACCTTCACCAATCTAACAAAAGATTGTTTATAATTAAAATAATACATAGACATACCAAACCAGGTGATTTTTTTAACATTTAAGTGAGGCAAATGGGATGCTAGGTTAGAGACGAGATGCACGTTAAATATTGATGATCCAATGAAAAATATGTTTAAATCTAGTTAATTGCTGTAAATATAAACTCAAAAATCTTAAAAAAAAATGAAAGTTTAAAGAAAAAAATAGCTAATGAGACGGAATTAAAGAAAAACTAACCAACTGAAAATATGCCTTGCGGTTAGATAGGCCCGGGATCGAATCCCGTAAAGGCTTTGTTCCAAAATATGCGACAGTCGCGTGCGAGAGATCGCTGTAGCTGCCATTATATGGGCTTATCGGCCCTTCAATCTGTCTGTTAATCTTTTTAATTGTGATTTTTTCATCGACTGGTCATCTCTTCAGCAAACTTTCAAACTTTTCGAATTAATAATGAAAATTTCGCCCACCTTGAAAGGCTTCTCCTGGGTAAATAAACATGAGTTGAACGGAATGTTGGATACCCTAACATAAATGTAAACATGGGGCCCGGAAATATTCCCTAGGGGAATTTTACTTGGTTTGTCTCTTTGACTAAGCTTGGTGTCCCAAAATCAAAGAAAGAAAGAAAAAATATAATGAAATAATTGGAGGTGGCTTCATTTTCTATTAATATATTAAATATATTTGGATCAAAACTCTTCAATGAATTTTTTAAAATAATAATAATAATTTTGATGGTTTTAGGCAGTGAAAATTAGTGTTAATATAGAATAGCACTTACCTTGTGAGTTATATCGAGAGGGATGTGAGTTGATGTTTTACTAAGAGTGTATATATTTAAATTTGCTCACTCCTTTATCGTGTTAAACAATCTCCTTTATCATTAATCCTACTTATCCATTATTTTGTGAATTTTAAATTCAATACTACCTACCCTCGTCTACACCCATTTTCTTCTACAAATCATCACTATTTAATTTCATTTTAATCAACATTAGTCCTCCTTAATGGATTCTAGAGCTCTTCACATCCTCTAGAATCTTCCACCATCCTCCACATTTTATAGAAAATTCTTCTCTCAAGTCTTTTAAGGAATTTTAAGTTCCTTAGAAACCCTCGTCATCTATATAATCTAGTCATCCTCCATGCAAATTCAACTAGTATATAAGAGGCAAAACTTATAATATCATACCAAATTTTGTCTATTGTCTTTAAGCATCCATATTATTCATATCCAATATGTTGTCCAAGTTTTGAGTCACTGAAACAATCCAACATTCAAGCTATCAAGTGCAATTATCTTGTCAAATTGAGGCACTTTAACTATATTTGAAGGTAAATTGATTGCAATATTGAGGGATAACTATTTTATTTCAATTTTTGTTTGCATTCTCTTTGCCTACCTTGCTCAATCAAGAGTATTTAGGTGAATTTGAAATGATTCTTTAGTGATTTAGTTTACTTGAATTATCATTTCAAATTTGTATTATCATTTTAAAATTTCACCTAATACATAAATGGCAACCACAATGGGAACCCTTTGTTTAACATTATTGAGCTTCTACTATGAAAGATTGAGCTTCCAAGTAGGTTTGAAGGAGAATTTGAAGCTAGAGCTCCCAAAATCTCGTAATTTTCACTTTTAGGTTGAAACTTGAAGCATCACTCCGTGAAAATGTGAGATGGTTCTCTAGAAATGTGAGTTTGTAACTAACAATTGCGACATCATCTCTAACCACTAGGCTTGACCATCACGATCTAAGTTAATTGTTAAGTTGACTATCAAACCCTTTGCAAATTCACACTTTGTGATTCATGAGTTTGTTCTTATTAAATGAGATTTATTTCATTTGTGGTGCGACTTTGTCTTTATCTGTATTGTGTCTATGTAGGAAGCAAACTCGCAACTGCATAACCATGACATTGAATTGTGTAAATATAACAATGTGACCCAAAACACGATTTCATGTTGTTATGGTCTTTTTTCAATAAATTTGTGAACTCACAACTACAAAACTGTGACATTAACAACAAACATGACATCATAGACTTAACTGTGAAATTATTCAGGTATAAGTTTCCATTTTTGAGTTTTTTATTTATTTCAATCTCACATATCTATTTTAACAATTTTATTTATTATCGCTGTTGTTCCCAAAATCTGTCACTTGCTTTTATGGACAACATGTCGACCATTTTTGGTCCTGCAGGCCAAAATGGTCTCTTTCTTTCTTTCAAAATGTTCTGAGCAATTGAGTTTTTCAAATATTAGAGCCTTTTCAGCTAAAGAAGCCGCAGGTTCAACAGGCAGGCTTTCTTCAAAAGAAGTTCAAAACACTTAAGGCTTTTCCTTAGTGTTTTGAGAATGGTTCAACGTCGAAGTTCAATCAAAAGACTTAATGGCGGGCTTTAAAAATAAGAATGAACCGTTAAACAGATGAACCATTGAACCCCGCCTCCAAAAAGGTTTAAAGGTTCATCGCTTCAAAGGTTCAACAACTCCAGCGCGCTTAGAAAATAAAAAAGCTTCAAAAGAGTTCGCGACTTCGAAGGTTCAAAGTGCTTTAAAGGATTCAAAGAGTCAAATTGAACCATTGAACCATTGAACCTTGAACCAAATCAATTCAATGAGTTCAAAGGTTCAATGGGTTCAACGAGTTCAACGGACTTAAAGAAAAGAAGGATTCAAAGAGATAAGGTTGAATCATTGAAACTTTGAACCTTGAACCAAAATGGTTCATTGGTTCAACAGGTTCAACTAGTTCAATAAAGTTCATAGTCCTTAGAGAATAAAGAGGATTAAAGGAGTTGAGATGAACCAAATGAACCTTGAACCATTGAGCCAATGAACCAAATGGGTTCAAAGGTTCAAGGTTCAAAGCTTCGAGCAAACAAATGAAGTGAAAGATTCCAGAAGGAAGTTCAATCAAATAGTTCGACTCAAAGGTTCAAAGAATTGGTTCAACGATGCATTGAGTGCACAGAAGAAAACATTGAATTGCCGAACCATTGAACCATTAAACCTTTCAACCAAAAGAGTTCAAAGGTTCAAAGTTCAAAGAGGTTCAAGCAACTGCCAGTGACGTCCTCGCGGACGTCAAAATTAGGGTAATAGAATAACTGTTAATATTCAAAAAAAGGTGCAAAACTTGAGAATAAACTCAGTGATTAACAAAGAAAGAAGCTGAAGATGCCAGCAGGAAGCGAGAAAATAGCCCCGCGAGCTCAAATCACCATGAAAAGACAAAATGTGGCAAGGAAAGAAGGAACTACTGTAGGAAAACCACAAATATTTGCAAAGAATTTATTTCCAGTAGGTGGAACAGTTCACTAGATAGACATCAGAAAAACACAAATATTCAATGGCATGGCCTATTTTTCTTTATAGAGTAAAAGCAAATGGATAGCCGTGTAAGCGTCATGAAGAAGACCAGGCAACCCGTGCTTAGGAGGAGACATTTGAGATGATTTAAAATGCCAAAGTCAAGGCCAATAACCTATTCCAGCATAGCCCTCTCACAAAAATTTTAAATGCATTCAATACAGCATGGGTCATTTCATGAAAACAAGTGCCCAAGTCTTTCTTTCAAGGCTATATATTATAATTTCTCATGTATCTAAAGGATCTCTTGGTTATCAAAAGCGAAGCTCTGCCCAAATTGAAAGGCATTCTTGAGACTTTGAGCTCAAATTGTTAATCATATCTTTTAAGAAATTGTTCTTGTGTCTGTTTTTTGAAATACAGTCTTGCCCATTTAATCAAACAAGTAGAACAAGTGGAAGTAAGCTGAAAGATGTCCTAAAGCCAACTATTGGAGAATTTGTGCTACCATAATCGCCTTCAGTTTGTTTTGTGTAAAGGATACTAGAGAGACTTTGAGCTCTCTTTATCTTTCGTTATCCTTTACCCTGTTGTAGTTTTAGGTGCAGACTTTGAGCTACATTTAATCCTACTGTGTTACATTGTCCCAATCAATAAGAGAGACAACGAAAAGACTTTGTGCTTTCGTTGGTTTCTTGTGGTTTCTGTTACTGCCTACGAAGTCTTCCTTTGGTTTTTTGAATATTACTTTTGAAATAAGAGAAGTGCCTTCAGCCATTACCCAGGAATTATCCCCTATTTTGTGAACATCATCTATGCAAAAAAAAAAGAGATGGATGGTATGATTTCACCCATGTGTGTATTTTCAGCTTATATCATTGTAGTATAGCTTATATATTTACTATAAATTATAAAGAACCTCCCCTTGCTAAGAGGAGAGATTTATCTCATCTTGGTTGTGGTCACCACACCCATTTTGCCGCATAAATCTCCTTATGTAACCATTCTGCCATCGGTCAGTTGGTGACAAAATATTCACCCAACAATTTTTGGCAACTCGGCTGGGGAAGAACGCACAGTTTGAAGCCTCAAGCTTCAAATTGAAGCAATTCCAGTTCTTTTCCATTTCCATTTTACACTCTGGCAAATCCATGATATACACGAAGCCAAAAAGCTCAAGGTATTGTTGACCCTATATTTGAGTTGGTGCAGCTGAGTAATTTTAAGCTTTCTCCTCCACAAACTCACCTTCAGTGAACTAGGAGTTTTCCTCCTACAAACATCAGGTCCCCAATTCTAGGCAAAGTTACTCTTTCCTCTGCTTGCAAAGCTGTCTATACATATCCCACATATATTTATTATCCCTCCTTTCAATAGCCATATCATGGTAGCTCAAGGCCCCTGGGGTAATACTTTTGGTCCTCTGAATCTAACCCCACCTTTCCATGAAATACCTTGTAGTTCAAAAAAAAAATCTCTAAGTTCTATGGTGATGGCAAGGTTCATCTTGATGAACATATTACAGCCTTTTGCATAGCCTGTGGTGTGATAGGCATTGAATATGAAGACATAGCAGTCAGACATTTTGTGGAAATGTTGTAAGGCACAACTGCATACTAGTTCTATCATTTACAAGCTCAAACAGTAACTGACTGGAACATTCTAAAGGCCAAATTTGAGGCTAGGTTCAAACTTGCAAAAGTTGCACATGCCCTGTTAGCTCAGCTTAAACAAATAAAAAATGAGCCTCATGAACCCATGAGAGACTTCATTGCTAAATTTGACAAGTTAAGGAATATGATTCCCACAATTGCTCAACCGACACCTGAGAATCTCAAATGCTTCTTCATAAATTCTCAGCTTCCTGAAGTGAGCTTCTTGTTGAGGTGGACTGGCCACAAAGACCTTGTTGCAGCTCAAATTTTGGTGACTGAGCTTGAAGATGACCTTATCTTGGTAGGAAAGATAAGAAGAGGTCCTAACAGATGTAAACTTTCTTCATCTTATGAATATTATCCTGCAGGCACCACTGATCCTATGGTGCAAAAGCTAACAAATGAATTGCTAGCTCTAAAAAACAAATGGTGCAAGGGATGTCTGCTCCCTCTTCTTATCGGGATATACCAAGGAGGATGTTTCCCAACCAATCGTATTAGGGCAATGCTGCCAGAAATTAAGGGCAACCAAATCACATTCCTTCCCCACCAAAAAATCTTGCCATTGAAGCAGCACCGCTAACTCAGCAATTGGTTATCTTGAAACTAAATCTGATTTTTCTTTCCAACCTGAGTTAAACCAAGAAGATAACATTCATGACTTTGTAGAAGGCCAAGAAGAATTAGTTGGTGACTCCAACATTGGTTTCCTAAATTACCAAGATTAACCCAAAATTAAAGGAGAAGCATTTGATGGATCATACGTTGTATTTACCAAGTCCCAGAACTAGTCAACTCAATAAGCGGATAAAAGAAAAATAAGGGAAGAATGTTGAATAGCAATTTCAATTGTTAAATGAGGAATTTCACTGCCTTTCCAATCAAAGGACTCTGTGAGCAATAAAAAAAATAAGCACCTCAAGCAATCCTTCACCTTTTGCTCTAAATTCGTAGACCAGTCCCACACCCAATAAAACTTAGATTGATCGACTGTCTTCCTCTATTTTGAATTTATTTCAATCATTTGATATAATCTACCATGCTAAGAAAACCAAAATTTAAATGTCTGAGTCTGAATTCTTGCAATCCAACACTGAGCAATTGGATAGGTTAGTGTAATGCGTCAAAAATAAGACTGTCCTTGCAGGACAAGAAATTTTGAGAGTAATTCTTGGTCCCCCAAAGGATCATCTGCTTCAAATAATCTTGTTATCACTCCTCTAGCTACCCTTGGGAAGACTAAACCATTTTATGTTTCTCTGTTGATAAATGGTCGTCAGTTGAACAATTGCATTATAGATTCTGGTGCCTCTGACAATGTCATGCCTGCCAAGGTGGCAGATTATCTTGGTCTCAAGTTGACTAAGACCTTTGGGAGATGTTTCTCCATGGAAAACAAATAATTACCTCTGCTGGGACAAATCAAATATGCCTAATTTGCATTTACGGCCTTCCCAGATAAGAGAATCAAAATGACAATCCTGGTCACTGACGTCCCAGCCTCCTACAACATTCTTCTTGGGTGAAATTTTTGCTAGAATGTTGGTGGAGAATTGAGCATGGACTTGTCTGAGGCGAGGATCCCTATCAAAGGCGTCATGCAAAGGTTACTTCCTAAAAAGGAGGCAAAGTACATTGTTACTCAGACATTAGCCCTTGAAGCTCAAATTCTGTTTGAGTCTTTAGGTATAGGTAATTACTTTTTATCTACTGAAGACGTTCCTATTTCAACAGATGAAAGCTTACTAAGTGACAATCCAAAAAAATTAGATAAGACATCAGGAGAATTGGTAGGATGCAGTACAGATGAAAAAGAATCTTCCCTTTCTGATGAAGAAAAATCTAAAAGAAGATCGAATTCTGATGACGTCTGGATTCCAGAATTCGATGGCAGCAATTCCTTTACTAGTTCTGGAGTTGGAGTTGTTTTAATAGCTCTTCAAGGAGATATTTTTCCATATGCATATAAGTTGCAGTTCAACAAAACTAACAACACTGTTGAGTATGAATCTCTACTACTTAGATTAAACGTTGCTCAAGATAAAGGAGTTAAACTTCTTCATGCCAAAGGAGACGCTGAACTGGTGGTTTATTAGGTGAGAAACCTGTATCAAACTAAGAATGAGAGATTGCGACATTATCACAATCTGGTGTGTGACTGCATTAAAAGCTTTGATGCTTTTAGTATTTTTGTCGTGCCTAGAGAGTTCAACAGTCGTGCAGATTCATTGGCCATCTCTACAACTCTCTTGGTCCCTCACCAAGATTTTAAAGAGCATAAGTACACTATCAAGTTGGTCTTTTGACAAGCGTACCAGATAATGTTAACCATTGGTAGGTGTTTAATGGCGACAACCAAATCATTACTTTTTTATAACAAATAGATAGCTTTGAAAAGCTTCATTTTGAAAGCAGTGAACCTCCACCGTGGGAATCAGCTCCAAAAACAAATTCAAAAGCTGGTGAAGAGTTCCTTCATCTCAAAGGGAATAAAATTCCCAAAATATTAGTTTCTCTTGATAAACTTTTTGACAAGCATGATAGGTTTATCAAGGAACAACAAATAGATTCAAAATCCTCTAAGGATTTTGATCAAACAATTTGAGTACATAAGACAATCCAATAATGGTCAACATTGGGAATTATTGTACCCCTGATGAAAAACTCAAATTCATTACACTGCTTCACCCTTACATTGATGTTTTGGCATATTCATATGATGATTTGAAATCTCTTAGACCTGAAGAAATCAAGCACAAAATTCCTCTCAAGATTGGGTCACTGCTTCACAAGTGGAAACAAAGGCAATACAACCCCAGGATATCAGGGACCATTATTTTTGAGATACAAAAAATGTTGAATGCAAGAATTATTTTCTCAATTCATCATTCAACTTGGGTTGTGAACATAGTTCCTGTGAGAAAAAAGAATGGAGAAATTTGTCTGTGTGTTGATTTCAGAAATCTGAATTAGTCATCTTTAAAAGACAACTATCCCTTGCCCATCATGGATCATTTACTGCAGACAGTGACTGGCATCGAGATGTTATCGATGCTAAATGGTTTTTCGAGATATAATCAAGTGGAAGTTGGTTAAGCAGACCAACATAAGACCACTTTCACTACACCTTGGGGCACTTTTGCATATCGCAGAATGCCTTTTGGCTTGATCAATGCTAGCACCACCTTCCAAAGAGTGATGGATCTTGCTTTTAGAAATGAAATGAGGAAGTTCATTATGGTATACATTGATGACTTGATAGTGTTTTCTAAACATCGTTCTGATCATGTGCATCATCTACAACAAGTGCTAGAGCGATGTCAACAAAATGGTATTTCTCTTAATCATAAGAAGTCAATTTTCGGGGTTATAGAAGGTATACTTCTCAGTCACACTGTATCCTAAGAAGGCATAAAGATCGACCCAAAAAGGGTCAAATCCATTCAAAAGCTTGCTCTTCCTGCTAGTAAGATCGCAGTCCACTCTTTCTTTGGAAAGGTGAATTTTCTGTGAAGGTTCATTCCTGAATTCATAGAGAAGACTCACCACATTGTCAATATGATGAAGGGCAAAGCTACTTTCAGCTAGACTGAAGAAGGCAAATTAGCATTTCAAGACATCAAGGAAGCTATCACCCACACACAATTCTAGTTTTTCCTGATTACACCAAAGATTTTGTGATGTATAGCTATGCTTTTGAACATACACTTTCAGCCATCTCGGTTTAGCAAAACAAAGAAGGCATGGAGTCTCCCATATCTTTCATGAGTTGTCTGCTCAAAGCTCATGAGATGAAGTATTCAAACATGGAGAAGCATGCTTATGTTATGGTAAAAGTAGTAAAGCACTTCCATTTTTACATCCTAAACTCGCACACTGTTGCTCTTGCTCCTGATACAATAGTCAAGTCCATCCTGACTCAACAAGAATTTAGAACTAAAAGGGGTAATTGGATTGCCAAAATCTAAGAGTTTGATCTTGTTATCAAACCTACAAAGCTTATGCAGGGAAGGGGTCTCTACCAATTAATTACTGATAACATACTAGAAGAAGCAGAGCATGAAGAAATAAAAGTTGAAGACACACCAATAGTTCTATTTGTCACCACTACGAATGAGTGGTCTTCGAATATTGCTCATTTCCTTACCTATGGTGAGTGTCTTGCTCACCTGTCTCATAAAGAAAAGTAGACTATTAAGTTGAAAGCTGCCAACTTTGTCCTGTGAGACAATAATATGTATGAGAGGAACCTTGATGGGGTATTCCTTTGTTGCGTGGATAAAGTGCAGTAGAACAAACTTTTGGAGTCCTTCCACAATTTGGCTTGTGGAGGACATTTTTCTATTCCTGTGACTGCCCATAAGATTCTATGATCCAAGTATTATGGGCTTACTTTATTTCAAGATTCATATGCTTAGGTGCGTAGATGCAAGCTGTATGAGCAGTTCATTGGCAAACCCAAGTTGGTTGCGTTATCTCTCAAGCCTGTGATAATATAAGAGTCATTTCAGCAATGGAGAATTGATTTCATTGGCACTGTAAATCCATCCTCGACTGTTGGACATGATTATGTCCTTACAACCACATACTACTTTACCAAGTGGGTGGAAGTCATTCCAATCAAGCATGCCACTTCAGAGGTGGTATGTAATTTTCTCAAGGAAAACATTATTTCCAGGTTTGGAGTCCCAACCAAGATTCTAACAGACAATGCAGTTTGTTTCTATTCTCATGAGATCACCTAGTTTTGCTACTATTATGGGATTATTCTCTCCCAGTCTTTTGACTACTATCCACAAGAAAATGGTCAAGCAGAATCAAGCAACAAGAACTTGGTGACCATTATCAGGAAGCTGGTGGATGACAATCAAAGAACCTAGCATAAAACATTGCTTGATGCTTTATGGGTAGACAAAATTACACCCAAGAGAGCAATTGGTATGTCCCCATTTCAACTTCTATATGGTCTCAATGTAGAGATACCAATCACCCTAGAATTACCAGCATTAAAGTTAGCAAAGGCAGTGTATGGAACGCCATTTACTCTACCTCACAGTGGGCAACATCAAAAGCACTTCAATCCTTGAAGTATCAGATAAGTCCATTTGTATATATGTGCATCTTTCTTTGTTTTGTGTTTTTCATTTGTTCTTGGTGCCATTTAGTTTTTGGCACCTTTCTTTTTGGGTAAGCATGACTCCATATCCCAATGGCATAGATGAAGGCACTGAGATTCTAGTTACTAGTCCCTTCGATTGCTTCAGTTTCTAATCAATGTAAGTTCTCCAACTAAAGCCAGCTGTTGTTTCCAAAATTTGTCACTTGATTTTGTGGACAACATGTCGACCATTTTTGGTCCTGCAGGCCAAAATGGTCTCTTTCTTTCTTTCAAAATATTATGAGCAATTGAGTTTTCCAAATATTAGAGCCTTTTCAGCTAAAGAAGCTGCAGGTTTAATAGGCGGGCTTTCTTCAAAAGAAGTTCAAAACACTTAAGGCTTTTCCTTAGTGTTTTAAGAATTGTTTAATGCCAAAGTTCAATCAAAAGACTTAACAACAGGCTTCAAAAATAAGAATAAATCGTTGAATCGATGAACCATTAAACCCTGCCTCCAAAAAGGTGCAAAGTTTCATCACTTCAGAGGTTCAACGACTTCGGTGCGCTTAGAAAATAAAAAAGCTTCAACAGAGTTCACGGCTTCAAAGGGGTGAAAGTGCTTCAAAGGATTCAAAGAGTCAGAGTGAATTGTTGAACCATTAAACCTTGAACCAAATCGGTTCAACGAGTTCAAAGGTTCAACGAGTTCAACAGACTTAAAGAAAAGAAGGATTCAAAGAGATAAGGTTCAATTATTGAACCTTTGAACCTTGAACCAAAATGTTTCATTGGTTCAACGAGTTTAATAAAGTTTAGAGTACTTAGAGAATAAAGAGGATTCAAGGAGTTGAGATGAACCAAATGAACCTTGAACCATTGAACCGATGAACCAAATGGGTTCAAAGGTTCAAGGTTAAAAGCTTCGAGCAAACGAATGAAGCGGAAGATTTCAGAAGGAGGTTCAATTGAATAGTTTGACTTGAAGGTTCAAAGGATTGGTTCAATGATGCCTTAAGCGCACTGAAAAAACATTGAACTATTGAACCATTGAACCATTGAACCTTTCAACCAAAAGAGTTCAAAGGTTCAAGGTTGAAAGAGGTTCAAGCAACCGCTAGTGACATCCCCACATACGTCAAAATTAGGGTACTAGAATAATTGTTAGTATTAAAAAAGGGCGCAAAACTTGAGAATAAACTCAATGATTAGCAAAGAAAGAAACCAAAGACGCCAGTAGGAAGTGAGAAAATAGCCTCGAGAGCTCAGATCACCATGAAAAGACAAAATGTGGCAAGGAAAGAAGGAACGACTGCAAGAAAACTATAAATATCTGTAAAGGAGTTATTTTCAGTAGGTGGAATAGTTCACCAGATAGACATCAGAAAAACATAAATATTCAATGGCACGGCCTATTTTTCTTCATAGAGTAAAATCGAATGGAAAGCCGTGTAATGCTCATCAAGAAGACCAGGCAACCCATGCTTAGGAGGAGACAATTGAGATGATTTGAAATGCCAAAGTCAAGGCCGATAACCTATTCCAGCATGGCCCTCTCATAGAATTTTAAAATGCATTCAATACAACATGGGCCGTTTCATGAAAACAAGTGCCCAAGTCTTTCTTTGAAGGCTATATATTTTAATTTCTCATGTATCTAAAGGATCTCTTGGTTATCATAAGTGAAGCTCTACCCAAATTGAAAGGCATTTCCGAGACTTTGAGCTCAGATTGTTAATCATATTTTGTTAAGTGAATGAGAAAACAAGCAACTTCTCAGACTTTGTGTTGGAATAAGCTTGTGTCTTTTAGGAAATTATTCTTATGTCTATTTTTTGAAATGCAGTCTTGCCCATTTAATCAAACAAGCAGAACAAGTGGAAGTAAGATAAAAGATGTCTTGAAGCTAACTGTGGGAGACTTTGTGCTGCCATAATCGCCTTCAGTTTGTGTTTTGTGTAAAGGATACTAGAGAGACTTTGAGCTCTCTTTATCCTTCATTATCCTTTACCCTGCTGTAGTTTTAGGTGTAGACTTTGAGATACGTTCAATCCTACTGTGTTACTTTGTCCCAATCAGTAGGAAAGACAATGAAAAGACTTTGTGCTTTCGTTGGTTTCTTATGGTTTTTGTTACTGCCTAGGAAGTCTTCCTCTAGTTTTTTGAATATCACTTCTGAAAGAAGAGAAGTGCCTTCAGCCATTACCTAGGAATTATCCCCTATTCTATTAACATCATCTTTGAAAAAAGAGAGATAGATGGTATGATTTCACCCCTGTGTGTATTTTCCGCTTATATCATTGTAGTATAGATTTTATAATATATATATATATATATATATATATATATACTGTAAATTATAGGGAACCTCACCTTGTTGAGAGGAGAGATTTATCTCATTCTGGCTGTGGTCACCACACCCATTTTGTCGCATAAATATCCTTATGTTGTGGTTGATGTAACCATTTTGCCATCAGTCAAATAGTGACAAAATATTCACCCAATAATAGCAACAAAACATTGAATCTTGGGTCTATGATTTTGTATATACATATACTATAAATTATAGGTAACCTCCCCTTGCTGAGAGGAGAGATTTATTTCATTCTGGCTATGGTCACCACACCCATTTTGCTGCATAAATCTCCTTATGTTGTGGTTGATGTAACCATTTTGCCATCAGTCAGCTAGTGACAAAATACTTACCCAACAATAGCAACAACATTGAATCTTGGGTCTATGATTTTGTATTTAGTTTATTTTCTAACTTGTCTCTGTAGCAAATTTGTGTTTATGTAGTTGTGACTTCATATTGTGGAAATGTGAAATTGACTCTCTGATACATAGCTTTGTTGTATAACTATGTTTTTTCAAATTCAACCTTTTTTGTAAATCTATAATTTTAATTTCTTTTGTAAAATCCGTCAAAGTCTCAGTTTTGACATGCATATAATTAGTTTTATTTTTTAACACTTTTTTGTAGGTTTACCTTTGGAGAGACCAATCAAAATATACTAACAATCTATTTTACAGGCTGCTTGTCAAATATTTGGTATTTTGAAACCATTTTGATAAATTTTCTTATCACATCTTAATCAGGGTTAATTAATTAACTTTCTTGCTTATCTAAATTTCAATTACTTTAGCATACTTTTTGGTTGCATGTTTATTACCTGAGGCTAGGTGATGTATGCTCTCCCTTGCACCTGTAGGGTAATTCTTGGGGATCAAAAATCATCAATAAACTTCCACATTTTTATTTTCTAGGGGCAACATGACATGGAATTCATCCACATGCACTTGTCATAGTCTTAGGGGGATTATGATGTGGATTTCACCACCACACACAAGACCACACTTTGTGTTATAATGGAGTATAAATATCAGGGACAATTATCGTTAAGCTAAGTGAAACTCCCTATACAAGATTATGTGGAGTGAGGAGATAACACTCCAACATGCAAGCATCAGACAACACCCTACTTAG
This sequence comes from Torreya grandis, assembly GCA_037957365.1. Classification (NCBI taxonomy): domain Eukaryota; kingdom Viridiplantae; phylum Streptophyta; class Pinopsida; order Cupressales; family Taxaceae; genus Torreya; species Torreya grandis. Next base: position 1,094,395 of record JARHVA010000873.1, on the reverse strand, counting down.
ACTTAAGCTCTATGTATTGATAGGTGTTTAAGAAACTCTCTTAGACAACCAATCAAACTTAGAATAAGACCCCTTGGCCACAATAAACATCCAGGGTAGGGAAAAGAGTATTCTCAAAGATTACTCACTAGGTACATATGGTGAGAGAGGGTTGGGAGACCAATCTAGTCACCTCTCATCGTGAGTCATTTGGTGGATTAGGTGTTGAGTTGCACTCTTGTGTTAATCACTAGCATAGGCTTGTGGGTTGTTTGCTCTTTTTTATGTGTTATTGAGGCCAGTGTTGTTTACAAAACTTACACCCTGCACACAAACTAATTACCTAGTCAAAACTCAACTCTAGGATAAATCTAATCATTGACCAATCCACCATCATCATATAGTCACACCTTATCCTAGTTATAACCTTGTCACTCTTCATCATCTTGTCTTATCTCACCTTGGTCAAAACATCCTCATCTCATCTCATCTTAGTCGAACCCTATCACACATCCTTTTGTTTAAGCTTGTCTTAATCATTGTCTCATCTTGTCCTGTCACTTGTCTTAATCTTGTCTAAATTGCCTAGCCATCAAGTCATTCGCCTATTGACTTGGTCATCCCTTATAAGACCTAGTATTCCTCTTGACATATTCATAACTCATATCCCTCTTAGTTATCCATATTGACATGGTTTAAACCCATCTACCTCCTAGTCAACCTTGTTCACTAGTTAAACACATCCTATCCACCTTGTCTACCTTCAACAAACTTGTCTACACCATCACCTTGAGCTAATTCTTATTGAAATTTACCTTGATTAGTTAGGGATACCCTCCCTTGGTCAACATTTGCTCTAGACCCATCATTCTATTGGTTTGAACTTATCACATGTCATGGTTTTGCTATCACCTACCATTTTTCTAGTTTTAGTACATGTCATCATGAAGATAGCACCTATCATTTTATCGATTTGAATCTAACACTCATTGCCATCCACATCAAAAATTACTATTGTCTAACCTAGTTGAAACATAGTGAGCCATACCTTATTGTCATTTAAACTAATCATACTAGCTCCAATATTATAAACCCCTTTGCTCAAATTCATACCTTGTCATAACATTAGTCATCTTCCATATCAAACCAATCATCCTAAAGGCAAACTTAATCTATTACTCACATACCCAAAACATCAATCCACATAACATCCATATACCTAGACATTCCATCCATCATCCCAAATAAGCCATAAGTCCACCTCAATTGTAATCAAAATGTTTAATCCACCTAACATCCCCTAGACTTAATGCCTCTTCGTGTCCTCAACATCTTTATTCTAACCCCCATCAATTCAAAGTCCAATCCCATCATTACCTCATTATACAACATCACCTATAGCCTAAGCTTATCAATACCTATACTTACCAATCATCCCTAATCCCATCAATTTTATAAAATCTTACCTTGGTCCACATTGTCAACAACTCTTTTCACATGTCATAGTCACCATGATACGCTTACTTGCATCTAAACTTAGTTAAGATTGAATCATACACCCCATCAAATCTTATCATCCACTTAGTCCAATCTCATCATCCAAGTCATCAATCCCAACTTGAGCACATTATTTAAATCACTTGAGCTAGTCTAAATCAAGTCAAGTCAACCCCATCGAAGGTCATTTAAGTCCAAGTCATGTCACTTTGGCTAGTCAAACCTAGCCCCTACCTTAATCAAATCTTAGAGTTTGTCCTAGCTCATCATTGAAACATCAATCAAGAGTTTAACTAGCTCACATTCTACCCTAATTTGCTTAAGTTTGTCCAATTGACACCTATCACACCCCATCAAATGTCTCACACCACAAAATCAAACTTGAAACCAAACTATAAGTAAGCCTTTGTCAAATAGTTCAATATCCAAATTTGATCCAAACACTCCACAGTCACATGATTTATCCTTTCTCCCATCTTAATCCATGGCCTCCAAAACATATTTGGATGTCACCCTAATCAAAATATATATATTCACCAACAAGGAGGCAGTCCTTTTATGGCTCTTATAAATGGGTACCTAGCTTCCTACAAACTTCAACCCCATAAAACCTATTTTACCTCAAAGGCAAAATTCCCCATCCTTCCCCATCAACATCAATCTTCTCCTAGTCTCTGTGCCAACCCATCACAGTCAAACCTTTCATCCATCAATCATAGTTTTGATCATGACGTTCCCCATCATACTAGTAAGGGATTTCTATCCTAGCAAACCTATTCAATACCAATCTACCCCCTAATCTATGTTGAATAACATCATCTCACTGGATATACCCTGAATAATTATCCAATCTAGAGTGTAATGCTTCCATGTCCAATCAAAGCTGTGAAGAGAGACAATATAGTCATCTCCCCATATCCTTGGAAACCATATTTTATCAACTAATCATTGCTGACATGATTGTCTTCCTAGACACAAGGCCTTTAGATCCAACCAAACCTAAGCCCTCCGGGTATAGATAAATACAATGTTGTAAATACCATAAAACCTAGGGGAATTCTATTAACAAATGTCATAATTTTAAAATGACATCCAAGATATCATTGATTTCAATGACATAAAAATCAAGAACAAATCAAATGATTCCATATATGTGAGTCAAAAAGAAGGGGTATGTCAAGAATGTCAAGATTCATTTATTGATCATGATAAATCCCTTCCACTTCCAAACCAAGGGCAAGACAATAAACCTATCTTTATGAAACTCATATTCAATAAAAAATCCATCGTTCACCAACCATCTACCTTCCATCCATCACATCATATCCCTCACTTCCAAAGTCACTTCGTCTTAACGCCTCCATCACCAAATGAAAAGTGAAGAGGATACATGTAGACAACATTATCCAATAGGCCCTCTTTGTGACCTGATCAAAACATCATATAGTATCATCACATCATTAATATCATTCACATCAATGTCAAGGTTAGTGTTAGATCCAACATCAACATCATTTTCATCAGGATAAATTATGTCATCAACATCCAAATCCATATAGCATTCCACATCAAAATCATTATCCCTTGTAGATGTCGAAGATCATGTTGACACCCACCTTTTTTAGGACATCTTTTTTTTAACCTATAGCAAGGCATGTCTCTAGATGTATGAGGATGATAATGTCATAATAGTAACTATGGGACTTCAATATGAGATCTCAACTGATGATTATCATAATGGGTTTGGTCCAGATTTGGATGTGTGCCTTACAATGACCCTTAGAGACCCTTTTATGAATCTTGAGGATGTTCTCATCGACATTAAAGTTGAGCCTCCTAGTACCATCTATGAAGATCATGTTTCCCATTCTCTCTTCATCGACCTCACCAATCCTTTCCCTTCACCTTCATCCATCATTGATCCTTACCCCTTAATAGTCACTTCATCACACTCCTCAACAGGGATAAACAAGAGCATGCATCATTCAACCCTTTTCAAAGCAATAAATCATGTACCAAATATGTCAGTATCTAGGATAATAATCAAATAAGTAAACATAATACTCAAGTCAACTTTGATCCAACAATAATTCAAAGTCCAAACAAGTTAAATGTGTTGGGAAATAAACCAGAAGCACACAATTTGATTACCAAACCAAGCAACTTAATATGCGGAAATTAACCAGATTCACCAAGTAACTAGAATTCAGAATAACACAGCATATGAGAGACAATACACAACTTGTATTAACGCTTTATACAGAAAATAATACAATAAAGAAGATGCCACTTCTTCTCCACCACCTCTTCAGAGGCTCGCCACACCTCAAGTGAACAGTAATTCTTCTCCCCAAAGCTCTCCCTCTCAGGTCCCAACACCCAACTCAAATACAGAGTTGGTGTTCACCTCCCGTGCTCCACGCACACCCCAAGTGCTCCACGCACTCCACAAGTACTCCACGTACTCAACAAGTACTCAAGGTACTTCAAGCAGATCTCCCATGAACCTGCAATAACCTGCACTTCAACAGACCATACTTATGGAAGGAACTCCCTTGGCTTCCTCTCTTGCTCTATCCGAGTACACACCTGTACTCCAAGTAGATCCTGCCTGATACTGCTCCCTATTGTGTTGTTGTCTATATGATCTTGCACACCTGCAAATCAAACAACGGTTTTGCTCACCTGTGAACCTTGACCTTGCACACACATACACCTGCAGATCAATGATCTTACTTACCATGTAGATCTCCTATATAGGCCATGCAACTGTGACCAAGATCCTACACTCCTGAAGAATCCCACTGACTCTCCAAAACCAACACCTACACCTGGTACTGTGGAACTAGGAGGAACACCCTTGCTCACCTCACACACAGAAGGAACAAACTTTGCTCAACTCAAACTAGAACACTTTACCAATACAACCATGAGTCTATTATATAGATCTCGTCAAACAATAATTAGACATCTAATTACAATAATTAGATCCGCAGCTATGAGTCTAAAATTAGCACTCATCATGCAAACACTTGGTTCGTCAACCAACTGCCCGTAATTAACTCACAGTCGAACCACACAGGCGACCGACGTCGGTCCCTGTCTGCCTGGAGGTGACCGACGTCGGCCGATATATGACCGACGTCGGTTGCTTCTCTATGCTATTCTACCGACGTCGGCTGATCAGACTGACCCCAGCTTCTCTGCAACTCAACAACCTTCAGCAACCTCCTCTCTTGTTTGCATCAGTGAAGCTTTTAGCTCCACAACCTAACAATCTCCCACTTGGAGATAAACAGCTGCACTGTACCTGTACCTGTACCCCGTCTAATCTGTTTCTTGGTTTGTATCCCTCTTCAAGCTCCCACCTGAAGACAACCCACCACACATCCCGTAGTGTACCACCTGTCATTCGAGTACCCTGCCACATCCGAACCTACAACACCTGTAGTGAAGTCCTGACCCTGCATAGCAACACCTGCTGCCGGTCCCTCTCAAAAAACCTGAGAACCCACTTCCCCGAATTGGCTCCTAACTCTGACAGCTCCCACTGCATGGGAATACTCAGGTCTATACCAGACCTCATGTGATTTCAGACACTGTACCTGTCCAGCCCTTAGTGTGCTCCGACTCTGCATCTCGAACCTTGCCAACACCTGATTCACATCAGCTCCCACTGGAGACAAAATCTACCTGTGATCTCCATGTCTCCCATGTCAAAGAATTTCGCTGCTCCAAACTCCTCATGACATGACACTGAACTAATCTTACCCTTAACTCAGCAAAACCCTGTATGTACTAACCCTACTAGCAAATATACCATCCACATACAGCAACAGAATGATGTCGCGACTCATCATCCACCTGGTAAGACAAACCACAGTAGTTACCCTGACATTGACTGAAGCCATGCTTCATCCTCCACCTGTCAAAACCTGTACCACTGTCCTGCAGCTCCTCAAGACCATATGCCTGGTCTTCCGTCTCACGTATCCGTTCTTTCTATTCTTCTACTAAGGAATCCATTCGTCTCTGTGCTTTCATCCAGCTGGAAAACCTACCAAAACTCCCGTTTGGTTCTGCATCATATCCCTGCCTAGCTCCCACCTGTTTCCTGGATCCTTCCTGCTCTACAATCAGCAACAAGTATGAAGAAGAGGAACACGAATTTGAGGACCTACTTATGCCTTCAGTCCTCCATATGGGTGTTTGAGACTCCTTGACAACATGCTGTCCACCCAAAATTCGTTATAGTGACCGACCTCGGCCACCCCACAGTCTGCATCCGACCGACGTCGGTTCCATGTGTCTGTCCCTGACTACCAACCTGCCAGCGCTGGTGTCCCTACTGTCGACGTCGGTCCTCCTGACCGACATCGGTCTTACATACTGTCGACGTCGGTCTTCTGACCGACGTCGGTCTTATCTTGCCTGACATCACCGGCTTCGGTCTGCACATGATCGACATCGGCACCTGTCTGTTCGACGTCGGTTCCTCCTGACCGATGCCGGTACCTGTGTTCGCCTGTGAGTGATGACTTTTTACCCGCGAGCTTCTTTGAATCAAAACACATGTCCAAACTGCTCTGCTCAGAAGTATCCAGCCCCATCCACTGGTTTCTGTCTGCCATCTCCTCCAAGTACACCAAGGCTTTCCAGTTCTTAAGCCTGTCAAATATATCTGTCTTTCGCTTAAGAACATGCATCTCCTTCCTGCTCATGTGACCAAGCCTACGAAGCCACGTCTCTGCAATAGAAGAAGAATCAGTAATATAAACAAGTAGATAAAGTATACCTGTTTTCTTACCACCAGCTAATTCAAGTGCTACCGCTGTGAGAGTTCTTGTGCATCTCTCATCACCCAATCTTTCTGAAGAAATTAGCCATATCTCCAAACTTGGGACCTGCATGACCTTCATCAACACCTATGTGTTGGCCGCCTACAATTTCAGCTTCACTTCCCCTTTGGCAAGGCTCACCAGCTCCTCTACCTGGGGATGCATGGAAAGAGGCAACCGAATCTTTTATCCAAGATTCAACTTTATCCAAGAAACCTCCTAGAGCATCCTGTGCAACAACACCTGCAACATCTGCTTCTTCAGTTTCTTCATGCTGATCTGCTACCAACCAACAATATCCTTTTACCTGCTCTTTCTTTCCATCGGACCGTGAGTGACCGTCTGTGCTTTTCAACTCCTCCATTCTTAGCTTACTTTGATCTGTCGTTGCTCTACTCCCACTCGATCAGAAATCCCTGAGAGTGACCTGTAACCAAACACAAAACCTGCTTCCTGCAACCTTAGCTCTAATACCACTTGTTGGTATCAAGCTCAAGAACCTACAACCAAGGCTCTGATACCACTTGTTGGGAAATAAACTAGAAGCACACAATTTGATTACCAAACCAAGCAACTTAATATGCGGAAATTAACCAGATTCACCAAGTAACTAGAATTCAGAATAACACAGCATATGAGAGACAATACACAACTTGTATTAACACTTTATACAGAAAAGAATACAATAAAGAAGATGCCACTTCTTCTCCACCACCTCTTCAGAGGCTCGCCACACCTCAAGTGAACAGTAATTCTTCTCCCCAAAGCTCTCCCTCTCAGGTCCCAACACCCAACTCAAATACAGAGTTGGTGTTCACCTCCCGTGCTCCACGCACACCACAAGTGCTCCACGCACTCCACAAGTACTCCACGTACTCAACAAGTACTCAAGGTACTTTAAGTAGATCTCCCATGAACTTGCAATAACCTGCACTTCAACAGACCATACTTATGGAAGGAACTCCCTTGCCTTCCTCTCTTGCTCTATCCGAGTACACACCTGTACTCCAAGTAGATCCTACCTGATACTACTCCCTGTTGTGTTGTTGTCTATATGATCTTGCACACCTGCAAATCAAACAATGGTTATGCTCACTTGTGAACCTTGACCTTGCACACACATACACCTACAGATCAACGATCTTACTTACCATGTAGATCTCCTATATAGGCCATACAACTGTGACCAAGATCCTACACTCCTGAAGAATCCCACTGACTCTCCAAAACCAACACCTACACCTGGTACTGCGGAACTAGGAGGAACACCCTTGCTCACCTCACACACAGAAGGAACAAACTTTGCTCAACTCAAACTAGAACACTTTTCCAATACAACTATGAGTCTATTATATAGATCTCGTCAAACAATAATTAGACATCTAATTACAATAATTAGATCCGCAGCTATGAGTCTAAAATTAGCACTCATCATGCAAACACTTGGTTCGTCAACCAACTGGCCGTAATTAACTCGCAGTCGAACCACACAGGCGACCGACGTCGGTCCCTGTCTGCCTGGAGGTGACCGACGTCGGTCGATATATGACTGACGTCGGTTGCTTCTCTATGCTATTCTGCCGATGTCGGTTGATCAGACCGACCCCAGCTTCTCTGCAACTCAGCAACCTTCAGCAACCTCCTCTCCTGTTTGCATCAGTGAAGCTTTTAGCTCCACAACCTAACAAAATGATCAGCCAAATCAAAAAGCATCATCCGCTATTGAAAACTTCTTCAAGGCACTAGGGGATCGTCCAAGTCAAATTCATAATCAACAAAGTCAAATGTCAAATTCCCATGGTGAAACCTTATTTAAGGCACCAAAGGATAATCAAAATCCAATAAAATTATCAAGCTCAAATGACTCCAAAAGTAATATCAATATGGCCGACAATATTCCAAGTACTCATATCAAAGAACAAAAAAGTTTAAAAGCCTTGGATACTTGAAAACTATTGTCATTTAGCACAAATAAAAAACAATGCAACAATCATCTCCAATGGCATGTGTAACTATTATTTCCAACTCCCAACCACCCATCACACCTTCATATCAAAAACCATACCCTAATATCCACATATCCCATGCGGCATCATCCCTCATAGGGTTTATGAAGATACCTAGCTAAGATGTTTGGAGGAGTCAAAATAAGAGTCAAGAAAGGTCATGACAGTTCTCTAGGACCAGCTTCATTTGTAGATTAATATCATTAGCATCATGCATATCTCATATTTCCAACATGAAGAGATGACATAAAATGACCCCATCCTTGTACATTGTTGTACATAGTCATAATCTAGAAAAAAAAAAAAAATCATTCAACCAATGGTGAAAACCAGTTTTTTGACGCTTTTGGCAAGTATCATGATGAAAACTAGTTTCTAGCATCATGGTAAAATAATCCATTATTTGCGAGTACCTCAACACTTGGTGGTAAAATCCACTTCCTCCCTACAATCATATCCTAAAATCCATTTCAACCCCATCTGTGTCACATTCTTAAACTTTTAACCATCCAAATCTATCCTATCCATTCGCCCACCATCCCTATCTATCCTAAACATCTTGTGCCATCATACTTTCCATCTTATTGCATCTGTCTTTTCTTCCCATCTTGACTTTGGTAAGGTAGTGGAAGATGTATTGAGACTTGTTCTAAGAACATATTGACATATCCTTTAAGCGACACTCAAGTGACTAGACTTTTGTTCCCTCACAATGTGGTTCTTAGATATTCATAATTCATCCCTTGTCATCCCTCGTGCCAATTGAGTACTACTCTAATCCTTTCAGCATTCCATCCACCATCATTTCTCATCTTGGTTGTTAGGCTCAGTGCTCCCCTTTGCTAGTAACCCCCTTTTGTACATACATAACCCAAAAAGATTAAAAATCAGAAAATCCATAAAATTTAGAAACATCCCATTTATCTTGTCCTATGTCCTAAACCATCCATATCCCTATCTAAAATCTAGATCCTAGTCCAAATTCACATCATGAACATCACTATGTCATTAGTGCTCCATGTCAACCTCGTAAGACTTAGTCCAACTTATTTTACATCACTCATCACAATCCTATGAGCTTGCTCAACAGTCAAATCATAATCACCCCATTTGCCTAAGTCAATCTCATTATGAGATCACATTATCAACCCCACCATTATCAACCCATCCAACCTTGAGAAAATTCCATCTAATTGCATAATTGAGCTTGTCTTATCAATTTAAACTATTTTCTAGCTTAACACCTGCACCTGTCAAATTACAAGATTTAAACTCCCCATCTAAGCCAAAACAAGTCAAACTTGGGGTTACATTAGCCAACCCCATATTAATCAACTAGCTCATGTTCCAAATTTAAATTTTTTCAAGCACACCTTGTTCAAATCTCATTACAAATAATATTTAAAGTCAAAACTTTGATCAAATCAAGTTTATCAATCCTTATCTAACACATCATCCAATCATCCCTCAAATTTAACCCCATGTTTCATATCATTGTCACATCGAATCATATCTTGACCACTCATAATGTAGCCCTTTCATCAATACAACAGACAAGACATTGATCACACAACAACTATGTATATAGATACTTGTGCGTTCTTGATGATGTCTGATTTGTTTGAATGTCTTTTATCATGCATACATATGTTTTTACTTATCCATATTGGTCTATTTTTTTGCACATGTTCATTTACATGTCTTTGATTAAGCATGTTACGAATATCTTTGTGCATCTTTTGTCTTATCATTTTACCTTTTATCATCTTTGTACAAGAGCATATGGCAAACATGTTATATTGGTTCCTTATACCAACATTGCATTATGCCATGTGCTAATTGTGCATTATTTTTTACCTTTGTGTCTTTTATATATGTATAACATGCACTCTAACAAAATGTCATCGTGGTCATAAATATATCATGGTGCATACTGCCTAGTGCTACATTAAAAAGGATTGCTAAGACTATGATGATCAATGACTTGTTGCAATAATGAAGAATGGATGGATGTTTAAAGACAATAGACATCTATATCCTCTCATCAATCACATCCACAACATCTAAAATCCAATATCTAGCTAATGTCCTCTAATCAATCTTTTATCATATGTCTAGTCAACAACATCACAAATCAACTATCGATCAAATCATCAAATCAACCATTTGAGTCAAATCATCTATCTAACAACTAACATCTCTAACAATCCATCATCATCATCCTCTAGTCTATCATGTCGTCTCTCATCATTATTCATTCTCAGGGAGAACTACATCAACACGAGGTCTTTTGAGACTATTTAGGCATCACTTGGTCACTTCAAAGTGCCTAAGGACAACTCAGTTTCACTAACCAATTCTTCTCCTTTTTCCCTTGGTCACTCAATCATATCATTTCTCACTCATGCTCTCATCATCACTTGACATATGCTTTGAGCTACACCCATCAAATATTTAATCAATATTAATAAATCATTGTCTTATTCCGACTGAAACTCTCCTTGGCATGCATCCTTACTTGGGATATGTCTAAAGCTCACAACCTTTTATCATCATCTTGTTATAACTTATTCCTATTTGGCGTATGTGTAAAACTATGACACCATCATTTTCACTCCCTCGCATATGTTTTTTCTTGGGGCATCATCAATTTATAACTCATTGCTTGCATCAATCTTATTCTTCATCATCACCTCTATTATTTATCGTCTTCACAGCATCCCAACCCCTATTCTCTATTCACGCAACCTGCCCCTTGTTTCCTATTTTTAGTGGCCACTCATATTATCCCTCCTTGCATCTCCCCTCAAGGGGGCATCATCTGTCTTAAGTTACTAACATTCAGCCATGACCATCTTTCTTATTTGAAAGACCATCACTTCTTCTAGTCACAATGGCCTTTCAATGAGGGGCAAAATATATACATCTATATTTGTTCACTCATTCATCATGCTAATTTCATCCATAATTATCCTACCATAATTGTAGTTTAACATCCCCTTTATCCCGCATATTGTGTATCAACCTTATACCATCCCATGTCAATTAATCCCCTACTAACAATCTCATTTATCACTAATCCCACTTATCCATTATTTTGTAAAATTTAAATTCATTCCTACCTACCCTCACCTACCCCCACTTTCTCCTATAAATCACATTTCTAATCACTATCTAATCTCTTTATAATCATCATTATTCCTCCTTAATTTATTATATAGCTCTATGTATCCTCTAGAATCTTCCACCATCCTCCACACTTGCTATAGAATTCTTCTTTAGAATCTTCTAAGGAATTTTAAATTCCTTAGAAATCCTTCCTTGTCATCTATATAACGTAGTCATCCTTCAATAAAATTCAACTAACATATGAGGTGAATTTTATGATATCATACCAGATTTTATTTGTTGTCTTTAAGCATTCATATCATCCATAACCAATATGTTGTCCAAGTTTTGAGTCACAAGACAATCCAACATTCAAGCTATTAAGTGCAATCATTTTGTCAAATTGGGGCACACCAACTATACTTGGCGGTAAATTGACTATAAGATTGAGGTATAATTATTTTATTTCAATTGTTATTTGCATTATATTTACCTACCTTACCCAATCAAGAGTATTTAGGTGAATTTGATTTGATTTTGTAGTGATTTGGTTTACTTGAATGATCATTTTGTATTTGCATTATCAAATTGAAATTTTACCTAATACAAGGGGGTTGTGTAAAGAGAGAGTGTAAATCTACAGTTGTAATTAATTTGTAAAGTGTCAATACTACCCTTGTATATAATAATATTAGAAATATTTGTAATATTATTATATCATAATTCTATAGTATATATCATATAAAAATTTAATATAAAATATGAATATATTTTTATATGTATATCATATATATTAATATTAATAATAATATTCTTAATATATATAAATTAAAATATTAAATTAAATATTAATATTCTAATAAATTATATAATATGATAATAATTATTAATATATTAAATTTATAGGGACATCGGGAGGTCTTGCTATTTTATGAGTGCCCTATAAAATTAAATTTGAAATGGTTGAATCTGGTCCTCATTGGCAATTCTGTAAAATCTCTTGTATGTTTTTTGACATGAGTTTTTTCTTATGTAATGTTTACGGTCTTAATGATCAAACTGCCAAGTTGCAACCATGGGCAGAACTCAATTACCTTTGTGCTTGTTTTACAAATGCTGAGATTGCCCTCGGTGGGGATTTTAATGCCATCCTTCATCATTCGAAAAAGATTGGAGGTAAACGAATGGGGTCTTTAGCGAACCAAGATTTTGCTCATTTTATTGCCAACAATGATTTTTTAGATTTACCACCAAAGGAGGCTCTTTCACTTGGAATAATAAAATAGGTGAAGACCAAAACATTCGGGAATGCTTGGATAGATTTCTTGTCTCAAACTCTTGAATGTCCCAAAATTGGTTGACAAAATCTTTCATCGTATCCTTTGTTGGCTCTGATCATCTTCCTATTGTTCTTTCTATCAGTGTTGATAAATCTCCTCCACATTGCCCCTTCAAATGGGAAAAGATGTGGCTCAGGGATTGAACTCTCATTGGGCTAGTGCAAAACTGGTAGCAACAATGTCATAAATTCTCATTCTCCCATGTTCCAAATAGCCAAAAAACTACAATTTATCAATGGTAAAATGAAAGAGTGGAATATCAATTGTTTTAAAAATATTTTTTAGGAGAAAGTTAGAGTGGAAGCAGATGTGGATAATTTGAGTCGCTCTATTTTCCAAGATGGCATGGGTCAAGCCCCTTATAGGAAAGAGAAAGTGTTATTAGCAAAGTATGAAGAATTGCTTTTGAGGGAAGAAATATTCTGTAGGCAAAAATCTAGGACAGAGTGGTTAAAAGAGGGTGATAGGAATTCAGCCTTTTTTCACGGATCGATTAAGATCACAAGAGATTTCACTCATTGTTTCTCAAATTCGTGAGTCGAATATAAATCTTTTAACCAATGCAACTGAAATCAGAAATGAGGCTATTATTTTTTTTACTAATCTTATTAATAATGCTACGTTCTCTGATCTCCAAGCTCATAACCGTAACCTTGCTTTCATTCCCAAGTTGGTTTCTCCTAAGCAAAATGAAAAGCTTTTGGCCCCTTTCTCTCTCCAGGAAGTTAAAAATGTTGTTTTTGCAATGGAAAAGGATAAGGCCCCTGGTCCTGATGGCTTTCCAGCTGATTTCTTCCAGACCTTTTGGGATATTGTGGTCATGGATGTTATTCAGATGGTGGAAGAACCTAGGAAAAGATCCAAAGTTTTTGCTGATATAAATGCTAATTTTATATCCCTCTTTCCCAAAGGAAACTCTCAAGAATCTTTTGGTGACTTCAAACCCATCTCCTTATGAAACATGATTTATAATATTATTGCAAAAGCTATGGCTCTAAGACTCAAGAATTTGCTGGAGTTCTTGATATCAGAGGAACAAGCAGGGTTTGTCTTGGGTAGGAATAGTCAAGAAGGTGTTATTATTATTTATGAGATTATTCACTCCCTATCGATCTCTCATTAGAAAGGCATGTTGTTGAAACTAGATATCAGTAAAGCGTATGATAGAGTTAATTGGCACTTCCTCCTTAAAGTTTTGGAAAAATTTGGCTTCTACAAAATATGGTGTAACTAGATTTTTAGTTGTATTTCCAGTCCCAGATTTTCCATCCTGGTGAATGGTAGTCCAGCTGGCTTCTTTCAAGCTTCTAGAGGTCTTCGCCAAGGTGATCCTTTATCTATGTTTCTCTTCATTTTGGTGGTTGAAGTTTTAGGAAAAGTTATTTCTAAGGCTAGGGAGGGTGATCTGTTGCATGGAATTCAAGTGTCCACTAGTTTGGCAAATTTAACTCATCGATAGTTTGTTCTTGATACCTTTCTTTTTGGCTAAGTCTCGATTCAAGAAGTGCAGGTCTTTAAGGATATCCTCTCTAGTTATGAATCGACTTTCAATCAGATGGTGAACATAAGAAAACATGAGATCTTTTTCTTAAATTGCTCCAAGCAGATTTAACAAGTAATTTCTCTTGTTATGGGTTTTAATATCAGCAAACTGCCATCTAAATATTTGGGAGTTCCACTTTTCTTTGGTAATTTGCACTCAATGTATTGGGAGAGTTTGGTTCAATCATTCAGGAATTGTCTAGCTTCCTCACAAGATAAATGGCTTACTCGAGTTGGTCATATTACCCTCATTAAATTGGTTCTAAGTGTGCTACCGATTTATTTCCTCTCGATCCTTCAGCCTCTGGGCCATATTATTAAATAGCTTAATAAAATTATGAAGAAATTCTTATGGCAAGGAACACATAATCAAAAGAAGATCCTATTGATGAAATGAGAAAGTGTCTGTAAAATTAAGATAATGGGAGGAGCTAGAATCAAAGATTTAAACCTTTAGAATCGAGCATTGGGTGCAAAACAAATCTAGATTATGGTGTCCAAACCAGAGGGTCTATGGGTTAAGGTGTTGCGTAGTAAGTAGCTTGATTTGGATGATCCCTGGAGCATCATTTCCATGGTGGATCATCCTCAAGGCTTATAGCTCTAGAATTTTCTCCCTAAGTGTAAACCCATATTATTGTGAATCGTGTCTCTTGGACTATCAATAATGGTAGGATGACCAATTTTTTGGAGGATGCTTAGAATGGCCATAAACCTCTTGCCAAGAATCAGTCATTGAGGGATGATAAACATATTATTTCTTTGGCTTGAGACTCTTCAGTTGCAGATCATATTGTTCTTCAAAATGATTTTGGCTAGAATTCTTGGGTGTGGAAAGAGTTCAAGGGTTTGGGAATTCCTGCTGATCAGGTGGTTAGGCTCATAGAATGTTTGAATTTGAGAAAGATCTTCCCTAGTGAGGAAGTCAACTCCCTCCATTAGATTGGATCTAAATCGAGTCATTATAGAGTAAATCTTGGGTTATCAAATGGATAATGCAATGGATGATCTGATGGCCAAGGCACATTTTCTTTACTAGGATAAATATGGTCTGCAAAAAAGTTGGGGCCTTTGTTTGGCTCACGGTGTAAGACCGTAACTTGACCCATATAGACTCTCGAAGATGGGTGTTTGCGGCCCATCATTGTGTGTCCTCTATAAAGCTAACAAATAAACTACGAGCCATTTACTTTTCTCATGTCCCCTTATGACTTGTTGTTGGCACTGATTTTGTGATAAACTGGAATGGTCCTTGGCCTGGCCCCCATCACTATTGGCTACATTATCCTTGTGGCCAATTAGTGATGTCAAAAACTCCCTTTTCAGCTTGTGGCATGCTAGTCCTACTATTTTGATCTAGTCTCTTTGCAAGGAGAGAAATTTATTCATATTCAAAGGTAAAGAAAAGCCTTTTTTCAGGATCCTTAAAGATATTGAGGTGTCAATTTCAAGAATCATTTCCTCTCAGGCCAAGAGACATAAAGGACACCTCTCAAGTTGGGATATGAGGATGGCCACAAAATGGAACCTGATTTCTTTACCCCCCATTAATGGTTCAATAGTTATTGGTAAGAAATATAGGCTAAGGAAGCAAAATTAGGCTCCTCCACCTACGAGTTGGTTTAAGGTTAACTTCAATGGAGCTTCTTGGGGAAACCTAGATAGGTCAAGAGTGGGTTGTATCATTTGGTATTAGTGTGGATCCCTTATTCGAGCCATGTCTAGGAAGATTCAATATATTTCTAATAACGAAGCGGAAGCCCAAGGGCTTGCGAGCATAATTGAATTGGCCATTCAATGTGCTATATCAAAGTTAATTATTGAGGGTGATTCTCAAGTGGTCATTCCAACTTTGGAAAAGAAGGAGGCTAATTCTTAACATATTGAGAATATTTTGAAGAATACCTGGAGGAATCTGGAGGCTTTTTCTTTGATTAAGTGTAAACAATGTTATCAGGAGGCTAATTCAATGGTGGATTTCCTATCAAATTGTGGTATTGATCAAGTGAAAGTCTGTCAGGTGGACAATGTGAGGGATGCATGAGAGGATTTTCCATCTATCTTGATGATCGATTTCAACTAAATTCTCTCTATAGTTTCTAATTTTGTATTAATTTACGCACAAAGTAATTACAAAAGGCCCTAGTTAATTTAGTAGGGGTCTAAATATAACGGAGTGGGAATCGACTAATTCTTGTGGGTTGACCATCCTAGCGCCATCTTTCCATCATTACATGAAATGTTTATGTTGGATGCAGTAATTAGATGATAGATTTACATTTATGAGGAAATGTGGGATTGATTGGCAGGATTGGCAGCCATCCGACGCATGAGGGAGTCATGAGGCTTCCCTCATGCCTCATTATGTCCCTAACCCTCTTGATCCTTATCAGCCTTCATTGCAATTGTGTTTGCAGTTTGCTCTTTGTTGTGTGTTATTTTTTGAGGTTGGTTGTGTGAAGAATGGAGAACATGAGTGAAATCGCTTTGGTGATTGTGTGTGTATGGAGCCACCGAAGCTTGTGAAATGGTTTTTGATGGCCAAATCTTATGATCACGTCTCAAACATGTCTTTTGGATGGTGACTAAAGAAATGTTTGGTGTTACAGTGGATATTTTTTATCAAGATTTTCTTGTGAATGGTGTTAGAATCAAGGTTAATTTTGAAATGGTGGTGATTTTCATGTTGAATCTTATGCTCTTGGTGTCTGATTCAGAAGTGGTGGCAAAAGTCATAGAATTCTATGTGCATCTGATGTTTCACATTGGTCTTGTTAAAAAGATCTTGCTCCATGATTTAACCCCACTCCCAAATTTGCCATTTTTTGGGTGGGACTGTTTAGGGGTTGTCCTGGCTTCTGATTCAGGGTACTTGAGATGA
The DNA here is from genome assembly GCA_037957365.1 of Torreya grandis. Taxonomy (NCBI): domain Eukaryota; kingdom Viridiplantae; phylum Streptophyta; class Pinopsida; order Cupressales; family Taxaceae; genus Torreya; species Torreya grandis. The sequence continues at coordinate 1,077,204 of JARHVA010000873.1, read as the reverse complement.
GGTTCATGATCCTCTTGGGTTTTTTGAAAGATCTACAAAATAAGGTAAAGTCACCAAACATGAAGGTTGGGAAATTTATTTGCCTATGATGACACAACTCAAATGTCCAATTTTGGAGATGGTTTAGTTGAAGGCTTTTCATCATGACTAGCGGCGTGTGGAGGTGGTTACAAAGTTGGTGAAATGGGTTCTCTGGGGTAAGGTGGCAGTGCCTCTATGGTATAATAAAGTTTTGGTGGAGGAATCAGGTCTAGACATCCCTGTGGGAATCAATCCCTCATTGGCATCTTCATCTAATTGGCAATGCTCTAATGAAATGAGTAAAAGGTGAAGCTGCATAAACAACAGAGGAGCTAAATGGTGACGATCGATAAATCATCCACTTGATTAACATGGATGACGAGGTTTGTGTTGGTTTAAACTTCTAATGTTATTTTGTGTCTATTCTGGGTCCTTTATGGTTTTTTGGTGGTTGATTCATAATGTATGGGTTTTTTATTATCTTTTTGGGTTGCTCTCCTATTTGTGTGGGGTTCTTTGCTGGTGGTTGTTAATGGCAGTTATTTATCTTTCTGGTCTATCGGTTGGCCTTTGGGCCATTTTTTGTAAATCTTTACTTTGCAGACTGGGGGCCCAATAAATACCCCATATCTATCTTTAAAAAATATATTAAATTTATATTTTATATAATATTAAATGATAAATTAAATTAGTAATATATAATATACTATTATAGGGACTAATAAACTCACCTAGTGCAATGAACTGTTAGTTTTCTAAGATCGAAGCTATTGTTTTTTATTCGTGATGACGCTTGTGTCTTCACCTTCTCTCTCTAGTGCTTCTTCGCAGAGGTTTCATGGGGAGCAAGTTGGCAGTAGTACGACATCCTTTCAGGCTTTAAATAGTATTGAAATAGATTATAAGGTTAGTTTTGGCACAGGGCTCTTGAAGGGGTAAACAGGTGGGTGCCCTAAATTGGCAGGGCAAGTAAAATTGCCACATTTTCCTTTGCAATAGTGAGCATCTGATCATTTGTTTAGCACTTCAATTCATCTATCCATCTTTGTTAAGGAAACCAATAGTGATGCAGGATTATAATCAAGGGGCAAATCCTTTGTTGATTTGATTTATAAGTGGGGAAAAATAGTGGTGAGTGAAACCAAGGTCATTTTGTTTGTTTTGTTTAAGGATGAGGCTCTCGAGGAGGTGATTCAAACTGAGTAGTGGTATATAGAACAGGGTTAATATGCAAATTTGATAGATTTTGACCTAGCCTCCTTGCTCTCCACCAATGGATTTCATATTTATGGCAGTCTTTTATGCTTTTATGGTGGATAGGTTGGAATTATATCGTTGTGTTAGAGGCTTTTTCATTGTAGTTTTTGAAAATCTAGCAGATCATAATAAGGTCTTTCAAGTGGATTATTGGAACTAAGATAATCATCTTCTTTTTTTGAAACCCTCATTTCCTTCCTTCAATCCGCTTTTTAAAAACCTTTCTATCAGGGCCGTTTGGGTGCAGCTGTCATATCTTCCCCTTCAATTTTGGATAGATTATGGTTTGGCGGCCATTGGTGGAACCTTGGGAGTGTTGTTGAAGATTGACTATTACACTTCATTTTTTTTATCAAACCACCTATGGGAGGATTCTTGTTTATTTAGATATTTCTCTTGCTCTCCTGGCAACTATTGAGTTAAAGGTCAAAGGTTGTTGTTGGACTCAAACCCTCGACTTTGAGGGGATGCCCTTCAAATGTCGAAAATGCTTTGAAACATGTCATATAGCTTCTTCTTTCCATAGCTCTAAGCACAAACTGAAATCTTCATGGTGGAAGGATGCTTGTGAGGCTCATCTCACAATTTTTCCTATTATTGCTCCTTATAAGCCTATTAGCGAAGTGGCATAAAAGCCTCAGGATGTAGAAGCGAAATTGCCTCATCTTGTAAATTGGTCTTCAATTCCTAAGGAGTTAAATTCTTCAGATATTGGTACTATTGGGTCCTTGATTACGACTCATGACTCTAGAACGGTAGATTTAAGTGGAACTACAATAGATAGGTCTTCTTATTTTGGCGTTGTTTCAGGGAGTTCATATAATTAAGAAGATTGGACTTTAGTAAGGAATAAGAAGAAAGGGCATTTTATCCTTGATCCTTCCTCTATGATGCTTCATTCTCATAGTAAAGAGCGTAAGGGAGGAACTTAATTTTGTTCGTTAAATTTCTTTGGTATGTCTAGTAGTTGTTTGTATTGATGCATCTTTATTGATTTGGTGATCATGCTTGCCTTGGGATTCTTCCCTATGGTTAATGATATACCTCATTGTTTGTTGGTATTTTCTGTTCTTTTAGTTAAAGGCAAGGGACCCCCTAACCCTGATATTTATCCAAAAATATATATAATATATTGTTTATATTTATATAGATTATTATTATTAATAATATATATATATAAATATAATGTATATATTAACCTTAACATATTAATAATAATATATCAATTAAATATTAATATTATACAAATTTATGTATTATATATTATTAATAATATTTTAATCTACCGATGAGATGGGGGTGTGTTGGTAAAGCAACTTAGTTGTCATATGCACCACCCAAGTTCAAATCTCGGAGGTATTAGAAGTCGGTTGTGGCCGATCATTGGTATTAGGCCAGTTGTGGCTATTTCAATGGTATTCACCGGTTGTGGTGGTATTTGTGTGGTATTTTTGGTATTCGCAAATTGTGACAATATTTGTATGGTATTGTTGGTATTCGTTAGTTATGACGGTATTGTGTGGTATTGTTAGTATTGATCAATTGTAGCCGTTGAATTGTAACCAGTTGTTGCTTCGATCAAAAGCTTTGTATCTATCTAAAAAAATAAAATAATATAATATTCTTAATCTATATAAATAAAATAATTATATTATATATTAATATTTTAATATATTAAATTTATATATTATATTATATAAAATTATAATATAATATTTAAACTTACCTTTTATATATGTATACTTATTGACTGTTAAGGTGAAAAGTATTTGGCTTATTAGCCATATGGCTATGTACTTTAATATTTCTAATTAATTAAATACTTCTTAAAATTAATAAAAATAAGAAGCCTTTAATTAATTGAAAATATTAAATTACATAACCATATGGTTAGTAAGCCAAATATCTTTCACCTTAACAGTGTATATATTATATGGCTAGTAAGCTAACAATTAATGAAATTATTCTTCTTCTTCTTATTATATTTATTTATATATATATATATAAAATAAGAAGTCTTTAATTAATTGGAAATATTAAAGTACATAACCATATGCTACTAAGTCAAATACCTTTCATCTTGAGAGTGGATTCAATAAGGGAGCCACAAAGTCATATTTTAATAGCCAAATAAGTTATAACCCAGATAAAGTATAGGAAGATTAGAGTTGTTCTTCAATTACTTCCATTGTACGAGTAGATTGACCTCTATTTCCCTGTATACAATCTCAGTGGTGGAGATGAAACTTAATGTTGGTTGTATCTTCCATAGTTTTTTTCCAAATAGCTCTGCATGGTTTCATTATTGTTAGTGTTAATTCTTATCATGGAGAGAATTTGCATGTGAATTTTTGCTTCTTTAACGTATCCTTCCATGATGCTTTTGACATGAAACAAATTATTATTAACAACTTTAATTATATTAAAAGGGACTATAAAAAATTCTGTGAAACGCTTGCTCGTAACTTCTATTTCCTTTTGATACTCCAGATTTTTGCTATTTTACTTCAAAAATATATTATTATTTTTTAACTAAAAGAGGTAAAAATTTATTGAAAACGAAGCCAAAAACAAGACAATTACAGATTTTTATCTTGATCAACAAGTTGATCCAGCTTTTGCGATAAATTCAAGGGAAGCATCATATGATCCAAAATGCTCCAGGGCAGTCCACTTCAAAAATATATTATTGAGCACTATGAAAATCTCATTTATTCTCTGGGATCCCTCACCCACATCACGAAAGCCATCTAAAAGATTTTTGTCCTTACTTGCATTGTTAGAATTGCCCCCTTGAGATTTTCCCAAGTGTCATTCCTTTGCTCCTCTTCACCATTCATATGTACTTACTTTTTCAGTGGACTAACATCCTCACGTGAAGCTTTTATTTTACGAGTCTCCTACCTAGTTTACTCCTGCACTAACCTTTTATTTGTTTATTTCTTGATTTGGCCTTTTTGTCCTCATCTCTCCTTATCCAGTTCCACCGACCTTGGTAGGTGACGTAGAACCTGATGATACCATAGCCTTCTTTTGAGAAATGGCGTAGAATGGGGAAAGAATATTTAGAACAAGCAACAAACTCATTTTCCTTCCTGTTGTTTCCACGGTTGACCTTATTTGTTTCCCTTCTTGTGGTGCCATTCCTCATGGCAAATTCACTTGAAGTAGAACAATTATGTCTCCCAAATCCAGCCCATCCACCTCCAACAAAAGGATCATTAGCCTCAATATCCATGAGGGATCTGAGGTGTTCCAGGGCAAGGATATAAAAAGAGATAATGCAGCATAGAACTTCGAAGGAAAGACATGGTTAAAGCGCAGGAGAAAGAGGACGTCCCTTACAAGAAAAGAGAAAAGCTCCAGGGGAGAACGCCATCGACCAAGGCTATAAAAATCCCCCCCGTTGACTAGGAGCAAGCAGAATGCAACCAAATAGCATCAAGATAAAGAAAGATTCTAAAAAGGGCCTGAAATGATGCCCAGGTAACTGCACACGCGCCCAACATAACAACCAGACCAGCCGAAAAAACAAAAACGACCAAACGAGAAAAGGAAAGAAGCAGGACGTGGTTGGCAGAAAAGCATGAACACAAAAATGGAAATCGCCACCGTCTATCCCCACTTTCCAAGGTTGAAAGAAACCAATGATCGATATACAAGGTAGTGCACCTGTCATAGCCCGTAAAAGAAGAAAAATGCTGCCTAGAGAACTAGACCACACGTCCAAAATGGACGTTGCTAATAAAATAATCGAAGGACGTCGGTGTATTTAGACCGTAAAATAGAAATAAAATCCTTCATTTCTGGTCCTGTAAGAATTTCTCCCACTCTTTTCTGCTCTTTATCATTAGATGCGCCTTAGTGCCCAGATTCGCTAGCCAGTCAGCTGCTCTGTTCCTTTCTCTTAGGGTATGAAGCTCTTGAAACTCCTCAAAGAAATTTCGTAGGTTTTTGGCTTCTTCCATTATGTTTCTAATTCTCCAATTTGCACCTTCATTCTTCCCTAAAATTAATAACGAGTCACCCTCCACTTTATTTTTTTAATCTTTTCCTCAATAGCTAATGTAAGCCTGACAACTAGACCTTCTGCTTCTGCAATGTTATTTGTGTTACTTCCCGTGTAGAACACTTCATAAGCTATTAACTATCCATTATGATCCCTAAGAATCGTTCCTGCACATGATTCCCCCAGATTAACTTTAGAGACCCCATCGAAGTTTAATTTAACCCAACCATGTTCTGGTGGAAGCTATTTAACTTTCTTTCTGAGCACCTCCTCGACTTGTTTACTATTGGGCTTTAGAATGTCATAAGCTTCTTTCATACCTTCCCAGTATTTTAGGATATTCATCTCGTCTGGATTTATTTCTTTGATTTTCTCTTGACGAGATGAAGTAACAATCTCGCTAATGCTCATTTGCAGTTCTGACCATATCTTCTCCGGAGATTTAAGCCTTGCCTTGTGCTCGAAAATCCTGGCATTTCTTTCCAACAAGATTTTCCAGACTAACATAGTCATACCCATCTACCAAATATCCTTTGGCATGCTTAGCTTTTTACTGTTTTGCCAAGCTTTAAGGTGTCCCAATAAGTTTTGGTTTAAGCTCCATGACAGATTAAGTTTGCATATGAAATATTTCACAGGCTTATTGTGAAAGGGCAGTGAAGCAATAGATGGTCCACATTTTCCTCATTTTTGTAACATAAAACATATCTCGACAGGCCTTGAAATCCTCTTTTCTTCAGATTTTATCCCGTGAGGATCTTACCTTGCGTAGCTAGCCATAAAAAGGCTTTAGCCTTTGGCTAGGCTTTTGATTTCCAGATTCCATTTCAAACTGACTTTTCTATACTGCTAGGTTGAAGGAGCATCTGCTTCTCATTCCTTCTTTGACTGTATATTCTCTTGTTCCCTTTTTGTACCAGCTCAATGCATCCCTTTCCTCACTCCATGGGATTCGAAAGCCTTTTAAAATGGCATTGATCTTCATCTGTCCTTCACTTTGTAAGCCATCCATATTCTGGATAGTTTTCCATACAAAGGATTTAACCCCATTCTTCGTCTGCTTAGTACAATAATTTTTAACTTTGCTCCCCCATTGCCTTATGCATTCCTCTTTTGTAGTTTTCAGGTCTTGGTTCGAGCTTAAGGGTCTTTAGAAAATCCAATTGTCTTACCAGAAGTACATTATTTCCTCATTATTCATAGTATAGAAGAGATCCTTCAAGTTAAGTCCCCTTGCTTCTCTCATGCTATTTCAAATTGCCGACCCTAGGGGAAGATACTTTGCTGTGAATATTCTATGTGGATCCCCATTGTCTAAGTATTTCCCTTTTAGCACCTCACTCCAACTTGCGCCAGTGCCATTTCCCATTCTCTAGACCATATTTCTTATAAGTGCTCTGTTTAACTCGTCCAAAGCCCTTATTCCTGCACCCCCTTGGTTATAAGGTCCACACAGTTTATCCCAGGCTAAGAGAGGAAGCTTGCCTTTCTCCCCTATGCCTTGCCAAAGGAAATTTCTGCAAATTCTTTATATCTGGTTTAGAACATCTGAAAGGGCTTTCAGTATGGAGAACCAGTAAACAACAGTGGCATGTAGCAGCATTTTAATCAGGATGATTCTTCTTGCCAGAGTCAAATATCTTTGCCTTTCCAAGCATTGAGCTTTCTTTTCATCTTTTCTATAACCCCATCACACAGCTTATTTTCCCCATTTTCACTGAAAAGCGGAAAGCCTAGATTATTAACTGGGAAGGGGGCAATAACGAAGTCCAATAATATGTTGAGAAGAGGTTGAAGTTTAGGATACATGTTAATACAAAATAATTTGGATTTGCCTTTGTTAATCAATTGACCCGATGCTTATAATTTTTTATAATATTATTATATCATAATTATATAGAATATAAAATATGAATATATTTTTATATGTATATTATATATGATACATAATGTATATATTAATATAAATGACCTATATAAATAACAAAGGTCATGGATTAGTGTTAGACTCTGTTAATACAAGTTATAGATAGGTTGATCTATTTGAAATAATCATCCGATAGTAATACAACAGTGACTATGTAAGCAACATTGAATGACAATTCTATAGTGTAATGATAATATAATTTGTGTAGGACCTTAAGCAAATAATATAACAATGAAATTACCCTTTCAAGCAAGGGTTGCAACTCAATAACGAATAATGGTAGACGGAAAAGAACATTACAGTTAAATCAAATTTGTGATATACTAGTAGCACTGTTGACCAAAGAAATAGTGAGTTGCCATGCTACGGTTTGTCCAATCACAAACTCAAAATGCAACTAGTGCTTCCCATAACTTATCATAATCAAAATCTAAATCAATATGAAATGATCAAAAAATTGTTATTAGAGATCAAATGTGTGCTAAATAATTTAATCTTAGAATGCAATTTCCTCTAATCTGACACTTCGATATCCACTCAAGCATTATCATTAAACACTTTAGGATACAACTAATACCTTCATACTTATGGATATGGGTTCTTAAGAAAATAAGCAAACAAGGGTCTTCGAGGCCAAAGTTCTATGCAAAAGCAAATTGCATTGTTTGATTAGAGGGCTTGATCATAGCAAAGTAAATTATAGTTCCCTGGTTCAATCTTCCATCACCCATATTATTGTTACCCAAAAAAACATTATAACAAGGGAAATACAAAATTGTCTATTAAGTTTTTTAAAACAAAAAGAGTAAAATTAAAGCCTAAAACCATGCAAATTATCGCTTTTTTCTTTGAGCCAAATAATCGAGGGCAATCAACTGTACACAAGCGTTTACATGATTTCATATTAAAAAACATCCAATTCAGCGCTTTCATGGTGAAATGTACAGTGAAAAATAACTATGTGCAGAAATATGAAGAAATCAAGAAATTCAGTGCATTGCATTGCATACTCAAACTGCAAACATGGAGATAAAGAAAATTATAATAATATCTAAAAAGGTAACTTTAAACATTATCTGAAGATCAGATCACTGTGATTGAATTTAAAATAGTTGGCAAAAACAACTTACAGAAAGCTAAAAAGCTCAAAGAGATTAGTATGCCCTCACAGATGACTAAATGTCATTTAAAAAACCCCAAATTCATTAAACAGATGTCAATGCTTCAATTTATTTTTTCTTGCTATCAAGGCAATCATAAATGGATTCACCCATCATCAATGTGTTTGTTGTGCTTTAAAATGAATTCAATTCACATTCGTATGAATAAGTAGATTCTAATTAGTTTCATAAAAAACTTAATTTCACAAGTTTCTAGGGGCACAAATAACAAATGATAACGGATATAGAAATCCTTAAAATGATTATAGTTGACTGTTAGAAAGTAATATAAATGATGAGGAAATGATAAGCAAAAAAAATATTAAGCGGTTGCCCAAATAGATTAGAAAGCCCTGAATGGCACCGAATAAAATAATTGTAATAACAATTGAAATACATGCAGAGTACCAGGGTCCTAGATAATTAAATATTATTTTGAAAACTAGAAAATACTACAATGCAACCCCACGGTCTAGTTGCCATGCTACTGCGTACAAGGGTGTAGGTGCCTTTGTTGACAGTGCATTGCATGTCTTAAAAGGCCCAACTCCGACTAAGGCTCTAATTTTTTTTAGCAAATGTAAATGTTTTTTTTGGATGTCGGGTATGCATTTAATCAACGGTTAATGGCAACTAGTAAACCAAACAAAATATTATTATTTTACAACAAACATTGGAAAATCATCTTTATTTTCATCAAGGAACAAATTATTATTGATTATCATTAAAAGTTGACCGTGATAATTACCACAGGGCAAAACATAAACTTGCGACAAATACTAATAATGTTCTTAATATATATAAATTAAAATATTATACTACATATTAATATTTTAATAAATTAAATAATATTAAATAATATTATTTTTTTTCAAAATAAAAATATCGGTATCTTTTATTCCATATTTGGTAAAAAGGTACAACCAAGATCAGCTGCAAGAATAAATGGGCTATACGAAAAAGAGTAAAAGACTCATATAGGAGAGACATGCCAGCAAGGCAAGAAAAATAATAAATATTTTCAGCCCGGGAAGCATAATCGCCTCAACTAGGGATCAAAACACCCAAACAGAGGACGGATAAAAACATAAAACCTTCAAAGAGACCCTTTTACAAAGTCAATTGAGGGATATTTTTCTTGCATTGCAAGAGCCATGGGTATCCATTACCTGTAAGAAAACTTTACCTTCAGCCAAATTACATGCATCCTTTGCCAGCGTGTATGCCAGTGTGTTGTGCTCCCTGAAGATATGAATGATCGAGAGATGTAGGAACTGTGCAGCAAGAGCCTTGGCTTTGTAGATGAGGTGGAGAGTGTGATATTTTTTCATCGGGTCGAGTCATTAATACAGTCACAAACAAGCTTGGAATCTGAGTATACCATCAAGGAGGTGATATCTCTGTCTAGGGCGATGGAGAGGGTGAGAATCAATGCTTTCAATTTAGTGAAATTATTGGAGTTAAACCACGTGCCTTATTTGAATGTGATGGACTGATTCTAAAAGAAAAGAATACCCCCAACGCCACTTTGATTGGGATTCCCATGGGCAGCTCCATCGTAGAAAACGTGAGGAGAATCTTTGTCCACAAAAAGTGGTGGAATAGAGCATTTTTTTTTATGATTTATGTTGCTTAGAGTAGCAGTCCATATGAGTACCTGAATTTATAAATGCTAGAAAGTGGCGTGGGTATTTTATTCATGAAAATAGCCTCATTCCTGGATACCCATATACTCCAAAGAATGCAAAGTGGGAGTGTAAACATAGTAACAGTTGTATCTTTGTGTGCAAACCAATTATTCCATGCTTCCAATAGTGTATCCCCATCCATGTAGAACAATCCCCAAAGGATTTTGTAGCGTCCTAAACTATCCTCGTGAAATGGTAATGAACAAAAAGATGATTGATCATTTCTGAACTCTCCCTGCAAAGGAAACACATACCTGGTCTAGTCCAGCCTTGGTGCATTAGATTGTCCCAAGTTAAGATCCTATTGTGAAGTGCCAACCACATTTGTAACTTAGTTTTTGGTGGAGCCTGTAGTTTCCATAAACCTGTCCACCACCAAGGAGTGTCAGGGTCCTCGCGAAGTGGCATTAGAGCTCTATAACCCAATTTTCCCTGATAAGATCCCCCTTTTGGATTAAGGGCCCAACAAAGTTTATCCTCCCGATTAGATAAATAGATGGCATTTTAGATTAGGCTTTGCCTACATCTTTCCCAAATATGTACTTCATGGTCAGTGAGGCCAATATCCACTGTTGTTTTCCAACCAGAGTTCCACTTGTTCAGTAAGGTGTGATTATATGCATCTGCAAGAGAAAAAATGTTGTGTTGCTGAAGAGAAACTTTCATTGCATCTGTAAAATGATAACTGGTATAATGGCCTTGTATGAGCTAGCGACAATATAATTATGGCACGTAAAGATTTTTCTTGAATTGCTTGGCTTTGTCCTTGAATGCCACCTTGATAGAGCTGTCTATCGGGCTGATATGATTGATTAAAAGTCTGATATGCCCTGCTAAATTTTGTTTGTTGTCTTTTGAGATTGACAAACTCATTGCCAAAACTTTGCAGCAAGGTTTTGATCTCTTGTAGCTCATTAAAAGATGTAGGAGTGATTTTCTGACTGGTTATAACGGAAATAGGTGCCAAACTAGGCAAAATAGATGCCTGATTGGGTTGCTGATTAAATGCGAACTCAGAGAATAATGACAATGGAGGCCTTGGTGCTATCTTACCATTTTGATTCAGATAATTCTCTACCTTGATTGCAAAGTCATAAACATCAAGAAGAGTGGTGCCACCCATAGATTGGATCATGACTGCAATGTCGCCGATAAAAACTTTCAAGAAATACAAAAATGCATTGTTGGGAGAAGGTTTTACCAATGGTGGGATCCTATCCTAAGTCTTCTGAAACCTGAAGTTAAAGGCACCCATGAACTCATGGGGAGCTCTCTTGATTGTGGACAGCTGCTCAACTAGTGACAAGTGGGCATTTTTGTCCTCAAATTGTCTGCATAGAGTAACACCTAATTCATCCCAATTGTGTACTGAGTTGGGTGGCAAACTCTTATACCATTGTAACGCTTTGTCTTTAAAGGATGTGGCTAGAAGTCTTATTGCAACATTACCTTGGGTGATGTTATGAACCGAGTAGAGATTTGCAATGCCCTGAATGTGTTCAATGGAAGTAGTGCTATTTTCTCTAGTGAAGTAAGGCAAACTCTTTAAGGCTAAAGCTAGCATATCATCATGCTGGCCTAATACTAGAGGACTTCCTCTATTGAAGGCCACAAAAATATGATTTCTTTGAGCCATGGCAAAGGGGTAAGCTACTCTTGGACTAGGTTAATTAAGACTACTAGAAGCAGCGGTAAATATCTTCTTAGGATGGACTCTGGAATAAGGTGATGATAACCTTGAAAATCATCTTCTTTTTGGAGTAGGTAAAGGCAACTCTCATAATGAAACATACTTATCTCCTGTAGAAGATCCGGTTTGAACTTTTGGCATGTAGAACCAGTGGAGTCGCTAGGTGCTCTTGATATGTGCCCAAAACTGCAACTTGCTAAAACACAACACCTTTTCTCAACTACAATCTTTAAATTGATGGAATAAGTGTGTCCCATCGGGCGTGCCATAAACTGTTTGGCACGTAGATTTTGCAATCGTTTGATAGTTAATTGATTTGGCGCAACAATGGGAACATATCCAAGGTGTGGGACCTTGGCTAGTTAAGATGAACCTCTGGAGAAGGCCGGCTCCTTCCTAAACTAGTTGCAATTGATGTAAGATCAATCTGCAGGCCTAAAACTCTATTTGCTAGCACCTACCTCAGACTATGACTAAGCTTTTTGACAAGAAAAGAGTTAGGAAAACTGAAAATAAACACTGTGGTGATGCATCAATGTCTATGAAACTCTTCTACTTGCTTCAGTCAGCACAAGACACCTTGTAGAACTGATATCTTAATCCACACAATCTTCAACTCTCAGGCCTCTCACATAAATATTTCGCATGAAGGTAGAAGGTCTAACACAACATTAAGAGGGGGCAATGAGACTCCACAGTTAATTCTGCCTAAAACCTGCTCATACACAACGTGCAACCTGTGAAAGGAGGAGATGTACCTCTGCATGAAGGTGAGTAAAATTGGACCACATTACAAGGGAAAATTACTTATATCCACAAGCAAAAGATCAACAACCTCAAGATTACACACAGCACACGAGAAAATTGAAGAAAAGCAGTCAGTTCTTTATTGATGTTAAGGCTACGGTATTCAAAAGGGCAGAAATTCGTTACACAAAAGCAGAGATCCCCTTTTTCATATTTTTTACAATCATATATAGCAGTACGTAGCAGTCAATGAGGAATAGGAGTAACAATAACTGAATTCAACTATTTCCTTTTATCTAGGCCTGCGTTGAAGGAAAAGAAGACCAACAGTTTGATTGCGTTCAACTTCCCTTGAATGTCTTGGACCTATTCCGGGTGGGCTGCAGCTGCTTGGGCGCAGTGGGGAGACACATGCTAAATTTCCTGTTTGATCTTGTTGGACTTGGTCAAAATTTGCCTCCTCTTACCTGAAAATAGGTGCACGCTGGGATCTAGTGGTAGAATTTCGACTTGTTCTTCTCATACCAAGTGTCATTCGCTATGCTCTTGGAATGACCTGGTCTTCACTTGATTTGTCTGCTACATTCATGGGATGATTTGGTTTGAACTTGCCACATCTTTCTATACTCTTGGGATGACCTAAATTTCCTACATTAATGTTGAAACAGTCTTCTATTATTCATTCTCCATTACACATTGGTGGATGTCCACACCCTGCTTCAAAGCTCCTATTTTGGCACAGACTGGGAATACGTTGTCAAAAGGTGAACACTGATAAGGTTGGACAAATGCTGGTTGCATTTGGTTAGACAGTGTCCATGCTTTGTGAGGATACCCGTGTCTTCTGCAAGCTGCAATTAAGCTACTTCATGAGAAAAGGTCTTGTTCGGTGTTCGAACTAACTCAGCTTATTTCATAAAATTGAACTCCTTTTGCTCATTCTTCTTTGATTCAACAACAAAATCATAAGAGCAATAGATACTTTTGTGAGAAAATCTTGTGTTCATAGCTCTTTTCATTGCAATTTCCGGACAGGATTCCTTCTTTAAGACAACATGATGTATTATTTATTTCTCCATTCTTCTTTGGCAACCAACATTGGGCAAATTCTTGTGGAATGGTAAGTCTTCAATGATTGCTAGGAACTGCAGTCTTAGATATAGTCACAGAAATCTTTGTCTCCATTAGTTTGACAGAGTTGAGAGCTCATGGAAACCTTGCTTGAATCCTTGCAGACCTGTAAATTGTTGTTCTGGACATCTTCACTAATCCCTTGATAGAGGTCAGGTTTATTCAACTATAGTCTATATGTAAGCCTATAATGGTCGACAATATAAGGATCCTCTTTATACCAACGCGTTTGAAGCTAATTTGATGCGCCGCCATTTCAATACATTTGGGGAGTTCCTGGAGCATGGACCGGTGAAGCATCCTTACCTATACCACCCTTTCTATACATTGGGGGCCCTTTTGGGAATTATATGGATCATATATTCTTCCCTATATATAAGTATGTTATACATCAAACATATATATTTTTTTGCATCCCAAGGGGAAGAACATTGTGCATTGTAAACGATTATCCTACCATTTTGACAACCATGTTATGGACATCTTCAGTGATCCCTCAATAGAGGCCAAATTTCTCAATTACAATTTGTATGTAAGATTACAATGGCCGAAAATATTAGGATGCTCTAAAATAGAAAAAGGTAGAAGATCATACTAGATCCAATACATATAAAAGATGTTAGTCCACAAAGTAGTCTTGGGCTATAGATAAGGGCCATGTGTAAGTAGGTTGTACAGGATCTAAAATGAGAATCTACACATATGTAATGCCCCCATTTTTCAAGGCCTCTAGCAATGTAGTTGTTGCTGACATTATGGGTTTGTGATAACATGTTCAGAGGGGTAATTTGGTGATTTCAATGAGCTCAGGTGATCAGGGAGGCTCATATGCCACTTTTCGGGGTGATTTATGGCCATTAATGTGCTCTCCAAGAATCTTGGAGAGGGCATCTATTTATAGAAAGCCACTCGGTGAGCTCTGTGTATCATTATTCTTCATCGGGATCACTCTAGCGTAGTTAGTTTTTTATTCTTATGCATTCCATCGGTTTTCACAAAATGAGTATATTAATGGCTTTATTTTAATTATTTTACTAAGGTTGCCAAATATTATTTAAAATATTTTAAAAACGCCTTAGTGTTATAGCTCGTCGGAATCAGGATGAAAAATATTTTAAATCATGGATGTATTAAATGGGGACCTTGCATATCAAATTATGATTATTTTAATGAAAAGATCTTTTTCCGAGCTAAAAGAGCGTTTAAATTAAAAAGTGAATTTTAAATAGAAACTTTTGGAGAGTTTGGCGGAAAAAGTATAAAAAGGGGTTATGAGAGCTCATTTGGTTAGGCAGATTATTTTTATTTCCTCTTGTGAAACCCTTTTGGTTCTTTGGGATTGACCCTAGTTCATCTCAACCTTCTTGAGGACGAAAACCCTCATGTAGAAGATTAGCCACGGTGGTGAAAGATCCTCCCTGGTTAATATTGTGTGATTCATTCAGAGTCACAGTTTGTGCAAGGAGGGTTTGTTAGCAGATTTACTTCAGAATCTATGCTTGTGTTGAATGCTAAAGGTTTGGGGCAATTTGATTTAGAGATTGCATGTGTGCTAAATGTTGCCAGTTAGAGGGTTTGATGGTATGAAGTAGGTGGTATAAGAGACTCACGTGGGGGTTAAGAGTAGATTGGGATGACAGCGTTGAGATTGCTGAGATTAAAAAGGGTGGAACACAACTGTAAGGGTGTCTTTTGGGTGGAATGCAACACTATAAATGCCAAGTGTTTAATGTTGGAAAAAGAGTTGAAGTCACAACAATAAGCTTTACTAGTAGGGGCAGATTTCTAACAGTATGGAGTGGACCTCAAGCATTATTCTGAGTATAATCAACTATTGGTTAAATTTTGGTGTGCTACAACTAAGTGTTTTGTATGATCATTGTTGTTCCAACAATTAGCTACGCTTGTTTTTGGAACAACCACTACGAAACTTGTTCGATTCGTATTTTTCACTCTAAGTTCATCTTTCGAGACAAGTTTCTCTTGATCTCGGGTTTAGTCAACTAACTTTCTTAAAAAATTCTTGACCTTCCCTCGTCACGATTTCTCAAGAAACCTGAAATTCATTACGATTTTGATGCGATCAGAACGTCAAAATTTTGATAAAATTCTAAGAGTTAGTGTTGTTTTTCATTCTCGTGCAACATCGGCATTTTTCGCCGCCATTGCATATGTTTTTAGTTTCTATGTAAAGGAGGCGATTTTTGATGCCCTTACATCCCCCATGCAGGAGCGGTGAAAATCATCGCCCTTGCATTTTTGTTGAAACGTTCCATGCAGGAGCGACGATTTTTGATGCCTTTGCATTTCTTCCATCTCACATGCAGAGTCGACGATTTTTGTTGCCTTTGCATGGCATTAGTTTTTGCACGAGGCCTTTTCTGGCCACGCACGCTGAGTTGTTGGCATCAGTTTTAATCCCTTTAAATGTCATTTTGAGCCCCATTTGGATCATTTCAGGTTATCTGCTCCTCCTCCTTGCATTCTATCGACCATGTGAATGAGTGGGATCGTGATTTTTCCCAGATTCAAGCATAAGGTGATGATTTTTTGCCAGATAGGGTTTTGTGTTCTTCCCTGTTTTATTTTTAGTTTTTCATTTTGTTCTTTCTCTTTTGTTTAAATTCTAATTTTTCCTCTTTCCTCCTTTGTAGTTTGTTTTTTTTCATTTTTCCCCTCCCTCTCCTCCTCGTTTACAGCACAAACCTTAATATCCCTGTCCACTGAATTAACTTGTGTAATGGCGGCGATTTTCACCGCCCTTACAATATCTTTTTCCATTCGTGCAAGGGCGGCGATTTTCACTGCCTTTACACAAGTTTTCCCCATATGCATAGGCGGCAATTTTTGTCGCCCCTGCACAAGGTTCATATGCAATGGTGGCAAAAAATTCTGCCTATGTACAACAATCTTTTCCCAACATGCACAGGCGACAAAAATTGCCACCTATGCATCAACACCCTCCATCAATGCGTTACATCGGCAATTTTTGCCGCCGATACTACCTCCATATGCAAGGGTGGTAAATTTTGCCGCCCCAAAGTGCATGTCCTCAAATTTTTCTAACTTTGATTTTTTTTTGAATTTTCACTTTTCTAATCCTGCTTCCCTTTTGGCTTTCCTGCCTGCTCGAGCTTTAGCCCTTTCAAGTGCATTCCCATGGTTGTGATCAACATGTAGTTTTTCCAAATTGCCAATATAATCTCTGATTGCATGATCATGATTCTCATTGCAGTTTCTCTCAAAGATCCTTCTTCATCGACGTCTTTTTTACAAAAGTTCTTCCATATGATTGAGATTTCTCTGAAGAAGTTGAAGATAACGAAATATAAGTATCAAGGTGTTTTTTCAATCACCTCGATTACTTCTAATATCGATGACATTAGGGATACAGAGATCGGTCACGTAGATATGGCTGAGTTTGTAGAAAGAACCAAATCGAGCAATACCAACCACGAAATAAAAAAGATAATCGAGAGTAATATCCATCTAGTATCTTCTTTTTTTGTAGCGGCCCACAACATAAAGTTCATTCTCCAGTGCGCTAAGTTCTACAATAAGGATACCAAGGTAGTGTTAGATGCTGGTGGTAATGTGGTAATTAGACTAGACACTGGGTTCATTGACAAAGTGTTCATGTGTCCTCTCGCTACTGAAGTATTAAAGCTGAATTTTGTTGAAGCACAAAGGGAATATGACAAAGATTTTGAAAGAGCGAAGAAAGTGATCAACAATAGATGGCTTAAAACTTCAAGGGTGAACTTGTCAAGATGGCCACGAAGCTTTCCAAGGAGTGATTTCATAGAAGAAGTTAGCGACCTAATCACTCTTCTCAGCAGGGTAAGAGGTCTACCTTCTTCCTCTCAGTTTCACAAATGGATGTACCCCTTTATTAAGATAATTCTCCAAGACAAACAAGTCATTTTCTAGGGAGAACAAATTATCAATGCTTTGCATGAGCAATTGATGAAAGTATCCACTACCTCTAAATTCTACATGACATCATACCTGGTGTATATTGCAACATCGATGAAAACTTTCTCAAGATTAACATCAGAAGGAGACATGAGAGTAACCCCTGTATATCAATATTATCCTCAGTTGACATTGAAGGGTTTTATCAATCATTTTAGAAGGGTAAATGATGCTTTCTTCATGGCATTTGTGTGTCTCTTTGATCCCCAATTAGAACAGAAAAGAGTGTCAAACAAAGCCTGGACAGTTGTGAATGACTTCGAGTGTATGTTCTTGCAGTTCCCTTCTTTTTCTTATCTGCGGGTTGGCTTTTTCCAAGGCCATCCTTATATGCTCCCAAAATTCTCCCCAGACAAATTAGTCTTGATGGAACTGTGTAGGCAAATAATCATCGTACACAATAAGCAGATGAAACTCAAGAAACCTAGCTTCAGGTTTTCGATTGAAATTGGCAAGTTCTTAGTATTGATTGTTGGAAAAGTTAGGGTTATGGAGATTGAAATGCAACTTGTAACCATGAAGCATTTCAAAAGGAGGCCAGACTTTGACTACAGAGGTGTGAAAGATATAATTAGAAGGAAGACCCAGTTTCACGAGCTTATGATCGAAGATATTTGGGTTGATTTGAGGACTGCAAAAGACATCAAGAAAATGGACTATAGTAGATTGTCTCTTGAACAGATAGAATATATGGGACTCACTGATATCCCTAAAAGTCTAGTGGATAACGGTGATTTGATCAATAATAAATACCATGTTGAATAGGTCGTCAATGCCCCTCTCCCCCTAATCCAATGGTCATAAAAGGAATTGACTTCCTTAAGAAGAAGATTCGAACCAATATTGGCAAATAACAATGATTGGTTAGCAAATAAGGGAATCACCCTGAAAGAGTTCATCACAGGGTTGGAAGCTAAATTTCAAGAAGAAACAAGGAGAAGGGCAGAAAATAGGATGAAGAATAAAAGTGATGTCCCTGCTTCTGATAGGCCACATAAGCCTAGGATCATCTTCGTGACAAAGAAGTCACAAGTTGTAAAAAGAACCAAGAATAACAAACATGGAAGTTGAGAAGCAGAGCATCGAAGAACCAGTAGCAGAGCAGATGGAAACTAATGATAGGCCAGCAAATCAACATGAAAATAAAACTTTGTATCCACGAGTAGGTGTACAACCAGACACAAGAATTTCTTATTCCCTGCCTAACTCACCTATTGTAACTCTTTCACCTATTTCTCCAATCAGTATTCCCTCTTCTGGATCTGCCTCTCCTTCCAAAATTATTTTTGACGACCCTCAAGGTGCTTATGGAGATGTTCTTCGTTCCTCAAGATCAATCCCCAATTTGTCATCTCTATCTTTTGATATTGCAGATAGTTCTGTCTTCGATCATTCAAAAATAGGTGTAGTTTTAATTGATACTCCGCCCATTGTTTCCACTAGCAGTGCAGGTGCTACTCCAGTGATGCCAGCTACAGAGATTGATGCTAATGTAAGTACTTCTACCCTCTCACCTTGGTTGTCAGCTTATACGCCCAAAAGGAAAAAAATAGGCCATCTTCCCAGATGACATCAATTTCACTAAAATGGTGTCAGCCAAAGTTAAGACTCCCAAAAAACAAAAAATTCTTTCAAAGATGATTGAGGATAAAGGGCACAAATTTCTGGAAATAGCAAAACCTCCACAAGATGCAACTCTTGACAATTTTGATGTAAATGAGTACTCTATCTCTCGAATCGAGTTAGGAAAAATAACTCATGAAAGCACTAAGAGCAACATGCAGTCAGCTATGGACATCTTGGTTCAGAAGTTTGACAAAGAAAGAGAGATGAAGGACCATTATAAAGCCATGGTGGAACAACTAACTGCAATAATAAGGAGAATAACTTTTACTCTAAAAATCATAACTCTAGAGGCTATCTCCGTCAATGACCCGTGATTTAGAAAGCAAAAAAGACCTATCTCAAGGGAAAAGTACTTGAAGAGTACTTAGATAAGCTGCATACACAAGGAATTTTCTTGCTCACTAAGTTGTTTGAGAAAATAGGTAAGATGAAGAAAGTGAAAGCAGAATTAGATGACTTTATCAATATTATTTCTCGAGATATTGAAAGCATGAAAAAGTATCTTGATAAGTGGGTGGATATGAAGAAGTTGAAAATAAGCACCCTAGTATCAATTGGCGTCGTTACTGATAGAGACTCTTATACTAAAATAAAAGAAGCATTGATATATAGGAGTCAAGTGCTTAAGGAGTTGATCAGCGACCTCGAATCATCGAAAGACCTTAGTGAACAAAGCGACATCAATTTGTTACACAAGTTAGAGGAGTTGTCTTGCAAGCTTACATCGCAAGACAACCAATTCCTTTCAGCCAAAGAAATGGTTCAAGAATTCAAAGGTATGTTATGAAAAGAATATGAAGATAAACCATTCTCAATGGCCTCCATGGATAATATACTAGATAATCAATTAATTATGGATAATCTAAAAACCAGGTTAACTAGTCATGTAAAATCAGTCACAACAGTGAAAGATGCCATAGTCAAGGCGAAAATGATTTTCAAGAATACTATTACTCCAGATAGTATCGGGATACAAGCGGCTACCACCATGTACGATGCTCATATAAAAAAAGATGGAGCTACAAATTGAATCAACTTTCTGTTGATTTATTTTTATTTTTTTTAAATGCACTTTTGTAATCGCTTTGGATATTTGCACATGTACTTTTGTAATGTGTAATTACATGTAAAAATATGGAAAGTCCAAAGTCAACAAAAACTTCTATCTTTGACTAGGTCAGAATATTTAAGTCTTTCATAAATTTTCAAGGCTTCTCTATATAAATAAAGAGAGCCTCTTTTGTAAATATATCTTTTGGGTGATCAAAAACAAATACTCTGCCAAAATTGAGATGTTTTTTGAGACTTTAAGCTCAAATTGTAAATCATATTTTCTTGAATGAATGAGAAAGTAGGTTATTTTTCAAACTTTGTGTTGGAATAACTTGTGTTATTCAAGGAATTATTCTTATGTCATTTTTTCTAATAATATCTTATATATTTGATTAAATAAGCAGATTGTGTGGAAATTATCGAAAAGATGTTCTGAAGTTAATTATGAAGATTTTGTGCTGCTATAATTACCTTTAGTTTGTGTTTCTTGTGTTTTGGTGAAAAGGGTATTAGAAAGGCTTTGTACTACTTTTATCCTTTATGATCTTATACTTTGTTGTAGTTTTCAGTGAAGACTTTGAGCTTCACTTCATTCTACAATTTTATTAGTCCTAAATCAGTAAGA
This sequence comes from Torreya grandis, assembly GCA_037957365.1. Classification (NCBI taxonomy): domain Eukaryota; kingdom Viridiplantae; phylum Streptophyta; class Pinopsida; order Cupressales; family Taxaceae; genus Torreya; species Torreya grandis. The sequence goes on along the minus strand of JARHVA010000873.1, from coordinate 1,056,295 downwards.
GAAGCAACAAAAGACTTTGTGCTTTCGTGGGTTTCTTGTGGATCCAATTACTACTCGAAAAGTTTTCTTACTATTTATTGGACATCATTTCTAAAAGAAGAGGATTGTTTTCAGTTATTACACATGAATTTTCTTTTACCTTGTGAATATCATCTCTGAAAAAAAGAGATGGATGGTGTGATTTCACCCCTGAGACTATTTTCAATTTATATTAATATGTAGTAGTTTATAGGGAACCTCCCCTTGATGAGAGGAGAGATTTATCTCACTATGCTATGATAAACCTGCACTTTTTAATGTATAAATCTCCTTGTGCTATGGTCGATATACCCATTTTGCCATCAGTTAGTTGACGACAAAATATTCATCCAACAACTTTTGGCGACTCCACTGGGGACACGAACACGCACTTTAAAGCCTCAAGCTTCAAATTGAAGCATTTCTAGTCCTTTTTCATTTTTTCACTCTGGTAGATCCACCGTACAAGTGAAGCCAGAGAGCTCAAGGTATTATTGATCCTATATTCGAGTTAGTGTGGCAAAATAATTTTGATATTTCTCCTCCGCCATCTCGCCTCCAGTGTACCAGGAGTTTTCCTCTTACCAATGTCAAATCTCCAATACTAAACGAAGCTTCTAGTTTTACTACTCGTAGAGTTTTGTCCGTACTTATCCCACCAAGATTTGTTATCCCTCCCTTTAATCACCATATTATGGCAGCCCAATGTCTTTGGGGCAACTCTTTTGGTCCTCTCAATCTAGCCCCACCTTTACATGAACTACCTCGTAGTTCGAGAAAAAGAATTCCCAAATTCTATAGTGATGGGAAAGTCCATCCTGATGAGCATATTGCTACATTCTACATAGCATGTGGTGTGATAGGCGTGGAATATGAAGATATAGCGGTGAGATTATTTGTATAAACTTTGCAAGGCGCTGTCGTAGATTTGTTCTATCACCTTCAGTTTTAAACTATAACTAACTAGAACACCCTCAAAGCCAAGTTTGAGGCTAGGTTCAAACCCACTGAATATGCACATGCCTTGTTGGCTCAGCTTACGCAAATGAAGAAGGAACCCCATGAGCCTATGCGAGACTTCATTGCTAAATTCAATAAGCTGAGGAATAAAATTCCTACGATCGCTCAGCGAACACTAGAGAATCTTAAGTGCTTTTTCATCAACTCTCAACTTTTTGAAGTAAGTTTTCTATTAAGGCGGGCCGGTCCTATAGATCTTTTTCTAGTCCAAAATTTGGCTACCGAGGTTGAAGATGATCTTATCCTGGCAGGTAAGATCAGAAAAGATTTCAATAAAAATAATTTTTTCTCATCTGCTGAAAGTTCTTCCATGAGCACCACGGATCCTATGGTACAAAAGTTGACAAATGAACTGCTAGCCCTGAAAAGGCAAATGTCACAAGGTATGACTACTCCCCATTATCGAGAGATGCCAAGAAGGATGTTTCCCAATCATTGATATCAAGGCAATGCCACTAAAAATTAAGGACAATTTAGCCATCTTTCTTTGACACAGGAGAAGCTCGCCATCGAAGCAACACCTGTCAACTCAGCAATCGGTTATCATGAAACTGAACATGATCTCTCTTTCCAACCTGAGTTGGACCAAGAGGATGATGCTAATATCTTTGTTGAAGGATAAGAAGAATTAGTTGGCGACTCCAATATCAATTTTCTGCAATACCAAGATGAAATTAAGAAAAAAAGAGAAATAGTTGATGGATCGTATGCTATCTTTACTAGGTCCTAAAATTAGTCGACTCAACAAGCTGATAAAAGAAAGGTGGGAGAAGAACCTCAGCCAGTAGTCTCAATTGTTAATTGGGGGACTTCATTGCCTTTTCAATCAAAGGACTCCATGACCAATAAGAAAGCAAGTACCTCGAACCACCCTGTATCTTCTGCTTCTATTCTTTAGACCAGTGCCACACCCAATAAAGATCAGGATGATGTACTTCCTTCCTCTATTTCTAGTTCATTCTAATTATTTGATATAATTGATCATGCTAAAAAAACCAAAATTCAAATGACCGAAGTTGAGTACTTGCGAGCCAATCTTGAGCAGTTTGATATGTTGGTTGAATACATAAAAAACAAAATCGCCCTATAGGACAAGATTTTCTAAATATGACTCCTGATTCTTTAAACAATAAATCCACTCAGAATAATCTTATTGCTACTCCTCCTACTGCCCCTAGAAAAATAGAACCTTTCTATGTTTCCCTTTTGATAAATGGTCATAAATTGAGTAACTGTATAATAGACTCTGGAGCCTCTAACAATGTTATGCCCGCCAAAGTAACAGATTCTCTTGGTCTTACCTTAACTAAGACTTTTAGTAGATGCTTTTCCATGGAGAATAAGCAAGTACCACTCCTAGGTCAAATTAAAGATGCCCAATTTGCATTCGCAGCCTTTCCAGATAAAATGACCAAAATGATAGTCTTGGTGGCTGATGTTCTAGCTTCCTATGGCATCCTGTTCGGATGAAATTTTTATAAGGATGTAGGCAGAGAGTTGAATATGGATCTGTCTAAAGCAAGGATACCCGTTAAAGGTGTCATGAAAAAATTGCTTCTTGAAAAAGAGTCAAAATATATTGTCACCCAAACATTAGACCCCAAAGCTCAAATTTTATTTAAATCGTCGGGAATGGGTAACTATTTTCTGACCACTGAAGATGTTTTTAACTCATCAGACAAAAGTTTTTTAAGTGATAATTCAGATAGGAAATCAGAAGAATTATTAGAGCAAAGTTCAGATAACAAAGGATCTTTCCTGAGTAACGAAGAGAATTTTTTTGAAAAGATCGTATTGTAATGATGTCTAGATTTTAGAATTTGATAGTAGTTGTTCTTCTATCGGTTCTGGAGCCAGAATTGTCTTGATATCCCTTCAAAGAGAAAATTTTCTTTATTCATATAAGTTACAGTTCAACAATACCAACACCACCGAGTATGAGTCTTTGCTGCTCAGATTGAAAGCTGCTCATGTTAAAGGTATTAAGATTCTTCATGCTCAGGGATATGCTAAACTAGTGGTTTGTCAGATAAGGAACCTATACCAAACCAAAAATGAAAGATTGTGACATTATCACAATCTACTATGGGATTATATTGAAAGTTTTGATGCTTTCGATATTTTTGCTGTGCCGAGAGAATTCAATGATCATGCAGATTCATTGGCGGTCTCTACAACCCTCATGGTTCCTTATAAAGATTTCAAAAGGGACAAATACACTATTGAGCTGGTCTTTCGACCAAGTGTACTTGATAATGCCAGTCATTGGTAGGTGTTTAATGATGACAATAAAATCATTACTTTTTTGGAAAAGATGGATAGCTTTGAGGAGCTTTATTTTGAAGGTAGCGAATCTCTACCATGAGAATCAGTTCTCGAAATGAATTCAAAAACTGGTGAAGAGTGTCTTCAACTCAAAGGGAATAAATTTCAAAAAGGTTTGGTTTCTCTTGAAAAGTTATTTGATAAGTATGAACGGTATGTTAAGCAGCAACAAATGGATTCAAGTTCCTCCAAAAAATTTGATCAAGTGAATTTCAGTACAACAAAAAATCCCAAAATGGTCAACATTGAGAATTGTTGCACTTCTAATGAAAAGCTCAAATTCGTTACTCTTATTTGCCATTACATTAATGTTTTGGCGTATTCTTATGATGATATGAAGTCCCTTAGCCCCAAAAAAATTTGGCACAAAATTTATCTTAAAGTTGGGTCATTGCCTCACAAGCAGAAGCAAAGACAATATAACCCTAAAATATCAAGTACTATCCTTTTTGAGATCCAAAAAATGCTGAATGCAAGAATTATTTTCCCAATCCACCATTCCACATGGATTTCTAACATAGTTCTAATGAGGAAAAAGAATGGAGAAATTATATCTGTGTTGATTCCAGAAACTTAAATCAATCTTCTTTAAAAGATAATTATCCCTTACCCATCATGGATCAAGTGTTGCAAACAGTGACTGGTTCAGAAATGTTATCTATGTTAATTTTTCTAGGTACAATCAAGTAGAAGTTAATGAAGCAGACCAACATAAAACTACTTTCACTACATCGTGGGGCACTTTTGCATATCGCCAAATACCATTTAGTCTGATCAATGATGGTGCCACCTTCTAGAGAGCAATGAATCTTGCCTTTAGAGATGTAATAGGGAAGTTTATCGTAATATCTCTTGATGATTTGATAATTTTTTCTAAACATCATCCTGTTCACGTGCATCATTTACAACAAGTGTTGGAATGTTATCGGTAAAATGGTTTTTCTCTTAATCTTAAGAAGTCAATTTTTAGGATTACAGAAGGTAAGCTTTTCGATCACACTGTATCCCGATAAGGCATAAAAATTGACTCAAAAAGAGTCAAATCTATCCAAAATCTTACTCTTCCTGCTAGTAAGACTACCATTCATTCTTTCTTTGGAAAGGTGAATTTTTTACAAAGATTCATTCTGGAATTCGTAGAGAAGACTCGTCACATTGTCAACATGATGAAGGGTAAAGCCACTTTCTATTGGACTATAGAAGGAAAGTCAATATTTAAATATATCAAGAACGTGATCGCCCATGCCCTAATCTTGGTTTGCCTAGATTATACCAAAGACTTCGTAGTATATAGCTACGCTTTTGAACATACACTTTCAACTATTTTGGTCCAACAAAATAAAGAAGGTGTGGAATCTCTCATATCATTTATGAGTTATCCTCTCAAAGCTCACGAATTAAAATATTTGAACATAGAGAAGCACGTTTATGCCATGGTCAAAGCAGTAAAACATTTCAGATTTTATATCCTGAATTCACATACTATCGTTCTGGTGCCTAATACAACAGTGAAGTCCATTTTAACTCAACAAGAGTTTGGCACTGAAAGGGGCAAATAGATCTCTAAGATTCAGGAGAAAAATCTTGATATCAAACCTACCAAGCTCGTGTGAGGAAAAGGTCTCTACCAACTGATTGTTGATAACATACCAAAGGAAATAGGACATGAAAGAACTGAGGTTGAAGACGTGTCTATAGTTCTCTTCGTCACCACTACTGATAAGTGGTATTCCAATATCACTCATTTTCTTACCTATGGTGACTGTCCCACCTATTTGTCCTACAAAAAAAAATGAAACATGAAATTGAAGGCTACTAACTATGTCTTATGGGGTAATGGTTTGTACAAAAGAAGCCTTGATGGGGTGTTTCTTCATTGCATCGATAAGTCACAATAAAGTAAACTATTAGAGTCTTTTTATAATTTCACTTATGGAGGACATTTTTCTACACCAGTGATGGCTCACAAAATTCTATGAGCTAGATACTATTGGTTTACACTGTTTCAAGACACATACACTTGGGTACGTAGGTGTGAATTGTGTCAACAGTTCGTCGAGAAACTTAAATTAGCCATATTACCTCTCGAGCCAATAGTGATTGAAGAACCATTTCAACAATGGGGTATTGATTTCATTAGTGCCTTGAACCCATCTTCAAGTGCTAGACATGATTATGTTCTTACCTCGACAAACTATTTTACCAAATGGGTGGAAGCCATTCCAACTAAGCATGCTACTTCGGAAGTGGTATGTAATTTTCTTAAAGAAAATATCATCCCCTGATTTGGGGTCCCAACTAGGATTGTAATAGATAATGTTGCTTATTTCTCTTCTCGTGAGGTTACTAAGTTTTGCTACAATTACGAGATTATTCTTTCCCACTCCTCTGATTATTATCAGCAAAGAAATGGTCAAGCAGAATCAATCAACAAGAATCTAGTTACCATTATCCAGAAACTGGTAGATAATAATCAAAGAACTTGGCATAAAGCATTGTTTGATGCTCTATGGGAAAACATGATTACACCCAAGAGGGCAATAGGTATGTCATCATTTCAACTTCTGTATAGTTTGAATGCAGAGATACCAACCACCTTGGAACTACCAGCACTAAAGTTGGCAAAGGCAATTGAAGATCAAACTTTTGAAAATTCTATTGACAAAAGGATCATGTGCCTAATCGAATTGGATGAGTAATGAACCACGGTAGTGGACCGGATTATTGCACATCAAAATCAAGTAAATAAACTCTTCGACAAAAGAGCAAAGATTCGTGGATTTTAAATTGGAGATCAAGTCTTCTTATGGGACAAGAGGAGAGAACTGAAAGGAATGCACGACAAATTTGATTCTTTATAGAGAGGTCTATTTATCATTCATCATGTCTATGGTGAAAATAGTTTTTGCTAAGATATCTAGATGAGACACCATTCTCACTGCCTCACAGTGGACAACATCTGAAACACTTCAATCCTTGAAGTATTAGATGAGTTCATTTGTATACTCTTACGTTATTTATTTTTGTTTGATTTTTCATGTCTTTTTATTTTTTAGCTTAACTTCATGGCCCAATGGCATGGATGAAGGCACTTAAAGACTAGTTTCTACTCCCGTCGATCGTTTCAAGATTCAATCAATGGAAGTTTCCCATACAAGAGCTAGTTGTTTTCAAAATCAGCTATGCTCATTTTTAGAACAACCACTACGAAACTTATCTATTTCATATTTTCACTCTAAGTTCATCTTTCAAGACAAGTTTTTCTTGATCTCGGGTTTAGTCGACTAACTTCCTTAAAAAAATTGTGACCTTCCCTCGTCATGATTTCTCAAGAAACGTGAAATTATTTACGATTTTGATGCGATCAGAACGTCAAAATTTTGATAAAATTCTAAGAGTTAGTGTTGTTTTTCATTTTCATGCAATGTTGGCATTTTTTGCTGCCATTGCATATATTTTTAGTTTCCATGTAAAGGTGGCAATTTTTGCCGCCCTTACATCCCCATGCAGGGGCGGCAAAAATCACTGCCCTTGCCTTTTTGTTGAAACATTCCATGTAGGAGTGGCAATTTTTGTCGCCCCTGTATTTCTTTCATCTCACATGCAGAGTCAGTGATTTTGATCACCTCTACATGGCATCAATTTTCATATGAGGCATTTATGGTCACACACGCCAAGTTGTTGGCATCAGTTTTAATCCCTTTAAATGTCATTTTGAACCTCATTTGGATCATTCTAGGTTGTCTGCTCCTCCTCCCTACATCCTGTCGACTGTGCGAATGAGTGGGATCATTATTTTTCCTAGATTCAAGCGTAGGGTGGTGATTTTTTGCCAAGTAGGGTTTTGTGTTTTTCCCTGTTTTATTTTTAGTTTTTCATTTTGTTCTTTCTCTTTTATTTAAATTCTAGTTTTTCCTCTTTCCTCCTTTGTAGTTTGTTTTTTTTCATTTTCCCCCTCCCTCTGCTCCTTGTTTATGGCACAAACCCTAATATCCCCGTCGATCGAATTAACTTGTGTAATGGCAACAATTTTCACTGCCCTTACAATATCTTTTTCCATTCGTGTAAGGGTAGCGATTTTTGCCACCCTTACACAAGTTTCCCCCATATGCATAGGCGGTAATTTTTGCCGCCCTTGCACAAGGTTCATATGTAATGACAAAAAAAATTGCTGCCTATGTACAACAATCTTTCCCCAACGTGCACAGGCGGCAAAAATTACTGCCTATGCATCGACACTCTCCATCAATGCGTTACATCGGTAATTTTTGCCATCGATACTACCTCCATATACAAGGGTGGCAAATTTTTCCACCCTTGCATGCATGTCCTCATATTTTCCTAACTCTAGGAAAATTTTAAATTTTCACTTTTTTTAGCATGCTTGCCTTTTGGCTTTCCTGCTTGCTCGTGCTTTAGCCCTTTCAAGCGCATTCCCATGGTCGTGATCATCAACATGCAATTTTTCCAAATTGCCAATATTTTCCCTGATTGCAGTTTCTCTCAAAGATCCTTCTTCATCGACGTCCTTTTTACAAAAGTTCTTCCAAATGACTAAGGTTTCTCTGAAGAAATTGAAGAAAATGAAATACAAGTATCAAGGTGTTTTCCCAATCACCTCGATTATTTTTAATGTCAATGACATTAGGGATACAAAGATCGGTCACGTAGATATAATTGAGTTCATATAAAGAACCAAATCGAGCAATCTCAACCATGAAATGAAGAAGATAATCGAGAGTAATATCCATCTGGTATCTTCTTTTTCTGTAGCAGCCCATAACATAGAGTTTGTTCTCCAGTGCACCCAGTTCTACAATAAGGATACCAAGGTTGTGTTAGATGCTGGTGGTAATATGGTAATTAGACTGGACCCTAAGTTCATTGACAAAGTGTTCATGTGTCCTCCCACTACTAAAGTATTAAAGCTCAATTTTGTTGAAGCATAAAGGGAATATGACAAAGATCCTAAAAGAGTGAAGAAAATGATCAACAATAGATGGCTTAAAACTCCAAGGGTGAACTTGTCAAGATGGCCACGAAGCTTTCCAAGGAGTGATTTCATAGAAGAAGTTGGCGACTTGATCACTCTTCTCAGCAAGGTAAGAGGTCTACCTTCTTCCTCTTAGTTTCACGAATGGATGTACACCTTTATTAAGATAATTTTCCAAGAAAAACAAGTCATTTTTTGGAGAGAACAAATTAGTAATGATCTGCATGAGCAATTGATGAAAGTATTCACTACCTCCAAATTCTTCATGACATCATACTTGGTGTATATTGTAGCGTCAATGAGAACCTTCCCAGGATTAATATCAGAAGGAGATAGGAGAGTAACCTCGGTATATCAATATTATCCCCAATTGACATTGAAGGGTTCTATCCATCATTTTAGAAGGGTAAATGATGCTTTCTTTGTAGTATTTGTGTGTCTCTTTGATCCCTAATTAGAATAGAAAAGAGTGTCAGACAAAGCCTGGACAATTGTGAATGACTTCGGGTGTATGTTCTTACAGTTCCGTTCTTTTTCTTATCTATGGATTAGATTTTTCCAAGGTCATCCTTATATGCTCCCAAGATTCCCCTCAAATAAATTAGTCTTGATGGAAATATGTAAGCAAATAATCATTGTACACAATAAGCAAATAGAACTCAAGAAACTTGACTTCAGATTCCCGATTGAAATTGGCAGGTTCTCAGTATTGACTGTTAGAAAAGCTAGGGTTATGGAGACAGAAATGCAACTCGTAACCATGAAACATTTCAAAAAGAGGCCAAACTTTGACTACAAAGGTGTAAAGGATATAATCAGAAGGAAGACCAAGTTTCACGAGCCTATGATCAAAGATATTTGGGTTGATTTGAGGACTACAAAAGACATCAGGAAAATAGACTATAGTAGATTGTCTCTTGAACAGATAGAATATCTAGGACTCGTTGATATCCCTAAAAGTCTAGTGGATAATGGTGATTTGATCAATAATAAATACCATGTTGAACAGATCGTCAATGCCTCTCTCCCCGCAATCTAATGGTCATAAAAGGAATTGACTTCCTTAAGAAGAAGATTCGAACCAATATTGGCAAACACCAATGATTGGTTAGCAAATAAGGGAATCACCTTGAAAGAGTTCATCACAGGGTTGGAAGCTAAATTTTAAGAAGAAACAAGGAGAAGGGCAGAAAATAGGATGAAAAATAAAAGTGATGTCCCTGCTTTTGATAGGCCACATTACTTAGGATCGTCTTCGTGACAAAGAAGTCACAAGTTGTAGAAAAGGAACCAGGAACAATAGACATGGAAGTTGAGAAGCAGAGCATCGAAGGACCATCAGCGGAGTAGATGGAAACTGATGATAGGCCTGTAGATCAATAGGAAAAGGAAACTCTATCTCCACAAGTAGGTGTACAACCATATGCAAGAATTTCTTCTTCCCCGCCTAACTCACCTGTTGTAACTCCACCTATTTCTCTAATCAGTAGTCCCTCTTCTGGAGCTGCCTCTCCTTCCAAAATTATTTTTGATGACCCTCAAGGAGATTCTAGAGATGTTCTTCATTCCTTAGGATCAATCTCCAGTTTGTCATCTCTGTCTTTTGATATTAGAGATAGTTCTACCTTTGATTATCCAGCAGCAAGTGTAGTTTTAACTGATACTCTGCCTATTGTTTCCACCACCGGTGCAGGTGCTACTCCAGTGATGTCAGCTACAGAGATTGATGCTAATATAAGTACTTCTGGCCTCCCACCTTGCTTTTCAGCTTATACGCCTTAAAGGAAAAAATAGGCCATCTTCCCAAATGACTTAAATTTCACTAAAATTGTGTCAGCCAGAGTCAAGACTCCCAAAAAACTAAAAATTATTTCAAAGATGATTGAGGATAAAGGACACAAAATTTTGGAAATAGTGAAACCTCCATAAGATGTAACTCTTGACAATTTTGATGTAAATGAGTACTCTATCTCTCGAATGGAGTTAGGGAAAATAACTCATGAAACTGCTAAGAGCGACATGCAGTCAACTATGGACATCTTGGTTCAAAAGTTTGACAGAGAAAGAGAGATGAAGGACCATTATAAAGCAATGGTGGAACAACTGACTGTGGCAATAAAGAGAATAAATTTCACTCTAGAAATTGTAACTCTAGAGGCTATCTCTGTCGATGACCCCATTATTTAGAAAGCAGAAAAGACCTATCTCATGGGACAAGTACTTGAAGAGTACTTAGATAAGCTGCATACACAAGGAATTTTCTTGCTCACTAAGTTGTCTGAGAAAATGGGTAAGATGAAAAAGTGAGAGCAGAATTAGATGACCTTATCAATATCATTTCTCAAGATATTGAAAGCATGAAAAAGTATCTTGATAAGTGGGTGGATATGAAGAAGTTGAAAATAAGCACCATAGTATCAATTGGCATCGTTGCTAATAGAGACTCTTATACTGAAACAAAAGAAGCATTGATATCTAAGAGTTGGGTGCTTAAGGAGTTGATTAGTGACCTCAAATCATCGAAAGACCTCAGTGAACAAAGTGACATCAGTTTGTTACACAAGTTAGAGGAGCTACCTTGCAAGCTTACATTGCAAGACAACCAATTCCTTTTAGGCGAAGAAATGGTTAAGGAATTCAAAGGCATGTTCTGAAAGGAATTTGAAGATAAACCATTCTCAATGGCCTCCGTGGATAATATACTGGATAATCAGTTAACTCTGGATAATCTAAAAACCATGTTAACTAGTCATGCAAAATCAGTTACAGCAGTCAAAGATGTCAGAGTCAGGGCAAAGATGATTTTTAAGAATACTGTTACTCCAGACAGTATCAGAATAGAAGCAGCTATCAACATGTACGATGCTCATATAAAGAAAGATGCAGCTACAAATTGAATCAACTTTTTGTTGATTTAATTTCCTTTTTTCTAAATGCACTTTTGTAACCACTTTGGACATTTGCATATGTACTTTTGTCATGTGTAATTACATGTAAAAATATGGAAAGTCCAAAGTCAACAAAGACTTCTATCTTTGACTAGGTCAGAATATTTAAGTCTTTCATTAATCTTCAAGGCTTCTCTATATAAATAAAGAGAGCCTCTTTTATAAATATATCTTTTGGGTGATCAAAAGCAAAAACTCTGCCAAAATTGAGTTGCCTTTTGAGACTTTGAGCTCAGATTGTAAATCATATTTTCTTGAATGAATGAGAAAGCAGGTTACTTTTCAAACTTTGTGTTGGAATGACTTGTGTTATTTAGGGAATTGTTCTTATGTCATTTTTCCTAATAATATCTCATATATTTGATTAAATAAGTAGAGTATGTGGAAATTATCGAGAAGATGTTCTGAAGTTAATTATGAAGACTTTGTGTTGCTATAATTACCTTTAGTTTGTGTTTCTTGTGTTTTGGTGAAAAGGGTATTAGAAAGGCTTTGTACTACTTTTATCCTTTGTGATCTTATACTCTGTTTTGGTTTTTAGTGGAGACTTTGAGCTTCACTTCATTCAACAGTTTTATTAGTCCTATATCAGCAAGAGAAGCAATGAAAGACTTTGTGCTTTCGTGGGTTTCTTGTCGATCCAATTACTACCCGAGAAGTTTTCCTACTATTTACTAGACATCATTTCTAAAAGAAGAGGGTTGTTTTCAGTTATTACAGAGGAATTTTCCTTTACCTTGTGAACATCATCTCTAAAAAAAGAGAGATGGATGGTGTGATTTCACCCCTGAGTCTATTTTCAATTTATATTAATATGTAGTAGTTTATAGGGAACTTCCCCTTGATGAGAGGAGAGATTTATCTCACTATGCTATGGTAAACTTGCACTTTTTACTGTATAAATCTCCTTGTGTTGTGGTCGATATACCCATTTTGTCGTCAGTTAGCTGACGACAAAATATTCATCCAATAATCGTAATCACTATTGTAGAAGTTACGTCATTTTGAAGCAATATTTTGATACACAGCTGTAATCACTCTATAATACACCCAATGAAGACTTTTAGGGTAGATCGATAAGCTCTCTATATTATAACCTCATTCTTATGACAGTTGAGTGCATTGTTGCTGGATATTTATGCATGCAAAGTGTTGATTGAAATGTCTATGATATCTCTATGCACTATGGATTTACTTGTTGAACCAATATTGTCATAAATTGCACTTTGAATGATCCCATACCAATACACATTGACCCTCAAATAAATACAAGTGTTTGACGAAATCCCTGCTCACTAGAAGTCAAAAATATTTGTGGGTTTTAAAAAAAAAATGGTTTCAATTTGGGTTTGATCACTACAACATACAATAGAAAGCATAGAGTCTAACTAGATCTAAGATGTCATTAGACGATAACCATGAGGTATCTAAACTAAGAAAAATAAAGGTGTCATTAGACGGTAACCATGTGGTGTAAATAAAAAGCATGCAAAGAATTGAAAAGTACTAACAAACATGTACTAGTCTAAGCATTGATAGACATAAGATATACCAATAAAATGTAACCATAAAATTACAAAAGAAAGAGTAGAGGGTTAGGATACCTACCTTGGTTGATTTTTCAGTGCATTAATCTCGACCTTGGCTTGAGTGGCACTTTATGAGAGATTGTTATTGGTGAAATCATGATGGAAAGAAGTATGTAGACCCAATTTGGGGATTCCAAAGACTAGTTATACCTTTGATGTAGTCATAGTTACGGAGTCAAATGAACATCCTTAGATGATGCAGCCTGGGGATTCAACACACAACAAAGACATACACACAATCCGCACATAGAATAAAACATATCAAATACAATCTTTTCAATGAGAAATTTACATTCCACAAAACAAAATGCCTTTCAACATCATACATATTTTGAACACATGCAACATTATGATCATTATCCATTCATGGACATGGTTCACTCTTATGCTTCTCTATTTAAAGCTTTGTGATTCCAACAAGTCTTTGCTTTCAACTACCTCTAATGGGCTCTTTGAACACTTAACCACATTATAATCTCTCATGAATGAACTGAATCAAATCGACCTCAATCGAGTTGGCCAAACTTTTTTACAAAGGACTTATCTCTTTATATAGGTGCTCATCAAGAACAATGATGGAAGTCTAACTATTTCAATTACCATTTGCGTGATGTTTCATCTTCTCGTTGTGACTCTTCAACTTCCAGCCATTACAACATCTCTAACTATTTTTTCACTTCACACACATGGGCCTAAACTCACGTGCAAATAAGTTATGCATAAAATACATGTACAGAAGAAAGTTCACACACAAGATAAACTCATGTGTACAAGAAAGACTTGCATGCACAAAAAATCTTGCACACAAAAATTAATGCACACAAGTTCATCCACACACATGATGTGCATACTTCACAAAACCATGTATTTTTCAATGCCATAAGTTTTACATATGAATTCAAAATGAGATTTTTTTTTGAAAGTTTGTAACTTTTAGAGGATAATCCAAAACGTGCAATCACATTATACTTTGGATTTTTTTTATGACCTTTTTTTCTCTGCACTAGAACGTATCATTTTTGGGTCTTCAATGGATGAAATCACTTCTTAAATTCTACTGATAGTTGAATAGCTCAACCACCTCAATTGGAACCATGTTGTTTAGTGAAACTGATCCTCTGTGATATGCTTGATTCCCTTAAAGTGTTTGGAGTGTTGATGCCTCCCAAGGATCAACTTCAACCATGACAAAATGACAAATACAGAGGCTAGTCTACACAAACACACCCTTACTTATTTTTGGTTGATGCAAAATTGTTTGTACCCCTTGGATGCTCTTACATCAACCTTGTTGGTTTAACTTCTCTATTTGAAATATTGAAGTCCTTGTGTTAACCTGTATTCCCTAAGTGTAATCTCCTTAGCTCTAATTCCTCTTCTGCTTACTAAGGTGGATTTGTGTACTTGAGTAGAGAAAATTAGATACCTATCTTTTGATAAATAATAAATAAGAACCCTTAAAATATGGATCGAAACCCTATAATTAAAAACTCAAACTTATTCGATGTCATTTGTTTGGTCGATGGCTTATGAAAATGTCTAGCAGATGTGGTACATCATTGGCTTGGTTGATGATGTTAGCTAAGTTGGGCAACATTGCAAGACATCATCGACTAGGCTGATGATGTCATGCAAACATGAATAAAGGGAAAAAGAGAAGCATGAGAGTGAGTGGGAACCTAATGTTATGAATAAGAGACAATTTTAATGTCCTATGGTAATGAAAATAAATAAAAATAGGACACAAGATATTATGTGGAAAACCTACAACTTGCAGGTAAAACCATAGGACAATGGCAACTCTCTCTTTTATTGGATCCAAATATTTTTTGTACATCACAATAGCGGGGTTGTACCCTTTAAATAGGAGAAACAAGGAAGATTTTAGAAACACATTGTTGGAAAACCATGCCAAATAATACCATGGGTCCCATGTTGTACAATCATATTACATATGATTTTTAAATAAGGTTGTATGGATGGCTTGTCGTATAACAAATAATATTGCGAAGGGGATTAAAAGACATCACACCATTACAATTGTTGGAGGTTTGCATATTCACTTCACCTCCTAACAATCTCCTACTTGAAGTTAATATCCTAGAATTCTTCACCTATGTTTCCCACCCAAGTGCCATTTGCCCAAGCTTTTCTTTATCATGTTATTCCAAGGCCTGTTGAAGTTGCACACAACTTCAACTTGTCATCATATCAATTGGCTTGTCTTCAGTAGATATATTCTCTAGCTACACCTACCCTTGTTCTAATACTAGCCTTATGAAAGATACCACAAATCTATGTGTTTAGTTATTAAATGGAAGGCTGCATTATTAGTCAAATGAATTGCACTTTGGCTATCACAAATCAACTTGTATTTTTCTTATTTTACTCCTAGCTCTTCCATTAACCTTTGCAGCCAAATAAATTATTTGCAGGCTCCAATTGCTGTGAGGTATTCAGCTTTAGCTGTTGACAAAGCAATAACCTTATGTAATCTAGATACCCAACTTATGGTAGCCCCTGTAAAAGTAAATATGTATCCCGTGGTAGATTTTATACCATCTAACTTTCTTGCCATGTTGGCATCTACATAAATAACCATATTTTCTTTTATTTTGCCAAAACATAATGTGTGATTTACAGTTCCCTTAATACACCGTAAAATCCATTTTACAATAGCCCAATGTTCTTTTCCTGGACTTGACATGTAACGGCTTACCACTCCCACTACATGTGCAATATCTGGTCTAAGAGAGTTTCACAGTGGAAGTTTAGCTGGTCATTTTGAAAAAGCTAAGACAATAGCTTTGGTCGAGGAGAAGTACTTTTGGCCAAAAATGAAAAGAGATGTGGCAAGATATGTTTCAAGATGTAAAATATGTCAAGTGGTTAAGGGACATGCACAGAATATGGGATTGTGCATACCATTACCAGTTCCAAGTGAACCATGGGTAGATTTGAGTATGGATTTGTATTAGGGTTACCAAACACATAAAGAGGTGATGATTCCATGGGTAGAATATGTCAAGTGGTTAAGGGACATGCACATAATACGGGATTGTGCATGACATTAGCAGTTCCAAGTGAACCATGGGTATATTTGAGTATGGATTTGTATTAGGGTTACCAAACACATAAAGAGGTGATGAATTTATTTTTGTTGTTGTAGAGAGATTTTTTTAAATGGTTCATTTCATTGCATGTAAGAAAACTAGTGATGCCATTAGAGTTGCAGAATTATTCTTTAGAGATGTGAGATTGCATGGTATTCCTAAGTCCATTACTTTAGATAGGGATATTAAGTTTCTAAGTCATTTTTGGATAACTTTATGGAAGAAACTGGATACTAAGTTGTAGTTTAATAGTGCATAACATCCACAAATAGATGGACAAACAGAGGTTGTTAACAGAAGCTTCGGAAATTTGTTGTGAAGCATTGTTGGAAAGAAGCCTAAGTAGTGGGACTTGGCTTTACCACATGCTGAATTTGCCTATAACAGTTTAGTGAATAGATCAACAGAAAAATCACCATTTCAAGTGGTTAATGGGAAAAATCCAATGGAAATTTTGGATTTGGTACAGTTACCCATTACAAAAATAATGAGTGATGACGTTGAGACTTTTGCAGAGCATATACGTCAATTACAAGAAGAGGTGAGAAAGAGGTTATAGATGAGTAATGAGAAGTACAATATTTTTGTTGATGTTAAGAGGATATCAAAGTCTTTTGAGAAGGGAGATTTAGTGATGGTGTATTTGAGGAAAGAGAGATTTCCTACATGAACCTACAACAAGCTGAAATATGAGAAGATTGGGCCTTGTAAAATTGTGAAGAAGATTAGTGACAATGCCTATGAGGTAAGCTTGCCAGAAGAATTTGATATTTCTCCAATATTCAATGTTTGAGAATTGTATGATTTCCATGGAGAAGTAGATGAAGGAGAGGATGAAGAAGACATCAACTGGCAATAATAGATTCCAAAGAAGAAGAGGGAAAATATAGTACAAATTCTAGATATGAAGATTATGCACACAAGGCAAGGGAGCTACAACAAGTATTTGGTACAAAGGGAAGGATTGCCACTGGAAAACAACACTTGGATCACAAAATGGGAGCTGAAAAAGATGGACAAAGACAAATGGCAGAGTTATGATCAGAGCAACTCATAGGAGCTGAATTGACTTCAACCAGAGGAGGATGATCTGGCACCACTATTCAAATTTCTTATGTGTATTGGTGATGTGTTTCCATATGTTAAAGTTTATAGATGATGTTTTTTCCTTGGTGAGGTGTCATGGTGATCACTATTTGACACTATTCCAAGGTGACAATAATCCTATTCACCACTTTTTACTATTTATGCTTGCCTATGTGGATATGGTGCCAATTTTACGTAAGGACAAAAATATCATGGATAAAATGGAGGATCCATTAAGCTTTAGTGGATTCTAAAGGTGGGGGACAACTTTTACTGTGTAAATAGTGAATTCTCCACTCATTTTTAACTCTTCTTGAAGGTGGGACGCCAACTTCCATGTGGGGAGGTTTGTCCTTAATGATCATGGGTCTAAGTGGAGTGGAATTACATGTCATACCACCTTACCCACTTATCTTTAGTCTTCATGGTGGAAGTATAGCGTATTTCTCCATGAATAATGTGTTTTCAGCTTTTGGTGTTTCTCTAAAAGGATGGATAATCCTTCTTTGTTTTCATAGTGGTTCATGATATTTCCCTTGGATTGTAAAACAAGCCATGTTAGTGTAATTTGAAGGGTTACAATGTGGTAGTAGTTTGAGGATGTTGTAATTTCATTTCTGTTTGATGAAAGCAAGCATATGTTGTGAGAAAAGTTCTTGTGTTATTCTTTTGCATCTCCTTCTTTCTCCATTCTCAAAAATTTAGCTAAGGATTCCTTGAGAGAGATTTTTCATCCACATCGTAATGTTGACTTAAAAATAAATAATGTTGACTTAAAAATAAATAAATAAAAATATTTATTTAGTATACATATCTTACATAAATTTATGTAAAAGACATTGACAAATATTTTTCTCGATGTGCATATTTCACTTATGTCACAAACATAAAATAATAAAGGTACACTAAGAATGATATATGATAATATCTTTTACATATATTTGTTTAAAATATGTATTTTAGTAATAAATTAATATTAATACACACACACAAACACATTATATATTATGTAATATAATTAAATATGAATATATTTGTATGTGTATAAATAATATTAATATTAATATATTACTAACATGCCTATATTAGATAAATTTATGTAAAAGATGTCAACATATATCATTCTCAGTGTTAGTTATATATATATATATATATATATATATATATATATATATATATCTGAGAATGATATATGTTGACATCTTTTACATAAATTTATCTAATATATGCATGTAATATATTACTAACATGCATATATTAGATAAATTTATGTAAAAGATGTCAACATATATCATTCTCAGTGTTAGTTATATATATATATATATATATATATATATATATATATATAAGAGATGTTCCTATATCTTTCACGAAGGAGATCCCAAAGGTAGAGTTTTCAGACCAGGTGATTCAAGAAATGGATTTGGATATTAATAGTAGGCGCTGGTTTGGTAAGTGCATCAGTTCTCCCCTTACACATTATGATCTTTTCAATTGGGCCAAGATGGCATGGATTTCTATAGTTGCACTTGTTTTTTCCATGCTCAGTCTTAATTTTTTCCATATTGTTTTCGAAAGTGCCTTTGATCATGACATGGTTTGGTCTTTGGTTTTTCAACAATCATGAGCTCTTCTTTTTGTCCCTGGTGACCTTTATTTGACCTAGATAGAATGAAGGTTTCAGTTGCTCTGCTTAGATTAGGGTTTATAATATCCCTCCCATCTTGAGGAAGGAGGAGCACATTAAACTTTTGATTAATCACGTAAGTTATTTTGTGAAACTAGATGAAAGCTCTATTGGAAGAAGATTTGTGAGAGCATACATGATTGTTAATCTTTTCAAAACTCCTTGTCATTCAATTAAATTTTTATCATCATGTGGTTCATGGACACAGTTCCTCAACTTTGAAGGACTTTTGTTCCATTGCTTTCATTGTAATCTCATTGGGCCTTGGGTGGAGGGTTGTTATTTTATAAGGTAATCAACATTTTTCTTCTCACCCATGGCTTTTTTGGAGGAAGAAAGATGGATCTTGTGATCAAGACTTCATCTAGCACAACTACATACAATTTTACCATCTTTCTAGGTCTTCTTCCCCTCCTGAAGCGCCTAGGGTATTTTACTCCCTTGGCAGGGAGGTCCTTCTGAGACTAGATCCTACTCTTGATTAGAGTCCATGCCCTCTTCCTATGGCTAAGAACAATTCTTCTCCTTCTTGTGCTTCAATGATGGACCTAAAACTCTTTTGAACTTTTCAATTAAGAGGAAAGGATGAATATTTGAGGGTAAGGGTTTGGGGTCAGATGTAAAGGAAATGGTGAAGGATGCTACTCAATAGATGATGGAGGGATTCCTTTATTGGCATGGAAGAAGATTATCTTAGACCAATGGATGAATTTGCACCCTTTTGTAGGCTAGATTAAACTATTATCAATTACTTATCTTGGTGTTATGATAGTTTTGTTTGGGTTTGTGGATGATTATTTATCTTTGTTGTTTGGTTGTTAATTATTGGTTGATTTGTTGTGTTGATTATTCACTAACTTGAGAAGATGTTTTGGATATTGTTTCATCTTATGGCTCATCTAGACTGGTGTTTGCAATGTGGATAGTTTTTAGGCTTTGGTGAATTATTCTTATCTTTGTATCGGGTTGTGGGCTCCCATTAAAACCCTCATTTTATCCTAATCAAAAAAATAAAAATATTATTATTATATATAATAATATATTTTAAATATTTTGATATATTATATTTATACATTATATAATATATATTAATATATTAACTTTATATTCCCGTTAATGAGTTGTTCACATCAGATAAAGCTCTTAAGAGGGTTGATAATGCTTCTTAGTGTCCCCCCTCTAGGCACATTCAAGTTGAACTTCAATGGGGTTTCTCATAGAAATCTAAGGGATTTAGAGGTTGGTTGCATTATTTTGGATTGTTCTAGATCCTTGATTAAAGTAGCATCCATGAAATTTATGGATGGAACAAACAATGAGGCTAAATCTTAAGCACTCGCACTAGGAATTAGACTTGTATTTCAGTGCAACATTGAAGAGTTGGCCATTGAAGGCAACTCAATGGTCATAATCAATGTTGTTCATAAGTGCATGGCAGGAGCATGGAACCTTAATAACATCCTTAAGCATTGATGGAAGGATTTCTATTCCTTCTTGGTCTTAGAGGTTTCACATTGTTATAGAGAGGAAAATGAGGTGATAGACTTCTTAGCCAATAGTGGTTTTGATTAGTAGGAGGAATTTATTGTTGATAACTCTTGGGAGGCTTGGCCTAATATTGATTTTGATTTATCCTTTTAAAATAATCCCATTATTTATCTTTGGAGTGGTTGTGTTACTTCATAATGCCTTTCACCTCACTTGAATGTCATGTCATTCAGTTAGCATTTATGGGACTTGCACGCATAGGTGGTTTGGGTGCTACCTAAGTTTAGAGGAGTTGATTGCATAATACATTAATAGTGGTGTGATTAATGTGGTTATGTGGATATTTTTTGGTTGGGTATGGGTTATTATGTTCCACCATGGACGAGATGCTCCAATGTGCCCTTAGCACACCCCTTCTCTGCTTGATAGCTTCAAAGTGGAGATGGACTTTGATGGATACGTGACAAACTCCCATCTTAAGAAGGTCTTTCTTATCCAGTTTGGGTTTATGTTGGAGGTAATTCACAAAATTATTGGTTTGGTTTATTTAGAAACTGAATGTCGAGCTAAGGTCAATTCAGAAATGGATTTCATTTTTGTAGGCAACCTTTTGCTCACATTGGAAGATAAGGTAGTGATTTGTTTTATTACGGAAAGGGTGGTTAAATCATAGTTTTAGGTCAGCCTAACCACTATTGTGGAGGTTTTTCAAGGGTATGCATCACAATCTTTGTTGTTCTTTACTAATGAATGTTTAGGGCTTGTATCCCTTGCCACTTTTTGATAGTTTGAGGAATGCTTTATGATAGTTTTGGCCTTTGTAGTGAAGCTTCAATCAACCCTCTATCATCTATCACCCATGAGGGGATTTATCTCAATTCTAGATGTTAAGGTTTGTAAAAATCCCATGGCATCTCTTGTTGCAGTACTAGCTCTTTGAAGGCTAAGCTGTGTGCTCTTGGTAGCATGGCTACTTGAAAGATTGATTGGTTTGATGGCATAGGATTTTCCTCCCCCAGTTGGCACAAATTATCACTTGGAGGATAATGGGTTGGTCATGTGATGACAAACAGTCTTTAGGGCCATACATGGACATGTGGAAGATACCCATCATTCCCCTAGTTTAGGAAATTGCATGGTATTCAAATGTGATCGAGGCAAGTGAGGTGGTCATGGTGGAAAATGTGGTCATGACAATAGGTCAGTTGGGTTGGTGTGGGATTCTGTAGCTATGGAAGTTGATAGTGTTGAGCTTGTGATGGACCTAATGACCTTGTGTAGGGATGGTTGTACTGAGATCAATAGACTAGTGGCACCTCTAATGGTTGATAGTAGTGGCAGTCAAGTTTAAATTATTGTTGGCCCATGCTTACTTAGTGTTTGGTTAATGGGGTGGTGTTAGTGATAAAGGTGGTTTAGTATTTTTTGGTTTTTGGCTTTAGCTTCGACTAATTATTTATTTGGGTTGTTGGTATTGTCTCTCCTTGGGCTTGTCCGACCCAGTTTGGTTTTTGTTACTTTTGGTTGTCTTGGGATTTTTTTGGAATCTTGTAATCATTGGTTTTTGGTTTTAATAAAATAGGTGAGGAACCCCTTTAACCCTGTGATGCAGGAGCATCTACATTCATTTTCCTGCAAGACATGGTTACGTTGGGATGCTAGTCATGTTTGAATTCAAATTCAAATTATTGTATTTTCCCTGCAAAATGTTGTTAATGAGGAGTAATTGTAAAAGTAAAGGTAAAAAGTCAATGTAAAAAGTAAAAGAGTGATAGTGGTTAAAGGAGAATCTCCTACGTGGGGGTTGTTGAGAAAATAAAGGAGGAGTGGTTGAAAATATTACAACCTTGGTATATTGTTGCAAATTACAAACTGTGTTTGTTTTGTCTTGAGCCAAGTTGGGTGTAGAGGTTAGAGAGGAGGCTCTTAAAAAAGAGAAAAAGAGAATTCATTCAAAAAAGAAGAAGAGAGGATAGAGGGATGTAGAGAAGAGAGAGAGGGATCACCTCATTCAGTAAGGAAAGAGACAACCAGGAGATTAAGAATGTAAGAGAAAAGGATAAAGAGAATATTTGGATGTGAGGATAAGAAGAAGGAATGAAGTGTCTAAATAAGGCTTTGGAAGCCAATGATCTAGATCATGTATTGAATTGTAAGTATCCTTGTTCGTTTAAGAAAGATGGATGTTGATTTCCACGATAATGATTTCATTGGTAGAATTATGGTTATACAGTATAGAGCCCTCTGTGTGTGTTCTTTAGAACTTAAGGAGGCAATGAACATTTTATGATACAAGATTAACACATTAAAACCTTTGGACATTATTCTGAGAGCAATTTGAAACTTAATGAAACTGTGATAAGGAAATTGAGAATGTGTGGAATGTTGCAAAAGTTCAATGAATAGGGTGCAGGCCTGTGTATTTAGTCATTCAACACATACACAATTCACTGTCAAATGGAGATCAACATGTAGATGTTTGCATGGAGATAATAATAGAATGAAGATACCTCTGTGAGGTAAGTATAGACTTAAGGGAAGAAGCAATAGACTTTGGAAACCTCTTAGACACCTTAAGAGTTGACTCTATGCCTGTAGGTGACAGGGTCATGAATAGGGTGTTTACACAATATAGTTTGAAGAAGACTTAACTATTGGTTCATTTTGTAAGCCTAATGAACAATTGGAAACATAGTATGAGGTAATTTAAATCGTGTTCCAATTGTAATATGTCAAAAACAGTCATTGGAAGTTGAGTTAGGGACTTTTGTAAGCTCTCGACCTGTGTGGAAAGACAACTAGGCACGGTTGGAAGAATGATAATATCTCGAGATTTACCCAATGAAAACTTTTGAAATTTTGTGTTTATATGCGCCTTGGAGTTATGAATCCAATGAAAGTGGTTTCAGATCTAATGGAGCATTGTGGAAAAAGATATGGTCAAAATACAGACCTGCAGTTCTGAGACAACTCAGAAAAACATGTTCTCAGGTACTAAAGAGCACATAACTTTAAAAATAATACTCATAATGACTTGAAATTTAATATGTAGTTGGGTAATAAGGTTATTTACGTGACACAAATGTTTGAGGTCTTAAAATTCTATCCATGAAAATATATAGAGGACTGTATTTTCTGAAAGAGACTGTAAGTGAAAACCTGTTTACTCATTTTGAGAAGGAGAAAGGATTGCATACATAGAAGATGTTATTCAATGGTTGTAATTCTCAACTAGTATCTTGGCATTGAGATAAGATAAAAAGTTCATCAAAAGAAAAGAACATAGTCATAGAGAAGAAGTGACATGTTGGTAAGATAACTTGAGGTGTAAACAAGGTGAGGGTTACACCACCCTGTCAACCAAGTAAAAAATAAAAATTAAATTTATATACTATATAATATGATATTAAATTATATACTAAAATAATGATATTTAGTTTAATAATCATATTTATATATTATATTATGTCAAATAAAAAATTGAAATAGTAATATACAGTATAATATTTATATTTATACATATGATAATAATAAAATAATAATTATTATTATATAATATACCAATAATATAAATATATTTAATTATTTTATTTATAACATTATGTGTTTGCATATATTCAATTAATACATAATTGATAGTATATATGTAAAAAATGGTGAGCAGGGGCAGGTCACATGTGAATCAATAGAGTGAGGGTAACGGTGACCTTATGGCACTAGGGTATGGACAAAGCATGGTGCGTAGGATGAAGTAGATGGTGGATTTATTGTGAAGAGCTTGAAGGAGAAACACATTTGGTTTGAGGTCACAACAAGGACTAGGGTTTTGGTGGCTCCATCCTCAGCTCCAAATTTTGTTTACACATAATGCCCTAAGAATGCCAATGCTTTCCACATTTGCAATGACTATTGTTAGGGGAAGATTACCCAAATTTTACCTCTTTTCTCTACATTGTTGGATTTCCCTCTCTTTGTTTGGATCCTTCCATGGCTTTGTCACCTAGGGTACAAGCCATAGTCTCATTATTGATCCTGGTGCTAGGGCTCATGCAGTTCCTAAGGAGCTATGTTTGATGTTAAGGGATGTACACATCCTCGTCGTTGAGTCAATCCCTGATTTGGATCTTGAGGAGGACTGTATCAATGTTGTGGATAAATATTTGGTAAAAAGGTCTTTTATTTGCAAATATTTAGGGAAACATCCTTCGCTTAAGGAGTTTTACCTTTGGATGAAGATGTTTGGTCACACTGTGACACTCACTTTGTCTCTTGGATAGAAAAAGGATTTTTCTTAGTCAAGTTCACCTTAGTTAAAGACTGTGCCTTTGTGATTGTTGAACCTCAAATTTTGACTAAGTATGTTGTATTTTGGCATAGAACCAACACAACACGAGAGGAGCATGGCGTAGGAAGACCATGGCATAGAATCAGCTTAGCGTGAGAGGAACATGGTGCAAGAAGACCATGGCACATAACCAACTTGGTGTAAGAGGACATCATCATGGAAGATCATTGTGTGAGATGACCTAATTAAAGAAGAAGCATAACAAACAAAGCACCCGAGAATAAAGGACTTGATATATCAATGAGAGACTTGGGGAGTGTGAGGGAAGTAAGAAACGATTGAGGAGCGATTCTCTAGGACAAACTAGATTTTAATCCTTGCATGAGTTTTACACCAGTCTATATAAAGAAGGACATTTGATAGCAAGGATCTAGCACTGAAAAAGAATATAGGGGGTGTGAAGGATTGAGTCTTTATGAGAAAATGAGTAAATGACTACCATGACTCTTAGTCTACTAGAGATCGTTGGCTAGTCACCTAAGTGTCATAATTAATGTAACAACTTGGTGAGGGGAAAATAAGTATAAATACCCCTATGTAGAGATGTGGATGGTGGTTGAACATTAGTATTATGTAACACTTTGTTATGGTAATAGCAAAATTAAAAAAGTTACTATTAGTTATGGTGTTATGCTATAGTTGCTTGATAATTGAACATTGAGTTATTAATGCATTTGATTGTGTAATATGTGGCTTGTATTTGACTATAATAAATAAAATATGCATTTTTTGATCTCGTGTAATCAACACTTTAAACCTCATGGCAGTTATCTTCATATTCTTGTTTGTTTACATAGTTGAAACAAGGTCCACAGTTATGTGTTTTCTTTTATATGTAATTAGTAATTAGATATATGAATAAACACAATTATATGACAAGTGTGTTACTGTGCAACATAACCAACGAGAACCAATTTCTTCTTGCATGTTTTAGGTGAGCACGCAAGAGTTTAATCTTGCATGAAATTCCAGTGTGTAAGCTTGTTGGGAACTAGACACTTTAGCACCTTAAGGAGACTTTATAGAAAAACCCAACATTTTGGTTCCATTATTGGGACTTATAGCGTTTGTTGCATAGTAATGGAAAATGCTCAAATGTTTATCCCTTGAAAGTATTAAATAATAGATTACCGAGGTCAAGGATAATTGTGAAATACCCTATCTTAAACCAAGAGTTTTTTCATGTACATGGGTTAAGCAACATCTTTACAACTCATTATATGAAACAATCTTTGTCGAAGTCCCTATTCATTTGCATGATTAGCTTTTCACCTATGCTCAAGATCGGTCACAAAATTTTGGAAGGAGGCAAGCTTGGATGATAGAGTGTCAAAGGGCTTTAGCACATTTGGGAACATTGTGGACATAGGTTGTTAATGTCTAGTAAAGAGGGATGTTGAATAACTACATATTGGAATATGTTATAACCACGTACTCTTGTCCTAAAGAAGCCAATTTCTAGTTTTTCTGAGATCCATGTGGTCGGTATATTAGACACTTCCCTCTAGAAG
Organism: Torreya grandis; assembly: GCA_037957365.1. Classification (NCBI taxonomy): domain Eukaryota; kingdom Viridiplantae; phylum Streptophyta; class Pinopsida; order Cupressales; family Taxaceae; genus Torreya; species Torreya grandis. The sequence goes on along the minus strand of JARHVA010000873.1, from coordinate 1,030,172 downwards.
TAAATAAGTTATTTATTAATTCTAAACTTGAAACACTATCTATGGAGGGCTAAACCCATCCTTGCATGAGCTGCATAGTTGAGAGGGGAATGAAGAGGTATTGGTAAAGGATTGTTTGTTTAGAATGGTAGCTAGTCAGTGGGTGTTACGAAAGTGCAAATATGATGAAGCTTGACATTGGATTATAGGTGGAAGCAGAGTAGGAAGGGGATGGGAAGACTTAGGAAGTGCTATTAGGATCCATAAGGAAGTGAAAGGGTAGAAGGAGGACTCACTAACTTTTGGACTATGACCAATGCCAGCTTTGTAATGTGGGAAAAACTAGTCGGATAATATAAACTGAAGAACCATATTTGAACCAACCCAGTTCCCCAACCATAGACACTCATGTTTTTTGAGATAGATGATTTAATTATACATAAATAGGATATAAATGGTGTAGAGTTAGAGATTGATCCTGTAATAAAATTTATTATTGAGCAAGTTTTAACTTAGTGAATTGATATTGACTCTTCCTCTTCAAGAAAATTTCATGGCCCAACTTGGTATCCCTGGTGGCCCTGACATCAGTAGTGGATAGAGTACTGGTTCAAGTAATATAAATCAACCTGCTATGATGCACAACGTCTCAAGTGTTGCTACTAGAGGTGTGGGAGGTGGACTAGGAGGTGACATGGGAGGAAGTGGTGGACTTATACCTCCAAAAACAAGACTTGGGGGTTTTCAACAACCACCATCACAAGTGCCTCAACTATCAACGATGTATTATGAAATGATGCTTCATTTACCTGAAGATCCAGGCATGGATAATGTTGCAAAGCATGTTCATAAGTGTGAACTCATTTGGAGGGTGTGTGGTATAACTTATTATAAGCTAAAGGTAACACAATTTGCAACCACACTTCTAGAAAGAGCACACAAGCGGTATAGGAAGTATGATCCTCAACAAGTGGTAATTGAATATGACCATCCCAATACAATATTTAAAAAAAAAAATTATATTCTCGAATTAGAACAACAAAGTATTGTTGCACTAAAGGATATAAAACAAGAGCTCACTAAAAGTATATGTGAGTATGATGCACGATTCAAAACACTCTTATCTAAACTCTCATTCAATATTAATGCTACTCAGCATGCCCAATGGTTCATGGGAGGCTTATTGCTTCCCTTTATAAGAATGCTATCTCAAATGACCTTTACTAGCTCATGCGAGGCCCTAGAAGTTGCCCTTTGCATTGAAGTTGTTGGTAGCATTGACACTAGAATCAGTGCTTTTATGGAAGATCAAATACCTTCAATGGCATCACAATTAGAAAAGTTGACTGCAAATAATGCTTATGACACTCATAATGGTCTTTGGTGTATAGATTGTGAGTATGAAGGTCATAATAGAAGTAACTACCCTCACAAAAACATCTACATTATACTAAAGTAGTCTTGTGAAATTTACCATGAAGAGCATGATGTACGATGTTGGCCTCTCTTACAGTGGGCTACACATTCTAAAGTGTCTGAATACTTCAAGATATGTGATGTTTATACCCATGCCATAAATGACTACCAACTAATCAATGATATACATGAGGCACGTGTGCATGGTATGCGTCAAACCTCTATGTCAAACAATCAAGATAATGGTGGATATCATGGATAGGGCCAAGGATGGGGAAGAGGAGGTGGTCATTTTCCACCATGAACATGTTATAAGTGTGGATCTCCATATCACCATTAGCGAGATTGTCTAGTTTATCCAACATATGATTTTTTTAAAAGGAACATTAGTCAAAGGAATGCCCTGATTTGTATATAGCCATCACTAAGGAAATAAATGAAAAAAGTGCTATCATGATTCGCATTGAGAAACCTCAATGGAGACCATGATCTAGAACTTCAATGGCCCAACAAGTTAATATCTCCACATGCAACAGACAGTCTCTATCTACATCTATTCCACCTATTGAAAAGATACAATGCAAAGAACATAGTGTAACGAAGTATCCTAATACCCAACAACAGAAAGACGTACTCCAATATACTATGACCTTGGTATGGTAACTACAAGGGGACATTTAGTTTCTTAAGGATTGAGAAGCTGTCAAACCTATTGATCTATAAAAGGCTATGGAACATCAAAATGTGGTATGGGATGATTTTCAATAACTTTGCAAGCATCTGTTAGAAGAATATATTGTCCCATAGTTGAGTAATTGGATTAAATATTAGGTGCCAAGGTCAATTAAAGATCAACCTCATTTGACAAGGCCACCTGAACATCATCAACTAAATCATGCTTGATAATAAGATACACATGTTCCTCCTAGCCCTCAAGAGGATATGGAAATACTAGTGAATGATGCCATCAATGGTTGGGTAATCTAAGATATTTTGGTTGACATTAGCACTGAGGTCAATGTCCTCACAAAGGATGCATGGTAAAAAATGGCTAGCCTAATGTTAAGACCAACACCTCACGTATTATTTATGGCCAATAAACTGGTGCCCTACCAATGACATACTTAAAAATGCAACTATCGATACCCTTGGTATACCTTTAAAAATCAACTTTGAAGTTCTCAAATTAGTTGAAGATGATGATTTCCCATCTCTTTTGGGTCATCCTTGGTGATATGCAAATAATGCAAACTTAAGTTTCAAAAAATGCTATATCAGTTTTGAAAATGTTAATCAATGAGTCATTGTCCCATTGGAACAACCACATGGACCCCCATATGTAGAACCTATTAGTGTGGATGAGGATATTAACCACATCTACAACATCATAGTGAGGGATGGTGAGCATCATGATCTTACTCCTGATGGCCCCCTCTAATTGACGGACACACAGTCCCTTTCTTATACTACAAGTAATGCTTGTAATTATTGGGCCCATGATGACTATGACCTCACTGAAAGAGTGTGTGCTGCTATTTGCAGTTATGAAGGTATTCCATGCTAGTACCAAAAACACCATAGATTTGTTTGCCTTATTATTAGATAAGTATGCGCAAACCAATTATAGCTACACCACTAGAAAGGATTGATGAAGCTCCAAAGTTTTACAGACAAATAGAAGTCCACAACTTTATCCAGTGACTCAAAGCCTTCTATGTCTCTGATGCTCATCGTATGCATTCACTAGTTCACCTTTTTTATGGCACTACTGAAATGTGGTGGCAAACAGATAATGAGCATGTTCTTAATTGGGATCAAGTATGCTTTGTTTTATATCACCAATTTTATCTTTGACAACTACATCTGGGGTACAATAAGCTATAGCAGAGGCCTAGTACCAGAACCACACATAGATGCTTGTGAAACCATATAAAAGGTTGAAGAATCCTTTTTGTGAGAGTATCTATGGGTACATGATTTTTATGATACTTTATGCACTTCGGCCAGATCATGGTATGTTCATGAAGAATGACATTTAGGTACCTATATCTGTCAGTTACTGAAAAATAACATGGTCTCGGTGTTGTCTTACTCATCCCCAAGGATGGACTTGCACATCACACTCCAAGCCATATGTAAAGAAGTTGTTGGTGACCCTAGTCCTATCAAGTATTGACTATGATATATACATGGTGTATCAAAAGAAGACTTGGCTATATTTAATGATCCATCTGCACAGCCTTTCCCCGCATTAGAACCTATCCTTAATTAGGCATGTCACGAAGAGATTCACAAAGGAAAGCAAAATCTAGTGTTCCATGTTGATCAAGGTGAAGGGTTCGACCCACCTGACCCATTGGAAAATCATTTGGATGTCCCCATAAACTATGGTGCTCAAACTATTCATGATATGGGTCCTGATGCAGACAACCCATACTCAAAACCTCTTCAAACCATCCAACACAACATTAGCATGGAGGAAGTACCAAAGATAGCTATTGTGGGTAATTATTGGTCTGATATCGAGTTGTCAAAAATATTTGAGTTACTAAATGAGTACCAAGATGTTTTTCTAAGGAATTATAGTAAAATGAAGGTGTTCATCTATCCTTAAGCAAAATACACATCAAAATAGTTGAAGGTGCTCGACCAGTCAGGAAATGATCGTATAGGATGAATCCAAATTTATGTGCATGGGTGAAAGAGGAATTTCACAATATGCTACACACTAGAGTTATAACCCGAATGGACAAGTCCGAGTGGGTCAGCCCCGTGGTAATAAGTATAAAGAAAGATGGGTGCATTATAATTTGTGTTGACTCCCAAATAAATAATGCATCTTGCGTTACTAATCCTTTTCCAATGCCATTCACTAACTAAATCCCAAAGGTGTCGAAGCGTGTGAAATTTACACTTTCATAGATGGGTTTTTTGGGTACCATCAGGTCTAGATCATCTAGGATGATCAACCTATGACTACATTTGCTATCAAATGGGGATCTTTTGCATATACCATCATGCCTTTTGTGTTTAAAAATGAACCTTTTATGTTTTCTCGTATAACTATTGAGGCCTTTAAAGACTTCATCCATAAATTCCTTCAAATTTATTTGGACTATTGAACAATTTATGGTCTGGTGAAAGATCATTGTTCTAATTTGAGGCTTATGCTTGAGCATTGTCGAGTGCTTCAAATTCACTCAATCTAAAGAAATTTATTTTTTCTATGCCATTCGGTGTTCTTCTTGGTCACATTATCTACAAAGATGGACTTTTGGTAGACCCCGCTAAGGTAGGTGTCATTTTCTAACTATTAGCATCAATATCCTGACACACAATTTGTGCCTTTTTAGGTCATATAGGGTACTATCAAAAATTCATCTGAGGTTATGCAAGGATTGTTGTGCTACTAGAAGAACTCTTGAAACATAACAAATAGTTTTTTTAGACCCATTCTTGACAAACAACGTTTGAGGCCTTAAAGAACAAGACAGTCACTACACAAATTCTCTAGTTCCCTGATTATAGACTAAACCATTCCATGTCTATGTTGATGCTTCTATAAAGGCCATTGGTACGATCCTTGCATATCTTGGTGAAGGTCACCTTGATCATTCCATCTATTTTGCAAATAGAAAGCTTACTTTGGCTGAGAGAAATTACACCTCAATAAAGCACGAAGCACTTTCCATGGTTTATGATTTACAAAAAAATTGACAGTACCTATTGGCAACTCCTTTTGTATTTTATACAAACCATAAAGTTTTTAAATATTTGGTTAATAAACCTATGTTACATGATTGCATCTATCACTGGATTATATTATTCCAAGAATTCTAATTCTTTGTCATGGTCAAACCAAGAAAGACCAATTGCAGTCCTGACTATCTCTCAAGAATTGATTTTGGTGAACTAGGATGATTTATTGAGGAAAACCTTCTTAATGTACAACTATTCCATGTTACACATGTTCTTGAGGAGTTAGAAGATATAACATCTTTCTTAATCACTGGCATTACACCAAATTCGTTGAGTCCATAAGCTAAGAAACAATTAGTCGTCTGCACTGCACCATTCCAGCTCATTAGAGGGGACCTCTACAAACTCAGATGAGATGAAATCCTTTGATGATGTGCCATGAAACATGAGCATCCTAAAGTACTCTATGAAGTTCAAGAAGGAATTACTAGTAGACACTATGTTAGGGAGGCTATTGTGCGTAAAGTACTATTAGCTAAACTATGGTAGCTTGCCCTTTTTCAAGATGCCAAGTTGCATGTTAAATAGTCCAATACTATACCTAGGAGTGTGCAAAAAAGGGTATGCCAATAATTGCTTCCTAAGTATAATCAAGCTTCTTCCCTCCTCAATTAAGGTCATGACCCCATTCCTCACCATAACATAACCATCCCTGATCGAACCATCCCTATATCCTATTTACATCAAATCCCCTATTTTCACAAATCTATCAAGACTAAAGCATCCATTCACAAACCCAAGGTGAAAAGATTACTTGTGGAAAATTATGATATCAAAAAGGCCCTCTCTATGGTTACTATAAAAAAATCATATATTGGTGACATCACCTTATCAACATCCCTATCAGAGTCAACATCAGAATTGTTAGGATCATATCCAACATTAGCATATGAATCAGAGTCCACATTAGAAGCATCATCCCTTTTAGATAATTAAATTCATGTTGACACTTGTCTATTTGAGGGTGTCTCTAATTTGAATGTCGACCAGTCAAAAAGCATGACTCTTGATTCGTCTCACAATGATGAAATTATAACATAATTTTTGGATGCTTTCTTAGTTGAAGATAATTAAGTTGGATATGACTCAACTTTAGATGCAAATTCTACAAAGAATCTTAGTGATCCTTTTAACATTCTCGAGGACACTTCCTCTGATGTTAATGTTGGGTCTCCTAGTGGCTATTATGAGGACTATGTTTCCCATCATCCCTTTAATCCACCCCTTATACAAAAAATCCCTAATTATCCACTTCCTATTAACAATCCCTCTATCCCACTCCCCAAATGGGATAAATAGGAAAACACATTGTTATATTCCATTTAACATATAATCTCGTGTTTCGAATCTACAAGGATCCAAGCCAATAATCAAATAATCAAGTTAGATACGATCCAAAAATAATCAATCAAAGTCAAGAAGAGTTTTGTAATCTGCCAAGTTAAAAAACATCATCCCCTAGTAAAAACATCCTTGAGGTGATAGGGGACCATCAAAGTCAAAATAATCATCATCTATCAAGACAAAGATCAAATTCCTCTAGTCAAGCCCAAATTCAGACACCAGGGGGTAATTAAAATCTGAGTCAAATATCAACAAGTCAAAAATATTTCAAAATTAATAACAATATGGCCAATAATCCTCCTAATATATAGATCAAAGAGACAATAAGTTAGAAGGTCTTTGATCCCTTCACCTCATTTAGCATATGACACAAAACAAAAATGTCCCCTCCATCATATCCAATGGTGTATGAAATTATTGAATCCCATTTTTTATCTCTATCTAGTCACACTGTTCATCATCATATCACTCATGCACATCCTCTACATCACTATTAAAACCATCTAATTCCATCCCTGCCACACATCACTTTCTCGAGCAACATCATCTCTTGTAGGGGTTGTAAAGACAACTGGTTGAGAAATATAGAAGACTTTAAATCATGAATCAATGAAGGTCATAAAGACATTAATACATCCAGTAATGACAACATGATCCTAGCATCACATCTCTTTAGAATAGGTGTTGGTTAAAGCTCGTGAAAGTATTAACATTCCTACATATTGCACCCATATCAAATAAATCGAGATGACAATAAAAAAAATTTGTCAAATAGTGAAAACTAGTCCTCTGGCACCTTGGGCAAGTGTGATGATGAAAATTGATTTTCAGCATCATCGTAATGTTGGGTGAATATTTTGTCGTCAACTAACTGATGACAAAATGGGTATATCAACCACAACATAAGGATATTTACGCCACAAAAAGTGTGGGTTTACCACATCTGGATGAGGTAAATCTCTCCTCTCATCAAGGGGAGGTTCCCAATGAATATTTATACGCTATATGTATATATATAAGTAAGCAGAAAATAATACTCGGGGTAGTATAACAGCATCCACCTCTCTTTTTTTAGAGGTGATGTCCAAAGAACAAGAGAAAGAAATCCTGGTTGTTAGCTAATAACACTCCTCTTCTTTCAGGAATGGTATCCAGCCTAGGGCAGAAAATCCCTTGAAGTAGGTAACAAAGTTAACAAAGAAACCTACGTAAGCATAAAGTCTTATGTTGTCTCCTTCGGTGATTCAAAATACACGTAATCATAGAGTGAAATGAAGCACAAAGTCTTCACCTAAAACTACAAAGGATAAAAGGATCACCAAGATAAAGTAGCTCAAAGTCTTTCTTCTATCTTTTAGAAACGTCTTCAAATAATATCAACACACACACTTTGCTTATTATAAGCAAACAGATAAGAGATTATCAGGAAAGAGGACATAAGAACCACCTCCTAAATAACACAAATTACTTCAACACAAAGTCTGAAATAAACTTGTTTCTCATTCATTTGATGAAATAGGATTTACAAGTTGAGTACAAAGTCTCAAGAAGTGTCTCAATTTCAGCAGAGTTTTTGCTCTCAATTATCAGAGATCCATTTACAAAAGAGGTCCCCTCTATATATAGGGAGAAACTTTCAAAATTAAAAAGATTAAAATATAAAAATATCTTAGTCAAAGATGAGTCATCTTTGACTTTTGAGATATTTTTCTAGATTTTTTACATGTAATTACATATTACAAAATTGCATGCACTTTTACATGACAAAAGTGCATGAGAAGAGGGGAAGAAGAGAGAAGGGGAAAATAATTCAGCTCTTGCCACCATACTTCTTCAGATGAGCATCATAGATAGCAATAGATGCCTAAATTCCTATACTATCTGGCGCAATGGTGTTCTTGAAAATGACTCTAGCCCTGATTATAGCGTCTTTCAATATTGTGATGTCCTTGGCATGACTCATTAACCTGGATCTTAGATTATCCAGAGTTAACTGAGTATCTAAAATGTTATCCACAGAAGTCATTGAGAACGCTTTTTCTTTGAAATCCCTCTGAATCATATCACTGAATCCTTGGATCATCTCTTCGGCTGAGAGAAATTGATTATCCCTAGAGGTGAGGTCGCAAGGCAATTCTTCTAGTCGATTCAACAGGCATGTATTACTTTTCTCGCTGGCATCCTGGGAAGACTTGAGATCTTCAATCAACTCCTTGAGTACCTGAATCCTGTATATCAATGATTCCTTGATCTCAACATAGGAATCTTTACTGGCAATAATGCCGATGGATATCAAGGTGCATTTTTTTAGATCCTTCATTTCCCTCCACTTGTTAAGATATTTCTCCGTACTGTCAATGTCCTGAGAAATAAGTGAGACAAGGTCCTCTAAGTCTGTCCTCACCTTCTTCATTTTGTCTATTTTCTCAGCAACCTCTGTAAGTAAGGAAATTCCCTGAGTGTGCATCTTTTCAATGTAATCTTCTAGCACTTTTCCTTTTATATAGGTTTTCTCTGCCTTTTAAATGATAGGGTCGTCTATGGAAAAGGCCTCTGGGGTTGCTGCTTCAGGTGCAAGGGTGAATTTCCTGACTACTGCAGTCAATTGCTCTGCCTTGGCTTTATAGTAGTCTTTCATCTCCTTTTTTCTATCAAATTTCTAGACCATGATGTCCATTGCAGACTGTAGATCATTTTTTACACCCTCGTGAGTAAATTTTCCAAGTTCAACATGAGAAATGGAATAATTGCTCATGTCAAAACCCTCAAGGGTTGCGTCTTGTGGTGGTTTAGCTATTTCTAGAAATTTATGCCCCTTTTCCTCAACCAATTTTGAAAAGATCCTTAGTCTCTTAGGGGCCTTAGCTTTCACCGGCACTAACTTGCGAAAATCGAAGTCATCTGCAAAGATGGCTAGCTTCTTTCTTTTGGGTGTGAAAGCTAACATCCAAGGAGGGAGAGAAGAAGTACCTATTGTGGCAATGGTTCCTGTAGCTGGTGTTATCGTGGTAACTTTTGCACTGCTAGTGGTAACAGTGGTCACGGTTGGAGTAACTGATGAAACCATATCGACCGTTGATTGATCAAGGGCAGAGCTTTCTCCTAAATTGAAGGAAGGAGATGCTAGACTAAGAATAGAATCTAAGGAGCAAAGAGTATCTCTAAAATCATCTCGAGGATCACCAAACATGAATTTGGAAGGAGAGGCGACTCTAGAAGAAGGAACACTGATAGGAGATAGAGGTGAAGGAGATGGCATAGGAGACTAAGGTTGAGAAAGAGAGACGTCTGTATGTGGTTGTGCCCCTTCTTAGGAAGGTAGAGACTCAGTGTTTTACTGCTCTGAGGGCCTGTCATCTATCTCCATTTGTTGAGCTGCTTGTTCTTAGGAGCTTCATTCTCCAACTCCCTTAGCCGTTGATTATGGCTCCTCAGCAACCTTTCATTTCTTAAAAACAAAAATGATTTTAGGCTTGTGAGGGCTAGATGAAGAAGGAACATCACCTTTATTCTTGGTCCTATTTTCTGCCTTCTTCCTCGTTTTTGCTTGGAATTCAGCCTCTGATCTTGTAATAAACTACTTCAGCATGATCCCTTTGGCTGTTAACCAATCATCGGTGTTAGCCAATATGGGTTCGAATCTCTTACTCAAAGAAGTTAATTCTTTTTGAGACCACTGAATTAGAGGAAGAGGAGTGTCAGCAACCTTTTCAGCCAAGTATCTATTGTTGATAATATTCTTGTCATCGACCAAATTAGAGAGAATATCTATAAGCCCCAAATATTTGATCTACTCTAGAGTGACTCTGTTGTAATCCATTCTCCTGATTTCTTTAGCTGTCCTCAGGTCTACCCAGATGTCTTCGATCATAGGCTCATGAGACTGAGTCTTTCTTCTGATCATGTCCTTGACACCCATGTAGTCAAAATTATCCCTCCTCTTAAACTGTTTTATAGTAACCAGTTGCATTTTTGTTTCCATGACCTTGGCTTTGGTTGCTATCAAAATTGAGTATCTACCAATTTCAATTAGAAACTTGAAACCTGGCTTCTTCAATTCCATCTGTCTAGCGTGTATGACAACTATTTGTCTACACAGCTCCATTAGGACTAATTTATCAAAAAGAAACCTAGAGAGCATATAGCGATAGCCTTGGACAAAGCCAACTCGAAGATAACAAGAGAGAAATTGTAGAAACATACAACCATAGTCATTAACAACCATCCAGGCTTCATCTGATATTCTTTTTTGTTCGAGTTGAGGGTCGAAGAGGCATAAAAATACCATGAAGAAGGTATCATTTACCCTCTTAAAATGATAGATTGATCCTTGCAGTGTTAACTAAGGGTAATATGAGTAGACTGGGGTGGTCTTCCTATTTATTTTAGTTGTCAAACTTGGAAAGGTTTGCATTGAAGCCGCTATGTATACCAAGTATGAAGTCATATAGAACTTTGAAGTAGTTTTTACCTTGGTCAATTGTTCGTGAAGAGCGTTGCTAATTTGCTTACCCCAGAAGATGACTTGTTTCTCTTGGAGGATGATCTTGATGAAGGGATACATCCATTCATGGAATTGTGAGGAAGATGACAGACCTCATACCCTATTAAGGAGAGTAATCAAGTCACCAACCTTTTTAATGAAATCACTTCTCAAGAAATTTTGTGGCCATCTGGACAAGTTGGTTCTAGGGGTCTTAAGCCACCTGTTATTCATTACTTTCTTTGCCTTTTTGGGGTCTTTGTTATACTCTTTATGTGCTTCTACAAAGTCAATTCTTAGCACTTCAATAGCAGGAGGGCACATGAAGACTTTATCAATAAATTTGGGGTCCAACTGAATTATTACATTGACACTGATCTGGTCTCTTTATTGTGGAACTGGATGCACTGGAGGATGAACTTCGTATGATGTGCCGCTACTGAGAAAGAAGCAACCAGATGAATGTTGCTCTCGATGATTCTTTTCATTTTGGAGCCCAAGTTTATCACCTTAGTTCTGGTCATGAACTTGGCCATATCCACATGGCCAATTTCTATATGTCTAATGTCATCGACATTAGAAGTGACCGAGGAGATCAAAAAAATGCCCTGGTACTGGTACTTCATAGCTTTTGACTTTTTCAGAGAAGCCTCAGTCATTGGAACTAGTCTTGATTGAGCTGGTGCCAACAAACAAGAATCTTTAGGGGGGACTTCAATCATGATCGTGCAATTAGGAAACAATGGGTAAATTAGGGAATTCACCTGTTAGGTGATCATGACCAAGGAATGGCATTCAACAGGGCTGGGTTAGAAACTGGGTTGAAAAATGAGAGAAAAAAGGGGAGGAAGTGGAAAAAAATGAAAAAGATAAAAGTCTCTCCAGAGTTGAAGAAATTTGGAGGAAGAAATGCAAGGGCGGCAAATTTTGTCGTCCAAGCATGTGGAATAGACTTGCATGCTTGGGCGGCAAATTTTGTTGCCCTTGCATGAAGGGGAGGAACAAAAAAGAGCACGGGCGGTGAATTTCACCACCCATGCAGGTTAGGGGGAAAGTGTAGGGGTGGTGAAATTCACTGCCCGTGTACTTTCAGCCTACATCAACAGTGAATTTTACCACCCATGCAGGTCTAGGAGGAAAAAGACACAGGCGAGAAAAGTCAACACCCACACATGCTTCGGTAACAAACAGGTGGCACATGCAGAGGATTTCACCGCTTATGTAGGTTTATTAAGAAATTGCATGGGCAGTGAAATTTGCCACCTGTGCATCTTGATCTGCATCAGTAGTGAAATTTGCCGCCCTTGCAGGTCATGAGGGTAGGGCACGGCTAGGGTGGCAAAAATCACGGCCCATGCACAAGGGAGAAAGAGAGGAAGCCGTCAGGGAAGGGGAAGAAAAATAAAAAACAAACAACAACTGGATAACAATCTAAAAGAGAGGAAAGGGAAAATAAATAAACTCTAAATACATGACCTGTCTGGAAAACCACGCGCGTCATGAGCTCAAATCTACCAAAATGCACTTTTACCCGTTCACTGGATCGTCTAGAGGTAGAAGGTAGGAGGAGGAGAGGAATTAATGAATCAAAATAAGGCTAAAACTAGATTAAATGGGGTGAAAATTGACCCCAACAAACTGGCGTGCATGGCAATAAATGTTGCACATAAAAATTGAGGCAGTGTAGGGGCGATGAAATTCGTCACCCTTGCACTACAAAAAAGGGAAGGACACGCAGGGGCAACAAATTTTGCCGCTCTTACATGTCAAAGATAAAAAAAGTAGGGGCGATGAAATTTTCCACTCGTGCACATCCAGATGCAGGGGCGGCAAAATTTGTCGCTCCTACACATCCAGATGTAGGGGCGACAAAATTTGCCACTCCTGCATGCTGGAAGAAAAATGCACTAACAGTGAAAAATGCCACCTGTGCATGAAAATAGAAGAAAAACACTAACTTTGAAAAAGCCAAATTTTGGTCCTCTGATCGCATCGAGACCGTAACAACTTTCACGTTTTGGAGAAAATGTAATGGAAATATGTTACGAGTTTTGAATGATGTCAGTTGAGCCAATACGAGAACAAGAAAAACCCATCTCAAAAATAGACTTAGAGAGACAAAAGGTGAAACAGACAAGTTTCGTAGGGGGTTGTTCCAAAAATGAGTTGAGCTGATTTTGGAAACAACAGGTAAAATAATTTATTATCCACATTGTACCTCACCACTTGGGCAAAAAATTAGCTCCATCCCTATAGTCATGTCCTCAAGTTCTTTCTCACCCCCATCTACATAATTTATCTATCCCATCCCCTTATTGATTGTTCCTACTTATCATATCCCTATCTGCATCACCCTCCAAGCATCCTTATCTATCTTATCCATTTGTTTTCCTAAACATCCTTATCCATCATGTCTTGCATCCTATTATGTTCATCTTTTCTTATAGTCATGACCTTGACAAGGGAGGGGAAGCTGTCTTGAGATATGTTTTAAATCATCTTGGCATATCCTCTAATGGACACTCGAGCAACTAGATATTTGGTTCCCTCATGTTGTGGTCATTGGCAATCCCTAGTCCATTCTTACTTTATCCTCATCTCCTTTTGGGTATTACCCTCATCCTTTTATTGTCATATCTATTATTCCACTCAACCCATCCTTATCCAAGTTGATAGGTTGGGTATTCCCTTTCCTAGTAACCCCCTCTATATAATCTACATAGATATTCCAAAAAGACCTAAAAATTAAAATATTCCAAAAACCCTCAAAATCTTAAAATTTGGAAAAAAACCAACATGTGTGTGTGTGTGCGCGCGCGCGCGTGCATGTGTGTGTATGTATATTCCAAGTTGTCTTGTCTTATGTCTTCAATATCCCATTCATCTTATGTTATGTCCTAAGTTGTCCATTTCATTGTCAACTTAACTTGTCTTATACCCTAATGGTCATAATAATTTTGTCATATTGTCTTGTCCTATGTCCTAATCATGGCACTCAAGTCCTTATCAATTATTAGCCTCAAAATTTTTATTAAGTATTGTTCCATTTTGGCACGCATCATGAAAGGATCGTTATCCATTTTGATGTGAGTACCAGCATGACATGAAAGGACCATGACGCGAGAGGACCATGGCATGCAACTGACGAGCGTAAAAGTGTCATCGTGTAAAACTTGCCAAGTGCAGAAGGACAATGGCGAAGGAGACCTAGTCAAGAGAAAATGTGTCACAAGGGACCCAAGAATAGAGGACTCAGAATAAAATTGGAAGACTAGGGGAGCACATGGGAAGCAAAACATGAGGGATGTGGGAGCAATTAGAAGAACAAATCAAATGGGACACTTCAACCCCATTCATCATAGGTTTTGTACCAACCCAAGAAGAATAAAACACTTAGCCATCAGAATATAACATAGAGCGAGGATCTAGGGGCATAGAGACCTGAGTCTACAAGAATAACTCATTGTAAGAACCATGACTCTCAGTTTGTTGGGAGTCTATGTGCCATCTATTCATGGTATTTATTATTTTGACACTCGGTTAGGTTAAAACAAATATAAATACCCTTGTTGTAATCATTTGCGATGATAGTCCTTTAGAGAATAGATAATAGCATTTTGTCTTGTAATTCATTAAGCAACTAATGAGAGATCAATTTCTACTTTATTGTGTTATGAGTGATGAAATATTCTAAGTGTTAGATGATGGATATGATTTATTTCTATGTCATTGGTATCTTTTTCTTTTGTCACTACGATTAGATAATAATGGTGATCCTATTTATAGCGGTAGTTAATTTCGGGACAATAAGGATAATAGTAGTATATTTATGGTGTTAAATAATCTTTTAGGAACTATATTACAAAAGATGAACAAACATACATCATTGTGTTACAAAACCTTCAAGAATTGATGTTTCACTACATGCTTCAGGGTGAGCACGTGACACTTAACTCTAGCGTGATAGGGCTAGACCACTAGCTCATTGGGGGAAACTACAATGTCGAAGCTTGAACTAATTTAAAAAACCCAGCATTTTCATTTCATTGTCGAGACCCAAAGCAATTGGAGCACAATCATGGGAAAATGTTTGAGTGCATTACATTAGAGAATATTGAAGAATGGGTTACCAATGTTGAAGGCAAATTTGTAGTTCCATATCTTGAACCAAAAATCTTTGCATGACAATAGGTAGAGCAAAATCTTTGTATTTCTCTGTATTAAACTTTATTTTTTGAGGTCTCAGTTCTCTTGCATGCTTAGATCTTAGCATATTCTCAAGGATGATCTAGAAATCTTGGAAGAAAGCAACCCTAAACTCTTGAATGACAGAGGAGTTTAGCATGACTTGGAGTTCCCTGGACATGAGCAGTTAACTTTTGGTGGAGAGGCATTCGAAATAACTACATTTTGGAGCATGTTGTGACCACTTATTAATGTCTTGAGGAAGCAAAATTCTAGTTTATATGAGAGTTGAGGGGATGTTATCTCTTGTTATTTTTCTTCAAAATTAAGAAATTAATTGTTAACCTTGGGTTGGAAACTCTACCCATGGAGGATAAATTTTCCTGTGCATGAGCCACATATTTGGTAGAGGAAACCAGGTGTTGATTAAAGATTGTGGGTTCAACATGGTAGCAAGTTAGTGAGCATTATGAAAATGGAAGTATGATGAAGGTCGATATAGGATCATGAGAGTTAGCGGCATGAGAAGATACTGAGAAACCTTGAGGAGTGTTTTGAAGAGCTGCAAGGAGGTAGACACACATGAGGGACCCATCACTTTTTAGTCACGTTCTTTGCCACTTCTATTGTATGAAGGAGAACTGAGCTAGACTTCAATAATCAAGGAACCAAGTCTGAATCAATTAGTCTTCCCCACCATAGTGTGTGTTTATGTGTGTGAGTCAGACATAATACATATGCAAAATTGGGATACATACAATACATGGTTAGAAACTAAACCGGTAAGGGAGATTGAAACTAGGCCATTAGATGATCATTTATATTCTATATTATCTTTCCCCCTTCAAGGAAATTATATGACATAGCTTGGGATCCCTGGTGGGTCTGGGCCTCAAGGCCAAAATATAGGCCCAAACTTGGGTAACTAACCCTTTACCACACCTCTTACCATGGACACTGTTACTAGAGGCACTAGAGGAGGATTAGGGGGAGGTAGAGGTGGAAGCGAAACCCCTCATGGAACTAGAGTTAGATCTTCCTAACAACCACCCACTCAACAACCAAAACCCTAAATGGTCTACTATGAGATGACATTGCACTAACCTGAGTACCAAGGGGTAGAGAATGTAACTAAGCCTGTCCATAAGTGCAAATTGATTTGGAGAGTGCATAACATCATGCCTTCTAAATGAAAAGATACGTAGTTTGTAACCACACTTTTAGAGCACATGCATAAATGGTATCATAGGTTTGAGACTCAGTAAGTAGTGGTCGACTATGACTAGCTCAAAGTAGCCTTCCTGCAAGAATTTGACATTCCTGAGTTTGAGCAACAAAGTATAGCGATGTTGAAGGACATAAAGCAAGGACTTACAAAGAGTGTACATGAGTATGATGCATGATTCAAAACCTTGATTTTAAAATTATCATTTGAAATAAATCCTACTCAACATGCATAATGGTTTGTGGGAGGATTGTTATTACCTTTTCGATTGACCCTGTCACAAAGAACCTTCACCAATGTGTGCAAGGCTCTGGAAGCTACCCTCTGTGTTGAAGTGGTTAGAAGCATAGATACCAAGATTAGTCCCTTTATGGAGGCACAAATAACATTTATGGTATCACAACTTAAAAATTTGATTACAAACAATGCACATGAGACATGTCGTGGTGTCTATTATACCGACTATGAAATTCAATGGCATACAAAGAACAACTACCCATGTAAAAACATCCACACGGTACTAAAACAAACCTATGAGATCTGCCATGAAGACCATGATGTTCATTCTTGTCCTCTTTTGTAATAGGATATTAATACTAAGGTGCATGAGTGTTGTAAGATTTGTGTCACCTATACCCATGACACCAATGAGTATCGATTGATCAGTGATATCCATGAAACTCGAGCATGTGGCATGCACCAAACCTCAGTCACTAATACCCAAGACAATGGTGGCTACCATGGGCAAGGGAGAAGGTGTAGATAAGGAGGTGGATGATTTACACCTAGGACTTGCTAGAAATGTGGATCACCAAACCATTATTAGTAAGATTGCCCATAATACCTAATGTGCATGTTCTATAAAAAGGACCATCAGTTAGAAGAGTGTCTTGATCTATATACATCCATCACTAAGGAATGCAATGAAAAGGGCATCAACATGATTCAAATATACAAATCACAATGGTGCACATGCCCAACCATCCCATCAGTGCAACAAGTAAATATCACCACTCGTAGTGGGGTACAGACTCAATGCACAACCAACCCAGTTGAAAAGGTACATCAGGAACAACCATGGGCTAAAAGGTACCATGATGCTCAACAGCAAAAGGATGTCCTTTAGGATACAATGGCACTTGTATGATAGATCCAAGGTGAGATTCAATACTTCAAGGACAAGGATATGACACAGTGCATCGTAGTGCAAAGGGAAGCCAAACCTCAGCTAGTGGTGCAAGACAATTTCTAGGAATTGTGCAAGTGTATGCTAGATGAGGACATTGTTCCCCAGCTAAGCAATTGGCTTAAAATTCAGGCCTGCTTACCACATGAATTCCACCCTCATAAGCGACAAAGTGAAGACCACTATTTAAATCATGTTAAACATCAGGAAACTCCTAATTCCTCCACTATATTAGAAGATGGAGAAATATTGGTTAATGTTCCCATCAATGGATGGGTAATCCAAGATATTTTAATAGATATTGGCATAGAAGTTAATGTTCTCACTAAATATGCTTGACATAAAATGTTGAGTCCAGTGCTACAACCATCACCTCATGTCCTATTCATGGCTAATAATACTCGTGTTCACCCCATTAGAGTTCTCAAGAATGCCACAGTTGACATACTTTGAGTGTCATTCAAAGAAATTTTTGAGGTTCTGGAATTGGCTAAAGCTGATAATTAACGATCCCTACTGGGAAGGCCTTGGTGATATGAGAACCATACAGACTTGAGCTTTAGAAAATAATATATTAGTTTTGAGAACATCAATCAATGCACAATAATACCTTTAGACCAAGCACAAGGACCTCCCCATATCGAGCTCGTAAATGCTAATGAAGATATCAACCACCTGTATAATGTCATAGCCTGAAATGATGAGCAACATGATCCAACCTAAGATGGTATTCTACACTGGATAAATACCTAGTTAATCTTTTATACTACAATCAATGTGTGTAATTGTTGGGCCCGTGGTGATTATGACCTCACTGGGAGACTATGCAACACCATAAACAACCGATAGAACATCCCATGATCACTCCATAAATGTCACAAGTTCATTCACCTCATGGGTTTAATAATGTATGGACCACTGATGGGACCATCATTGGAAAGACTTGATGAAGCCTCACAGTTCTAAGGATAAATGGAAGTACGTGACTTTGTCCAGCATCTCAAAGAGTTCTATGATACTGAGAATGATTGGATGAGGTCATTAGTTCACATTTTTGATGGCACCATCATCAGATGGTGGCATACTCATAAAAGTGCCTCTTGTACTAGGATCAAGTGTGAGCTACTCTACACCACTAATTTAATCGTGATAATAAGGTCAAGGGAACACTTAGTTATAATGGTGTGAAAACACCTAAACCTCACAATGAGGCTTGTGAGACAATATGGTGAACTGAGGAAATATTCTTACCAAAGTACTTATAAGTACATGCATTATATGGGACTCGGTTTGGGCATTATATATTCATGAAGAGAGGCACATGGGTGCTAGGTTTTAACAGTTATTGAAGGAGAACATGACATCGACACTATCCTACTCTTCACCAAGAATGGACTTACACCTCACTCATTAAGCCATGCATGAAGCAAACATTAGATACCCAAGTCCCCTAGAAGACTCCCTACAGAACATCCATCGAGAACTTGAGAAACCTTTACATTTATTTTATGAGCCTCAAACACCTCCAGTTTTTGTGCCTACTCCAATTCCTAATGAAGAACGACATGAAGAGATCCACCTAGGATAGCAAAAACTTGTCTTCCAAGTAGATGAAGATGAATGATCTACTTCTCTTGACCCCTTGATTAACCATTTAGATGTCCCTACAAGTACTAGTTCATAAATTATTTGGGATACAAGTTATTCAATGGATAACCCTTATCACGGGCCCATTCAAACTATTTAACGTAACATTGGCATGGAGCAAGAGCCAAAGATGTCTACAATTGGAAATTATTGGACTAACATAGGAATTTGAAATATTTTTGAGTTGTTGAAAGAATATCAGGATGTATTTCCAAGGAATTACAATGAAATGAAAAGAGTCCACCCATCTCTAGGAAAAATGCACATAAAGCTAATCAACGGTGCTCACCCCATGAAAAAACTCCCATACAAGATGAACCCCAATCTTTGAGTGCAAGTGAAAGAAGAGATTGATAGCATGCTCCACATTGGAGTAATTACTCCCATTTTCAAATCTAAATGGGTTAGTCCCATGGTAATTAGTATCAAAAAGGATGGGCGTATCCATATCTTTGTGGATTATCATATCTTAAATGCATCATGTGTGATAGATCCCATCGCAATGCCTTTCATAGAGGAAATCCTAGAAGGTGTTACCGACTGTGAAGTATATTATTAAATGAATGGGTCCTTGGGGTACCACCAAGTCCAAATAGCTAAGGAAGACCAATCTAAGACAACTTTTGCTATAAAATGGGGATCTTTTACCTATACCATCATGCCTTTTGGGTTGAAAAATGCCCCAGCAGTGTTTTCATGAATAACATTAAAGGCTTTTAAATATTTCATTCACAAATTCTTCCAAGTCTACTTGGATGACTGGATGGTATATGGGTTGGTCAAGGACCATTACGTTAATCTAAGACTCATGCTTATGCACTGTCAAGTGTTGTAAATTTACTTAAATTTGAAGAAGTGCCTATTTGTGACACCTTTTGGCATACTTTTTGGGCATATTATTTGTAAGGAAGGACTCCTGGTGGACCCAACAAAGGTATCTATGATTCTACATCTGCTAGTGGCTAAGACTCAATGTGAGGTCCGTACCTTCCTAAGACACACGAGATATTACATAAAGTTCTTATGAGGATATGCCAAGATTGTTACACCCCTAGAAGAACTTTTAAAGCATAATGAATAGTTTATTTGGACTAATTCTTGCAAAACTGCTTTTAAAACACTCAAAGAAAAGTTGGTTATAGCTCCTATCTTGCAATTCCCTGATTAGACAAAGCCTTTCCATGTCCATGTTGATGCATCTGGCATGGCAGTCAATGTGATACTTGCACAACTAGGTGAAGGACACTTAGATCACCCGATTTAACTTTGCCAGTAGGAAGTTGACATCCATTGAAAGGAATTATACCACCACGAAGCTTGAAGCTTTATCTATGGTCTATGTTATACAAAATTTTAGGTAGTATCTTCTGGCCAGTCCATTTACATTCTATATAGATCTTGAGGCCTTGAAATATCTTTTCAACAAACCAGTACTGCATGGAAGGATCTACCGCTAGATTGTCTTATTCCAAGAATTCTAGTTTTTTATAGTAGTGGAGTCGAGAAAGACTAATTGTGGACCAAATCACTTATCCTGGATTGAGATTAGAGAAGCCCCACATGCCATAGAAGATGATATTCCTGACGTACATCTCTTTCGAGTTACTCAAGTACTTAAAGAATTGGAAGATTTGCAACATTTCTCAACACTATTTATGTGCCTGACTCTCACTGCATAAGAGAAAAATCAACTTGCGATTTGTACCGCACCTTATCAACTCATTACAGGAGATATTTATAAAATGGATCATGATGAGGTGCTTCACCATTATGTAATGCAACATGAGCACTTGAAATTACTACAAGAAGTCCACAAAGGTATTACTAAAGGATACTATGCTGGAGAGGCTACCATGTACAAGGTGTTGCTCGTCAGATTTTGGTGGCCAACTTTATTCAAAGATGCAAAGGCGTATGTCAGGCAATGTGATGTGTATTAGCACATAGGAAAACCTAACTAGAGAGTTGTTATGCCTTGTGACCCATTCCTTCTTAGGGACCATTTGAAAAGTGGGCTATTAATTTTGTGGGGCTCATCACTCCAGCAAAACAATGAATGGGCTCTCGGTACATCATTGTAGCAACTGATTACCTCACGTGTTGGGTTGAAGTAGCATTAAAAAAATACTTTACAATAACAACTGTCACATGATTCATCTAGGAGAACATTATAATATAGTTCATATGTCCCCTAAGATTCACCAATGATCATGGAACCCACTTCTTGAATAAGATGACTCATATCTTATTGGTCAAGTTTATTATCACGTACCATAAGATGACACCATACCACCCATAGGCCAATGGAACTGTGAAATCTTTCAATAAGATCCTTAGCACTAATTTAACAAAAAATTACAATGTTGGCTCGACTGATTGGGATGATAGAGTATCTGTAGTACTTTGGGCTTACTAAACTACATATAAGCACTTCAATAAAAGCACACTATTTAACTTAGTGTACGAAAAGGAAGTGGTTATGTTAGTGAATTTCTTGGTCTTATCTCTCCACATAACACATATAGAAAAACTGGATGATGAGGCCTCTTTGAAATCCTGAATAGATGATTTGATACAACTAGATGAGACTCACTTTCTCGCTAATTAGAGTCATGATGTTGAAAAACATAAACAAAAAGCATGAAATGATAAAAATATTAAGAATAAAGTATTTTCTCTAGGCATGATTTTTTTTTTTATATGACTCAAAGTTTGTGTGCCACCCTGAGAAACTCTGCATCTATTAGGATGGACCATTCATAGTTCACAGCATTCAACCTACCAGAGCTTGTTGATTAAAACGAATGGATGGTCAGTTCCTCCTAGGGCACTACAATGGAAGTCACCTTTGATCGTATTTTGATTTAGTTTAACTAAACTTTTATATTCAATAAGGCTTGAGGCCATTAGGATAAGATTTACTGCTTTCAATAGAAAATGTTACCTTTGTGGCACACATCTTTTCTTTAATGTAATCTTGAGTTTTTGTAAATAATGTGTTTTCATGGAGGACCACAAACCTTTTTAAGTGTGGGGTAAGGAATTGTATATGTTAATGTAATAATGATAGATATACAAGTTAAACATGGCACATAAAACATGTGGGTATGCAAGTACCAAAGGCATGAAAGTCACCTAAGGTGTGTAAGTAATCAAAGGCATGTGAGGTATTTAATGCACTTCAAAATCACTTCGAGAGGTTCTCGTCATATGAGTAACGACTATCTTCCACTACACCAAAAAGGTGGGACATTGTTGTTTTCCACTTCCAATAAAGGCATGAAGAAAGGATGGTCCATTAATGCGATGAGGTTAGCTATGGAAAGAAGTGTGTGAATAGAATGATGGGACAAAATCGTTAAGGCTTTAAATGCTTAATACAAGATTTGAAGTATGAAGGTCGTTAAAAGATTTACATTAATGACTATAAGTGATGGGGAGAGGGAAGGACTTAATGAAGGAACCCCCCTTGGCCCGCCCCCCCACAAGATCTTATAAATAAGAGTGCTAAAGTCATTTTACACTTTACCTTGTGTAAATCTTTGAAGTGATAATGTAAACAACAAGCGATAAACTAGATAATTGGCGACCACAATGCAATCAAATTCCTTCAATCTTGAGTAGAGCAGAGTTTTTACAAAGTTGGCAAAGTCATGAAGGTTGTTTCCCAAGAGAGAAGAGAGGTTGATAAGTTTAGATTGGTGTATAGGAGTGGAAATCTTTGAAGTTGCAAGTTGTAGGTCTGCCATTGTCAAAACATGAAGCTTGAGAGCCGAAGTAAGTTGGTTTGCCACCACATATTCATTTTGAAATGTGGGACGAACATGGATTAACATTCAAGCACCACAAAAGGTAATGTGATCAAAGAAAAAGGCCAAAAGTCTCGAAAAGCTTCTAACTATGATAGAGGAGGAAGAGGTGAGTGGAGGCGATTGGTTCCCTATCAATGAAGAGGCTTTGGATAATAAATAGAGAATAGAGCAAGAAAAATGAACGAAAGGAGAGGCAAGAGATAATGCATTAGAATAAGGGGAAAATATGGTGAAGAAAGGGAAGTAAGTGCAACAATCATCAATGCAGAATGCCCCATCATCTCCCCCTCCGTCTTTATTAATAAAGGAGATGCAATACCTAGAGTCGGTCTTGCGTTCAAAAAACTGGGTCTCCAAGCTGTTAACTACCACAATATTTGATTATAACCACCACCAATTAGGGAATGAAGTAGAGATATAGAATGACTACTAAGTCTAGACAACCAACATAGGAAATCAAGTGGTATATGAGTTATCTATTAAGAACCAACTGGACAAGGCAGGCCTCTTCCAACTTTTTGAGTTACCATACTTTGGCAAGCCTATTGAGGTAGTTTAGTTCCTCCTCTCACGTGTTCATGAGGACTACATCTACTTCATGAGGTGCAACATGAAAATCACCCTAGAGAGGATTAACAAAGTCATAGGATTATAGTGCTCAGGGGTGAATGTGTTGGATGGCTTGGCTGATACAAAGGAGATTCAATAGACTAACATAGTGCTCATGTACCAAAAGCAAAAGTATGCAATGCACATCAAAAACTTGCAGGATCCTATCCTCAGAGTCATAACATGGATCATTTCTACCAAGGTCGAAGGGATCGACCGATGAAAGGAGGTGGACATGGCCTGCCTATACATTTTCTACTAAGTCTCTCAGGGACTAAAGTACAACTAGGCATTATACTTTGTCCATAAAATAATTGAGGATGCAGAGAAGGCCCATAAGATGCCCAAGTACATATTTCCTTGGGGTGCAATCTTCTTATTACTAGTCTTCAATGAAATTGGGGTGCCTAGCTATAACTCAAGTTCATTGAAGTGGGTGTAGCCTCCCACTCATAGGTTCCTCGTCAAGTGCATCAAAGCCTTCACTTATCCCCAACGTATCACCCCATCATACAGGATGAAGATGAGGTATTGGTTTGATGGGATGAAGGTGGCTTTTGGGAATGAATGACATATTCTAAATGATTGTCACCCCTTAGTTGTAGATCAAACACAATTTGTTGTAAAACAACATTACTGCCTAGTGCACATTCATATGAATCCATCGAGAGAGCTTTTGGCATGGCTCAAACTGCCATATGCCTTCTCTACATGATACTTCATCAATTTCATCAACCAAATATATGATGCATAGCTAATTAGTTTGTATGTAGAATATATCAACATGGAGCACCACACCCTCCAAAAAATGTATGTATATCCAGGCAAGAAGGCCTTTATGAAGAGGTTGGAGATAGACTTAACCAATATCAAGGTTAAGGATATCTTGGTCGGGGAATAAGTCCATAAATTATTCTATATGTTACGCCCCCACCAGTACCCTCAAGATGGAGACCCTAAAGAGAGGCTCCCCCAGGCACCACAACCATAGAGAAAATGGTCGAAGCCAAGCACTAGTTTTAGTGGGCAGAAGGCCCAATAAAAATGGCAAAGGATAGTGGAGGCATAGCCCTCCAAACCCACTACTTCTCACCCTTCCATGCCATATCCATCTCCACCTCACACTTCACCTTCACCACCTCCTCCATCTCCATCCCCTCCTCACACTTCATCACCTCCTACCTCACCTTCCCTTACTCATTCCACTCCTTCCTAATCACCTACCCAAAACCCTTTATCTCCTCAACCAACTCCCCCACCTTCTCCACCTCCATGACCACCTTTGCCTCCACCATCTCCAAGGACTGCCGCAAGGTCAGGCCCACAACAACCTCCAAGGAAAACACCCCAATAGGAGACCCCTCAAGTATAATTCTATAGTTTGGGATCTTACTCTAAAAAGACTCCATCCCCATTATAGGAGGCTCCATCTGATGATCCCCAACTTGATGTTGGAGTAGGAACTATTGAGATAGCCATAGAAATCCATCAAGAGGGTGAGCTTGAATGAGACCCAGAAATGGGGGAGGGGGTAACTGAAGCAGAATGGGAACAAAGAGAGCCATCCACTGTGCATGAACATTACCAGTTTAGCGTAGAAGACAAAGACCTCTATCTTTGGTCACACTTCCATCCCAAGGATGTGACTCCAAAAACAAAGAAGTAGGTGTCCTTCCTTTTAGATATGTATAGTGAAGAGCCTCAGTATGACATTCCTCTAAATTGTATTTTTTGGGCCTGGATGCTCTAGGATTGTTGGACCTAATGAGAATTTATCCGTAAAGGCTCGCTCCAATAATGGCAAGTGCCACATTTTTGAAACTCAACATGAAAATAACATGCCAAAATATTTTATCAGATTCGGATGCACGCACAGTGGAAAGAAAACATGCCAAAGCAGTTGATATGTACAATAAAGTGATTGTTGAGAAGTAAGCGCTCACTAAGGAAGTGGCCTCCTTAAAGCAACAAATCCAAGAGGCTAGTGAGGCTAAAGTAAAGGTGTTAAACCTTTGCAAAATAATTTTAAAGGAAGAACTGACATTTGTAGATGGAGTACCGCTGGACGGGGATGCCATCGATAAATTAGAGACCCTGGTTGAGCTTTTGCTAAAAAAACACAGGGAGTGCCCCACACCAAGAGTTGAGGGGAGAGAAATGGTTAAACAATTCACCATGATAGTAGACATTTTAAAGCGTGCCCTAAAGATATTTGGGCAAATCATCCCCATTTTGGATAACATTTTTGCATGGCTTGCATGCCCAAATAAAGTTTTGGAGGCTTGGATCTAGGCTGAAGAAATAAAGAGACAATAAGCAGTTGATGCTGCCCTTTTAATAAAATACCACATCGAGTGTGTGAAGGCATTCAAGGACGTTGAAATGATGGAAAAATCTATTAATAATCATCATCAACAAATAAATGCGAGTTTTGCCACACTTTGAGGATAGGTTGATAAGAAGGTCTCCATATTGGAAGATGTTCAAAAGAAAGCTAGTGTAGCTCTAGATGAACAAGTGAAGAAAACAAAGACTCTAACCCAATCCAAGGAGTTGAAAGAGTAAAAACAAGCCATTGAGGGAATAAAAGTGCAGGTCCTCGAAGCATTGTCCCATTTGGACAATCTACAAAAAGAAATAGAATAAAAGGCGCCTAAATTTTTGGAAGATGCTAGCGCGACTTAGTTTACGATAGACTAAAGGCATAATGTGGGGTGATGTTGGCCCCTAAATTATGATTAATTATTGTTCTATCTTGGTTCACGATGCAGAAGGATCATTATTCATTTTGATGCAAGTACCATCATAACACAAAAGGACCATGGCATGGGAGGACCATGGTGCGTAGCTGATAGGTGTAGAAGTGTCATGGTGTAAAACTTGACAGGCACATAAGGACAATGGTGAAGGATACCCAGTGAGAGAGGAGCCAATCAAGAGAGAACATTTCACGAGGGACCCAAGAATAGAGGACTCAAAATAGAAGCAAAAGACTAGGGGAGTGCATTAGATGTAGAGTGCAAGGGATGCAAGAGTAGTTAGAAGAACAAATCAAATGGGACACTTTGACCCCATTCATCAAATATTTTGTACCAACCCACGAGGTACGAGTCACTTAGCCACCAAATTATAGCATTGAGCAAGGATCTAGGGGCGTAAAGACCCGAGTCTATATGAATAACTCACTGTAAGAGTCACAACTCTCAGTTTGTTAGGAGTCGATGTGCTATTTGTTCATGGTATTTATTATTTTGACACTTGGTTAGGGCAAAAGAAATATAAATACCCCTATTGTAATCACTTGCGATAATGTTCCTTTGGAGAATAGATAATAACATTTTGTCTTGTAATTCATTAAGCAAATAATGAGAGATCAATTTTTACTATATTGTGTTACGAGTGATAAAATATTCTAAGTGTTAGATGATGGACAAGGTTTATTTCTATGTCATTGGTATCTTTTTATTTTGTCACTATGGTTAGATAATAATGGTGATCCTAGTTATAGTGGTAGTTAATTTTGAGACAATAATGATAATAGTAGTATATTTATGGTGTTGAATAATCTTTTAAGAATTGTATTACAAAAGATGAACAAACATACATCATTGTGTTACAAAGCCTTCAAGAATCAGTCTTTCATTGCATGCTTTGGGTGAGCATGTGAGACTTAACTCTCGTGTGATAGGATCAATGCACTAGATTGTTGTGGGGAAACTTTAGCACTGAAGCTGGAACTAATTAAAATATCCCAACATCCATAACCTTTTCCTAATCCAAGTCACTAGCCTACTTCAAATCCATACCCTTGTCCAAGTCTATAACCTTAATCCAAATTCACAACATCATGACCAACTTAGCCCAACTCATCACCTAATCATTCATCCCATTAACTCTCATCAAGACAATTAGACAACACATAATGACCCTACATGAATATACTTGTGTGTGTCAATTGTCTACTATTTGTTTGACTTGTTTACATGTATTTTATCATGTATATATTTGCATATTTTCATTTACTGGTATTTGTTTGTTTTCTTTTATTAATATTTTAATTAGTCTTGCATCAAGCGTGCAATGAATGAGGATGTTATGATGGAGCCAAAAAAGCTATAATAATGCTTTTGGGTGCCCTATGCAGAGTTCATCATTTGCCCCTTTTATAATCATAGAATTTGGTACAACGTCCTCTTGGTCATCTTTATGTCACAAGGCATACTGCCTAGTGCTATATTTACATCAGATTGCTTAGACTGTGATGAACCTTATTATAACAATGATGGCTTGATAATATACTACACTCATCATTTTTCCTATCCTCTATCACATGTCTAATCATCTTAATCCCATCATCGAGATGATCATCCTATTGCACTCATCTAATATCCAATCATTCCTCCAAGCCATTTATCATCCCATCTATATCCTCTAGTTACTCATCTATCATCTCTCTAGCAATCAACATCTAACATTTCATCTCCCATCATTTCTCCTAGTCCTCTATCTTCATGACTAACATCTAAGTCACATCCTCTATCTAACAAATAACACGATTAACAATCATCATCATCCTAATATTCTAATCTATCATCATCATCCTCTAATCTAGTTTGAATTACATTAGTCTGAGGTCTTTTCAGACTATATAGGCAGTGCTTAGTCACATGGTGTGCCTAAGGTTAGCTCGACCACTCGCTCCTCTTTCTTTATCATTCATCATTACATATATCTTGTCCCTCATCATCCCCAAGTCTTGCATCAGTCAAATCTTTGAGTTATAATATCAATCATTCATAAATTTGTCTATTGATCAACCACCATCCCCATAATCATCTTCTTAATCTTTTTGTTAATTGCCTACACCTATCAATTGGGCCCAAAGAATCACAACATCCATCTTTTCTTTCATCAGTCATCCATTATCACTGATTGGTCAATTCATAATTTAAAGTTTATAGTTTGCTCCTTTGATCGAGGCATGATCAGGACTATAAATTTATTATTGTCTCTCACTCTCTTGCATGTGTCCTTATTAGGGGCATTATTACTATTAATGAATTATGGCGCATTGATTTGATGCATTGTAGTCCAATTCTTCCCCTTCATTTATTGGTCAATTAATCGATTCTTCTCTCTCATATTTGTCATCTTATAGCTCAACTTTAGCTTTGAGCTACACCCATATGTGTCCTTGCTTGGGATATGTCAAAAACTTGTGGCCTTTATCATCTTCATCTACAGCTCTCCCTGGCATGCGTCTTTGCCTGGGGATATGTTGAAAACTTGTAGACTTTTATCTTATCAACACCATGTTACAGTTGATTACCCCTTGGGATGTGCCAACAACCATGATAGAATTGTTTTTTTTCCTTGTACATAGGTCTTTGCTAAGGGCATCATTGCTTTGTAGCTCACTGCTCATGTCGAGTTTATTTTCTTCATCATCGATCTCACATCTAAAAACCCATCCCCTTATCTACCCGTCACATCTTGTTCCTCATTTCTTCTTTTTGAGTGCCCATCCCTCTCATTCTTCTCTACATGTCCCCTCGAGGGGGCATCACATGTCCACTAACATCATTTACTAACATTCATCCATGAGTGTCTTTCTTCTTTGAAAGACCATTACTCCTTCCACTTCATCCACTCATAAAGCCCTTTCAAAAAGGGGTAAAATGTATGAACTTAAATTTGCTCACTTCATCACTAATTTTGTCTATTTTTGTCTAATTTGTCTTAATATCATATTATCATAGTCATAGTCCAATATTTCTAATATATTACCCATCATACACTAGGCTTATAACATCCCATGACTAATTAATTCTTCTAATTGATCCCACTTATATCCAAATCTTGTCTTATCTAATATTTGGGAATTTAAAATTCCTTCCCACCTACCCTAGCCTATTCTTAGCCTCTCCTACTCCCCTAGATTCTCTAGAACCTCCTAAGCATGTGACTAATCATCTACTAATTGTCATTAGACTTCCACAAAGACTCTAGAGGCTTCTACCTCTAGAACATTCCCTCCTTTAGAATCATCGTAAAAAATTTTTAATTCCTTGAATAATTCTCCACCATTGATCTTCCTACACCCAACTTTGAATTTTGTCCATTGATTTTCCCTCCTTCTATTTAAATCACCCACCCCTCCATTGCCAAACAAATTAGAAAATTCATGATCCTTAATGCTAAAATATTATATCAACTAAATCTATCAAAGTATCATCCAAGTCTTTTGATCAAGTTAATACCATGTTGAAATTACGAGTCTATTTATAAGCAATCTCCATCTATAATCTTTGGTCTTTTTGTTTGAATCATGATTGGTAATATTTGGCTTTAGATTAGGACATTGTTTTAAATGTTCATTTTATTATATTTTGATCGAATGCTTTCCAATTTTAATGGTAGATTGTAGATTTGGGTGTTTTGGATATAATCTGCATATCTAAATCAATTGCTCAAATTTATCATCTCACAACAAGACCGGTTAGAAGAATATTGGATTGCATACTTGTTCATTACCTCTATCCCTATTAAAATTAAGGGGCATTTTATGGTAAAAGGTATGTGGAAATCTTTTGAAATAGTTAAATTGTTTATCAAATGGATTGGATATGGGTTTATATCTAGTTGTTCTTTCAATGACCACAATATTTGGTGGTCCTCCATTATGTCCAACAACAACCTTCTACATGTTGATATAGTATTAAAGCCCTTTGGATGTTCAAGAAAGGAATTTGCGCAATGAGAGATCTTGTCTCCTTTTGAGGCTAGACTCCATGGCCCATTTTAAAAAGAAATCATAATTTATTAGCTTTTGATATGCCTTCTATTTTACACATTTAAGAGCTTATATTAGATGCTATGATGCATAAACATGGCTTTCAACCGCCAATTCCATGGTGGAAAGATTGATGTTGAAATTGTGAGATGCCATTTAAGCATTACTCATTAGGGTGGTGGTATCAAATTACGAGTCTCTTCTCCTCGACTCTTGATGAATTAAATAATTGTCGGAGTCTCAATTATTCTCCTTAAATGTGGCTTACCCATCTTAGTTAATTTTGGTATTATAAAATTGAGCCCAAGCTTGCTCAATTTTTATGATGTTTAGTCTATCAATGTATGTTGCTAGGAGAAATTCTCAGTCACATTGAGGTTCCTCATCCCAATTGATGGGTTATGAGACCTTGAAACACTTATTTTGAACTTGTCTTTATGCATGTAAGGCATGACAATGGATTCACAATTTATTTTTGCCTTTCATGCATAACCCATCAATTGGAGGATGGCTTTGTTTAGAGATCCTTCAAAGTGACTACCATACATTACATTTGTTTGGATTTTTTTCAAAGCTTTAATTTTATTTCAACATTGAAATCTGGGAATACTACTATACTCAATAATGAGGTTCTTTCACAACAATTTTCCATTACTGATAAAGTTTGTGCGGTCATTTATGTCTTTTTCAGATTTGAATGTTGGTCAAGAAAGTGGCCTTGGAGTTTCAACATCTGTAGAAGCTTTCAAACCATTTGGAGAGTGCCCTATGCACTATGAATAAGGTCCTTCCAAATGTGCCACCATAGGGTTCTCCATCGTCGAAGTCTAAATGTCGATGGAGCTAAGTTTCTCCACCTCCTCGGTAGAGTAAATGGAGTCCTCAACTGTGTGGCAAAGCTTTTACGATGTTGTATTGTTAGACTTCTTTGGTTTGTGGTTGTGATAAAATTATGATTGTTGCGCCTCCTTTACTTCGGTGGCACATGTTCATGCCCTTGGCTCCATTAGATAATACTCATGATGGATAAGTGGCTTTGAATCAATTGTCAGGGGATTCCTCTTCTTGGGTTGCTTTGCCTCCCAAAGACGATCCACTAACTCCTCCTTTTGGAATTGATATTTGCACTTGATGTTTCACACTTGTTATTAGGTTTTGTTATTATGGTATTTTGAGACTCTTAGTATATAACAAGATTTTCAAATAACATTATCCTAAATACTTTAATTTATCGTCACATCTTTTGTTCCATGTTAATTTTGGACTACACATACCAACCAACCACTTTTTTATTATAACCACCCTTATAATATATATATATTTTTAATTAATTAAAATATTGATATATTCCAATAAAAACAAATCTATAGAACCACTAAATTTGAAAATACTTCTTCATTTTAATCACAAAATTAAAAAATTAAAAATTAAAAATCTTTAAACGACCAAATTGAAATCGACTCCTAGTTTTTCTAAATAGTGCACGGACCGTACGTAAATAGTTAACCTGCAATCTGTTTTATTTTTAAAATGTAATTGAAAATTTTAATTATTAACAAATATTTTGGCAATCAAAAGAGCTCTCATTGGTGTATTTAACACACATTACAGTCGCCATCCAATAGTGGCATGCCACGACTGGCTTTACACGAAAGCGCCAGCAAAATTTATTAACCGTATATGCTCAGGAAAAATACATATAATCCGCATATACGTTACAAATAGGACGATTGATGCATTACAGGCGGCCTGGAGGTCAATGACGCCGTGTTGATCAGTTTGAAGGTTTTTCTGTTTGTCTAGAAAAGGTATATTTTTAAGTTTATGGACAAATTTTGTTTAAAAATGTTTATTTCACTGCGAAAACCGGACATTGCATTGGTAATATTTTATTTTTAATTTTTTTCTCTGTGGACATTTCTGCTAGATCATTTTATTCGACATATGTTTTTACATTTTGCATGTAATATGATGAAATTTGAAATTTGTTTCAGGGAATTAATTTATAATCGTTTGATAAAATTTCGTCTTTTCTGTGTGGAATTTTAGGGCTTCATAATGGACCTGTGATTATTGAATCCGGGGTGAAATTGAGTATTGCTAGCTTTTATTTGGGGCAGGTTAAAAAGTTACAGTTGGCTTCTGATCGCGCTAGTTAGCTTTAAAATTTTGAATTATTTAGCGTTTATTTTTTTCTCTGCAATTTTTTCATTTTTTAATTGCAGAATTTAGAGTTTTGATCTCAAATTTGATGATTTTGTAAGTTTTATCGGGGGAATAAGTTTTTGGTTGTTTTATAAAATTGGTTAAATCTTTCTGGATCATTGAATATGGTGCAAAAACTGATTTTTGATAGGATCAGTAGTTTTTCTTTGTTTAAATAGTTATATTTAACTTCTAATCGCACTAGTTAGCTCTCATTTTTGTGACTAGTTATAGTTTATTTCCCGTTTGGCAATTTTGACATTCTGTAGGAGTAATTTCGGAGGTTTACCTAGGGCAAGATCAGGGTTTGCATATGTATTGAAATAAATTATGTCGCTCACAGCAGTCGGGACTTTTTGTGGCTGTTAAATTACCAACATTGTTTAGTTGCAAAGGACCGGGCCTTGTTTTTTCTGCACATGCTTGCTGAGTCAGCATCATTTTCTCATTGAAATAAGTTTTGGGTAAAGTTACAGCGTTTGTACCCCACTCTCTTTCTTGAAGTACATTCTTATTTACTTATAAGGATTTTTTTTCTTTGCCTTGCTTTCTTTAAAGTATCCGCGGACCCTAAAACTCAGGAAACCTTTGCTACTTTCCAAAGCAGCATCATTTTCACAGTGAAATAAGTTGGGAGTAAATTACAGTGTTTGTCCCCATCTCTCTGTTGAAGTACCTTATGATTTACTTTTAAGGAACATTTTCTTGCTTTACATTCTTTTAGTATTGCGGACCCTTAGATAACTTTTGCTGAGAAGCTCTCAACTGCATAGTCAGCAGAGGAGCAATGCTGCGGAGGTTTGAACTTTGTCCCTGTCGGTAGCAGTGGACCACGGTCCATTGGACCTATTCTTGATTTTCTTTATTTAACTTTCATTTATCTGCCTGGAGGAATTGGTATGAAAGGTCCTTTAGCATAGGTCTCTACACAGAAGCTAGTAAAGGATGTATTTTGGTTTTGTGCAGATTTCTTTTTTGGTATGATGTATCTATTAGGGTTAATCTCAGATAGCTTCAATCAGAAATCATGGGCTTCTACATTTCTTAAGTTGTTGAACATCAGTTTGAAGAAAAAATCTTGCTTTAATTAAATATCATCTGCAGACGTTGGCTCAATTTAGTTTAATTTCAATAACAGGTGACTGGAAACCTCTATATGTTAAATTAGGGATCTCCTAGATTGCAAGGATTGTATTCAAAATCAGCAGAGTATAATCAATTTCGCCCTGAAAGTCATTCTTATTAGAAAGATCAGCAATGTGCCGTAAGAAGCCCCACTTTGAGTCTCTTTTCTTTTAACGAGTAAATTACTAAATAAACTATTTAACTAATGAGGCTAAAGCATTAGAAGAAAATTATAGAAGTTTCCGAGATTCAGATTGGCTCTAGATTACTTCAAACCATAATCATTCCTAAAGATCCTAAGCTTTGTTACACTTCGCACAAGTCATACTTCGAGAACATATCCATAAACATACTAAGATTACTATGCCTTAAAAGTACACCACAGACTTGACCTAATATATACATGAAGCCAACATAGCAAATGAATTGATCATCTAGTGTTTGTTTGGAATTATGCCTACAAGTCTTGAAATTTAATGGAGATATAAGCTTCTTAGGGGTAGATGAGTGTGAAACTTTCAAAATTCTTCACTGTACGTTTAGGTATTAAGTAAGAAACTATTGATTTATGGACATTTGCTTAAGCCAAATATTTACATGTTAAAATGTTGACCTCATGGTGATCTTTTTTCACAGTTCTTAATTTTTCACTACCTGAACAATTTCAGGTTGGCATGTTTTCAAACACCTTGTTTATTAAAGTCTGACTCTACATAAGTTTTCTGTATTTTCTATTTGATTGAACACACATTTTACACTCGACATATTTTCTATCTGATTAAACATGCATTTTACACTTTTGTTGATTAGATGCTTGAGAAGTTTTCAGCTGGTTGGCCATTCTTTTTCTTCCTTTGCGTTCTTATAAGAGTGAAACTTTTTCCTGATTTAATGTATTTCTTGTTTCCATATGCAGTGATTCTATTCCAGATTGGACAGGAGGAATTTATATTTAGTTGTCAAGGAAGCTGATGCATTTTAAAATTTTGGAAGAGTTTACATATTGCTAGATTTTCTGGCACTGGACTGAAACAATAAGATATATGTGAAGTTCTTGAAGAGATAGCAATTGCATCAATGGGGCTTACAAATCTTAAGACAGGGCTTTTTCTAGCCTTGTGTTTTTTTCTATTTAGCTTGCAATCAGCGTTTGGTCTCAGGTTTGTCATTGACAGGGAGGAATGCTTCTCCCATACAGTGCCATATGATGGGGATACTGTGCACACATCTTTTGTTGTAATTAAAGCAGACAACACATGGCATTATGAGGATTATGGTGTAGACCTTGTGGTTAGTATGCCTATTCTACATACCATGTCTAGCAATTCTGCAATTTGATTTTTTCTGCAGCTATTAACATCTTAGATTCAGGGTTCTCTAATTTTCTATTGTTTTTAAAATTCATTTTTAATACATTAGAAACTTTGCATTATCTATTGTTTCTGAAAGTCATTTCACTTATTTATAAAAATTGCAATTGCTTTTACTTGTTGGAATGATGGAATACCTCAAAGCCCGCATGACTATACAAATCATTTAGAAAGCCTTTCAAGTACCTCAAGCCTGCATGACTATTCAAATCATTTAAGAAGCATTTCAAACAAAACAACAGAAAAACAAGAGTCTACCTGTCCTAAGGGTAAGTAACAAAAAACTGTAAAATACTATAACTTCTATTAGGGCAGGAAGCAAGATCAGAAGTAAAAAAATTAGTACTGTTGTTGGGCACTCGCTGTTGTACATTATGCTGGTGGAGAGTTATGATGATCAATTCTTTCCCATAATGTCAAAGTAGTTGTGTCTCTTTTAGTGGGTGGGTTCAACTCCTGCCTCTACAAAGAAGGCAACTTTAAGCTTTTGTGATGGAGGGATATTCATGTTTACTGTCTTTGAGTGCGGGTCATGACTCTGTTAGTTATACATGTGAGATGCCTCTTGAATGAGGACTCAAATTGTTCCAGTTTCATGGCAGCCCACTCTACATAACTTGCCATCTCTGAGCAACATTTCTCAAATTTTTCTGTAAAGATCAGCGCATGTTTAAAGACACGGTACCTGTGCTTTTTATAGCATTATTCATTTTATTCTATAAGAAAACATTTCAACTCAAGAACTTGTCACCTTACGATGAATGTCTGCCAAAAATATTGAAAACCAAATAGATTGACAATGGTTACATCCTTTGCAAATTTTGCATTCCTTATCCTAAGTGCTTTAGCCTTTGGACATTGGCAAATGTTCTGCATGATGGTATTGTCATGGCCAGAGGCAGATGCATTGTAATGGTTGAAGGCATAGTTGGGTCATTTCGGGTCCTTGAAATGCCACGTGGTAGAGCAAGGAGAAAACAAAAAATACAGTTTCTGGCCCTGTGAACACCTTTTATTTTTGGAGGAATATTTTCTTCCAGGTTGAGCCTGTGAATATAGCCTACCATAGGAACTTGATTCTTTTCTCTACCTCTTCACCTTGTGCATCCAACTATATGTGTACGAGGATGAAAGGTCCATAAGTGCCTAAAAAGCATTTTACATCTAGTTCTTCTGCCAAGTCTTTGCAACATTCAGCCCTAGTTTATTGGAATGTATTAGGGATGCTGGCCATCAGGTCTTAACTGTTACTATTCTTTTTCATTACTAGTCTTTTGTATATTTATCCAATCAAGGCATGCTCTTTTGGAAGAATTAGATAAGTCCGTCTAATATAATATTGTTTCTGGAATATCTCAATGCATGATAGATATCTCCTAACAGTTGGCTGTTTTGTGAGTACAATAGATGGCCACGTTAAATGTTTGGAAATTTGTTTTTCAAGTCCATCATTATCCCATTTAAAGAATCACTTACCCTATTCTATTGTGTTTGTGCTTGAATTCAGATCAAGTAAGAACTAGAGCTTATAAGATGCATCTTCTGTGGGTCTTTTAGGTTCATGCAATCCCAATTTCAATTTCAGGTGATGCTGTGTCTGTTTCTTCAAACATTCCAGTTCATAGGAAGGCTTTCTTCTGAGAGTTTATAGAGTCTGATGCTTATAGATCAGTCAGATTCCAAATACATTTGGAGCCTATGTGGGGACTTTTCTGTGACACGATCCTCATTAAAGATTACAATAGCAGGCATCTCAACATTGACATAAAGGAACGGTAAACTGATTAGTTATTTAGGCGTGATCACTGCCTCATTGGGGTACTTATTCTTCATGTCTCAGCCAGACATAAAGCCACTTCATATTTTATTGTATTTGTTGTAAGTTAAAAAACATAGAATTGGGGCAAATGCCCTGGAGATTAGTTCTATGTTAAAATCCTATGACTTGAGTTTGTGACAGTTAAAGGTAATCAAGGGTAATCAAGGGAATCCACTATATATATATATATATATATTTGTCTCTCATGTCCTTCCTGTACTTTTTTGCATGGGCTAGTCAACCAGTGCATGTTCCAACGAAAACACTTACTCATTGGTATATCTTTATCTGTTCACATGTCTTGATTCTCTGATCTTGCAAAAACATTGCACTTGTTATCATTTGAATTTTGTTTTAAAAGCAACTATTCGAAGTGATATAATTCTGATACCATTTGTCAATATCTTTGCTTCTTCATGGAGGAATGTTTGACTATGAAATGGTGGGGGCATTGGTAATGAGTAACCTAATGTTTGTAAGTTCAGAAGGTTTTTTAGATCTTATGTACCACAGTGTATTTCACAGGTATTAAATTCAATAGTTAGCACAGAATGATCCTATGATTAGGTAGGATGTTAATCCATTTAGCCTACATTACCAGATCCTTCACCCCACGGGGACTGGTTTGGGTTTGATACACCCCTGGATACGGCCCGGGTACTGCCTGGCAGGGACGGGTATGCCCAGGTTCATCCTGGGACGGACCTGGGTGTAGTCAACCCTGCCGGGCAGTATCCAGGCCATATCTGCAGGGTACTTACAGTAAAATTATTTTTTCGTTTAAAAAAGGGTCAAAGTCGGACTTTAAAAAATGATAAAAAGACAAGTAAAAGTATGGGGAAACCATAAAATCCACTCTTGCATTCATTTTATTAAAGCAAACATCACACTTATCTCTCATTGCACGTTTGTTCTCTCAACACCTTTTTTTCAATTGCTTAGGGCTGATTTATCTTCATTTTTGTGGATACATTTGCTCTACGTACTTCTTGTAAGTTTGACCAAAGAAAATTGTGACATTTGGCATTGAATTATTGGTAGCTCTTTCAACTGTTTTGGGGTTATTTAACTTATTTTGTTTACTCTATATGCATATTATGTGGTTAATTTTGCTTATTTGGCTATATTTTTTAATATTTTTAATATTTTATACATTTTTTTGTATGGCTGTATCCAAGCTGTACGTGGGCCCAAAAAAAAAAAAATCAACATACCTGAACCCTGTACTCGTACCAGTACCAGGATCAGCTACTCAGCATTTTTATATATCGATAGTTACCAATTTTGTAATTCATATTTTTATGTGGTATTAAAAATCAAAGATAATATTTATGCGTTGAGTGCCTCGACTCTTTGACATAGATTGTAGATGTGGTCAGTGATTTCCTTAGAGTCTGCCATCAATATCTATGGAGCAATAGCAGAGTCATTTGATGTGCTATGGTGATCATTTGTCCTTCTGTCCACATCAAGCATTTGTAAAAGTGGAAATGATTTCATGTGGGGCTTCACAACTTCCTTGTTTGTATTAAAGCTGTAATGTTAATGTTATTGTTCCAAATGGGTTGAGGATGGATCAGAGACAACTGCCTGAATGAAAAAAGGCCCAATTAAGGGCCTATGACCAAGCCAAGCCATGGCTTACAGGGAAAAAGAAAGTAGCCGAGGAAATGGTTATACAATTGCAGGAGTGGTACTAGGAGAAATATTTAGATTCTTCTTTTCAGAGAGAAAATAAGGCACGTGACAATTCCTTGAGCAGGCAAGTCAAAGAGTTGATCAAGCTACTGGAAGGTAATGATGTTTTGCCTAGGTATTTTTATTATTATGACTGATCAGTGTTTCTGACAAACTCGACAAATGATTGGAACATATGCAATGAAGTGCGGTTCTGCTTTGGGACAAAGTAAAAATTCATTTCTTTTGACTTAATGTTGGGTTTGAAACTTGTGGGTTGTGAAGAACTTTCAGTTTTGGATTTTGGCTTGCAAATCAATGTCTGGACTCTTAACAATGAACACTTAGATTCAAATGGGGCATTGAAGTTTGTTGGAGTCCCAATTTTTAGTAAAGCTTATAGATGTATGTCTTGCACAATCCATAGGAGATTTAAAAGGAGCGAAAATATTCATAAAGTCATTTTCTGTGCAGATTATGAGTTGACAGAAGCATTTGAGACCAGGGTGGCTTATAAAAACCCTTGTAAGCAACCCTTGCACAGGCATGATGAATTGTATCCTTGAGCACCAAAAATGTCTAATCAAAACTATAAGGAATATGGCAAAGTGATCATGATTCCCATAATTACTCATGATGTAAACCTATGGATTGAAACTTGGGAATCAATAATCAATTGACATAAGACTTCAAATCAAGGAAATATATAAAAACATGCATGGGAAACTATCACGAGCTACATTGAAAATGGATTCACTTCACAAGCTCAATATTGATGGGAGCAAGTCAAGATTGTATCTGTTTGATTGGCAATTGCTAAACTAAGAGCTATTGCATTTAGAAAATTTCAAAGAGAACTTTAGACAAGAAGGCTTGTCTGTATTGTAGACATCGATAGCTAAGGAATTATGTATGATGTTGAAGAGGATAAGGCATGACATCATCTTTTACTACAAAGCCTGTTCATCTGGATGTATTGGAAAATTTAGAAAGTTTAGAAGTTTCTGTAATGCATGAAATATCCATGAACAGAGTAATACAAATTTGGGACTCGAGATATAATGCAATGGCAACCAACATATATAAGAACTATCCTAGTAGAGTTAGCATCTTTTTTTTAGGAAGGTAAGATCCTGATAAAGCTTATGAGAAGCTATTGAAGGACATCCATCCAAAATAAAGAGGAACCATGGAAATTGCTCCCTAAGACATTGTCAAGGAATCCTTTAGCTTCGATGCAACCTGAAAAAAAAAATAAAACCATTTGTTAACTCAGGATTTGAAGAAATAATTCATAGATGGGTTAAAACTAAAGGTAAAGCGGGTGGAAGTTCCAACACTAATACTTTCATTGACAATAAAGTTTTTTCATATTTAAATGCAGATGATGAATAACATGACTAAAATGTCAATGGTTACAGATTGAACTTTAGAAGACATGTTTGAGTTAATGTAAGACAGAGGAAGATTGGAAGGATAAACCACATCATTCCCATGTCCAAAATGAATAACGAATCTGAATTGGCATCAAACAGGTCTATGAGAAAACCTTATCAGATCTGACGAAGGAAAGCTGCCAAGATGAGCCTGGATAAAACCTATATAGACGGACACGGGAAACTGAATGGCGACCTTCAGGAGAAGATATTGAGATTTTTAGAGGATAAACAATAAACAATTCCCAGGAACTAGTCCAAGTATATGGAAAAACATTCTGGCAATGAGAAAAATAATTATACTAATCATTGTAAAGTTTACTACGGGAAGGGAGAAGGGAGAAGGGAGAAGAAAGAAAATGATTTGCAGTAATGATTTTTACAACTGTGATGGTGAATTTTATATATATATATATATATACAGTGGTTTCATTAGGAATTCTTGAATATATATATATATATATATATATATAATGTATTC
The DNA here is from genome assembly GCA_037957365.1 of Torreya grandis. NCBI lineage: Eukaryota > Viridiplantae > Streptophyta > Pinopsida > Cupressales > Taxaceae > Torreya > Torreya grandis. The sequence goes on along the minus strand of JARHVA010000873.1, from coordinate 989,621 downwards.
AAGAATTCCTAATGAAACCACTGTACCGATAGAAACAGAGTTCCAGACTAGACCTGTATATCATAGAATCTGTAGTGATTTTTGGTTTCAGGTACAGACAAACTATATTTTGAAACAGGAAGTACTCTTGATAGCGTCTTGATCCTCATACACATTTGTAATTTTTTGTGCATCCATCAGAGTGAGGGTTAAAGCTGGAATTAATATTTCTCCACTCTTGTCCAGCTACCGTGGTGAGAATTAACTTCAAGGGGTGCCATTCTTGCCATTATAGGGCAGATTTCTCCTCCCAAAGTGGACGATAATGAGCAAAGAAATTAAATCTTCAAGGAAACAATCTCAAAACTGATTACCTAACCGAAGGGGGTGAAGTCCGACTGGTAGAGAAAGATCTCACAAAGAACCCACCAAGGTTTGATTCCTTGGAAGTACCAAATAATGGATGAGGCAGGTTGTGAGCCCCAGATGAATTTGGCAGAACAGGTATCCCTCAGTCCTTGGCACTAAGCCGAAGGACACTGATTATCTGTACACACGACACCCAACATCCAACAGGTTGCTTGTTCTCCCAAAAAAATTTAACTGATCACCTCACTTTTTCCTTCCTTTCAGCACTCCAGTTTAAGCGATTGAAAGTGAAGTTAAGGAGATAATGCCATTCTATTCTACAAAGCATAAGAGTTAAAATCAACCTTGAGTTTTTTGATTAGGCATCCATTATCATTTGGTGGAATCAATGTTCGTTATGCCAATAGGTGTTCTACAATGGCAGTGGGGGGTGGGATGCAATGGTATAAGTGTGTTCACAATTATTTTTGACCTTAAATTTGTCATCGATTTGATCGTCACAAGGAAACTTCAACCTTAAATTTGATGTCTATTTGACCGTCACTTAAAAGTTTTTTCTTTAAGCTTGGAGAAGTCAATCAAAAAATCGTAATATCTTGGCCATGAGGTGGAGTTTGGAGCCCATTTTTTTTCCCCGGAAAGAATTTTTCAAGCCCGACATAGTGATTTAGCTAGATTGATGTCATTTGCTACCAGCCAGTAGGAATTTGGTGGAGAAGGTAATGAAATTATAAATCAATGTGGTATATGAAAAATCCAAGATAATAACCTTGAGATTGATATCTCTTGGCATATTTCAGATATATGTATTTAAGATATCTTTACTAGTACAATTTTTTTTAGATAGATATTAGGGTTGGCGGGTTCCCTCCTTGGATTGCTTTTGACTGGAGCTTTGAACTGGATTTGGGGCACAATCAGGGGGCCCAGTCCTTGAGAATCATTAAACCAATACAAACAGCCCCCACCAACCACTGAAACCACTAAGTCAACTCAGACAGCCACATCCGGCCCATAAACACCCTGTGAGATTCGACCCTGGGTGGGGCTGGGCACAACCAACCCACTTAACCACCCCTTCTACAGCTCATTGGCTTTACTAGTACAATTTAATAATAGATTCCGAGAAGCTATTCCTCATGCACTGTGAAATTATTGCATAATTGACATTACAATGACTAGGATTCCTATGCAGTAGTGTGAATCACTCTACTGTGAACTGATGCTACATATTGGTTGGTGCCTTTGTGAAGTGACATCTTCAAAAAGCATTCAAATAGTTCTTTAAGCATGTAACTTAATTGAATATATAATCTGCATTATAATTGTATTAAAGTTACTTTGTAACGTTATTGTGTTCAATTCAGTGCTTGACATATGAAATTTTGTCAGGTGAAAGGTCCTTTTGGTGAGCAAGTTCATGATTCGCGTGATAAGTCAGAGGACAAGTTTGAGTTTGTGGCACGCAGGCAAGGACTTCATCAGTTCTGCTTTTCTAACAAGTCTCCGTACCATGAAACTATCGATTTTGATATACATGTTGGCCATATTCCATACTATGAGGAGCACGCGAAAGATGGTAAGCCGTTAAAAATTTGAAAGACATTTGTATTCTTATGGTACACTTGTTTTAATTTTTAATTTTTTTCTGAGCAATTATAATACCTGTAAAAATGACATTAAATGCATTTTGCTTACCTTGTTTTAAATTTTCTTTGGGAAATTATAATACTTGTAAAAAATGACATTAACTGCATTTCGCTTACCTATCAAGCTCAACCAGTTTGCAATTATCTATGGGGTTTGTGCAGATCATTTTAATCCTTTGATGCAACAAATTGCGAAATTAGATGAGGCCCTCTATACAGTACAGTTTGAGCAGCATTGGCTGGAGGCTCAAACTGAACGTCAAGCTCTCAGTATGTTATTATTGACCTTACACATTTAAAACCTAAACATTTAATAGTTTCTTTTGTGAGCATCGGCTTTTTTCTTTCTCCTCTGGGCATAAGAGTTTGTGTCGATTTCTCCTCTGTAAAAGCTTCAGAGACTGCTGTCTTAGGCAAATAGATTGAGTATTTATATTTATGTATTTCATGTTGCAGTAAATGAGGCCATGAGCAGGAGGGTCATTCACAAAGCATTCTTTGAATCTTTAGCTCTTATAGGTGTTAGCCTTCTTCAAGTGTATCTCCTACGACGTTTGTTTGAACGGAAGCTTGGAAACACAAGGGTGTAGCTTTGATTTTAAACTCATTCAGGAAATTGGCAGGAAATTAGTCCCATGGGAGATCTGGGATTTAAAGTCTGATAAATGTCAAGTCTCAAATGATACACATCACAGGGCTGTTTGCTCTTCTTATTCATGTGAACTCTTGAGTTTCAATTCAACTGAGTTAGCGGTTTCTAACAGAAATCGTACTAATTTATCTTGATATTTGTATAATGCTTATACTTATCACTTGAGAATAATACTTTTCAGTTTGAAAGAATTTGTCTATTTGGCCTTAAAAACTTCTTCTTCAAGGAAACAGGCTTGAAGCATGCAAGTAATGTTTTTAAATCTTTAGTTTCATATTGCTAAGATTTTATGTTTTACCCATTTCATCAACTTTTTTTTCTTAGGGAAATAGACATGAAAATATTCAAATGTAAGTGTGCATCTTGATTCTTCTTTAAGGGGAGGTGCGTAGCATTCTGGAATAGGTTAGTTTAATCAGAAACCTATTTTTAGCCTTCCAGAAAAGTTCTATAAAAGACTAATACTAGTTAAGATGAGTTTTTTATTTATAATGCATTTCTGTTGATTTTGATCACTTTGGCTAATTGAAAAGTTCCTGCTGAATTTGTCAGTGTCTATGTTTTCTGTGATCTAATTCAGTTATTGTTTCTTTTAGTAGATCATATGTTTGAAAGCAGACTGATTTTAATCCTTGTAAACTTGTAATTATTTCTCTTCAAAATGGGATGGAGTTCTTAAGCGGTTAGTCCTGTGGTTAACTTGTTTATGAAGTAGCAGTATATGAAATTATGAATTACATATCTACAGCATGCCAAGCAATCTTAGTCACAATTGTTTGTTAAGAAATAGCAGTAGTTGAACTGCATATCTACAGCATGTCAACCAATCCGAGTCACAAGTTTTTATTTAAGAAGCTTAAGTCAAATAACATGTGCTTTACTACTAAAATTGGCAATGGTAAACTATGCATTATAGATGCACTATTAGGAATATCAGATTTGTGGCCAGGATAGATGCAGTAGTCACAAGGAGCTTTGTGACAAGGATCATATTAGAAATTTTAATTGCTTTTTGGTTATATGGGACAGTTTTGCCTTTACAGTGCCAAGAGCATGCTTAACAGCTACAAAGGCCAGGGTTTTTGAGTACAGGACTACAGTTGAGGGTGGATTCATGTATTGAATTGGACTATGACCTGGATGAATAATTCTGGTCATGTTCTCTTACAAAGGTTTACATGTTTCGGTCTTTGTTTGAGAGCTTTTAAGTCTTGGCTCAGATCAAGCGTAGTTCCCATGTTTAGGGTTAAAAATGATCAATACATAGAAATGGTGAAATGTTTATGTTGCATCAAGGATTGATAGAATCTGAAAAAGGTACTTGCAAATTCAAGAAATATAAGTATTCGAAATGAGGATGAGCGGACCTAGAAATGATAGAAACTTGGGGTGTACTTTACAGAAAATAAAACAAAACTTCCGGCAAAAGAAAAACCCATCACTCTCTTTGAATACTGAATTTTCTCTTATATTTCTGTTATGTTATTGCAGATGACCTGGCTTTGATTGCTGATATATAGGATGATTTTGTGATGGTTGAATTTCTAGTCGTGTTAGGTTATTAAATCCCTTCTTGCCTTTAAATTTGGTCTTTGAGGCAAATGCCCAATTCATCACCACCTTCTAAGTTCAGCTTTTTTACCTTCTTGAAGAATCATTTCATTCAAACAATCTCACTCTCTATTTTTTGCAACACTTCAAGACTGGTCATGAACTTTTTGAACTTTGGTGCGAAGTTCTAATTGGTTGCCACCAGATTCTTGACGCTTACATCATCACCTGTTGAATAAAATGCATTTGCCATCTATTCTTTGCTAAATGATATGCTATCGGGTCCCTATCCTTGATCTTTAAATTTTGAAATCAACTCATTAGGTATGATAACAGACTCACAAGGTGTCCCATACAGGTTTTAATAGCAAAAATTCAAGCTTTGCAACTTTAACTTTTTGCAAGTCACGGCACAACTGATTGCACCAATAACATGCATTTTAGGGCATTTGTGAAACAGTTGCACAGTGTGATTTACATATTCAGCTGGTTGATAATGTCCCTCTTGGCTATGCTCCATAATTTCTTTGCCACCAATAGGTTCTTCAGTTTATATTTTCCATATTGCGTGATAGCATGTAGTATCCTTTCTCATCTGTGATTTTGTTCATTTAGTTGGTAGTTAGACTTGATAGAGTAGTACTTACCTATAGTAGTATAATTCCTTTTTTTAGATCACTCATCTCCATAGGAGAAGGTGATTTCTTGTTTCTTAGTTTTCGGTGTTAACATCTTTCATTATGTTATTTTGTACTACAAATAGGATAGAGTAGAACCCCTTGCTAGTTTCTTCTCCTATTGCAAGTCTTGTCATTCAAGGAGTTTAGGTATTCTGATTTACATTTAGGTTCCTAGTTTTTGTAAATTTTCGCTGGCAAGCATACTAGGAATGAAAACCAATTATGGAAAATGTTGAGGGATTGCTTTACTTGAAGAATACATTTTTGTTGTATGCTCTTCTCTTGTCCATTCGTGAAAAATGTAGTTTTCCTTGCATTTTATTTTGACTTCATGGGGTGGATTTCATGACGTCCCCACCGGTCTTTAAGGGTGCGTTGACCTAGGAAGTGACATCCTAGCATTGTACTAACCATGTTAACCGATGGGGTATATAAATTGGCGTTACGCAAACGGTATTTTAATTGGTGTTCCTCGGATTCTGGTTGTGCCAGTAGCTCTTCACCGAGACCTCAATGGTTGAAGTGGTCTCAAAGGGACTAGACCCTTTAGCGAATGACTCGCAAGACCTCACATTCAATTGACGGATTGTTCTAAAGTGCCTATGTACCACAAGGCATATTATGACCATTTAGTTGGCCATAAAAAACTTATGGTAGAAAGCCGCATTTGCCACATATATCTCACTGATACAAGGGTGCAAAGGTTAGTCGTGCCTAAATATTGCTTTTTAGTACAAATCTTTGAGAGAAGGGGGACTTAAAAACCCTACCAATTATTGCAATAACTTATTTAATGAACCTTAAATTTTATCCTCTCAAAGACAAATATATCAAAAGGATTCAATAACTATCTTGTAACCCATGTCAGTGTTCGCATAATTGTTTGTGTATTTTTATTGAAACCTATGTTGTATTCACAACCTCATTTGAATACAAGTACACCAAGTTTTTGAACCAAATAGTTCAAACACATTGTCACCTATTTACACATTAAGGTGTTAACGCTGCCCACATTCCCAGTTCACACTTGGCCATTTCTCCTAATGTTACAATTTCCACTTGAAACAAATACTTGTCTCATTTGGTACCGTTACGTCGCCCATTTCATTTCTAACTTGAATCTTGATTCTCTTGTGTCAATTTGATTCTCATATGCCAACTTGATTCTCTTATGCCAACTTGACTCTTAGTTTTGAAACCATTTATCTTCATTTCATTTTTTGCGCTGCACATCATGATATTTTAGATGGTCTACTATTGCATCTTGATACTATGGTTATGGCTAATCTTATTGTAACATCTATCCCAACATATGCTAGTTGGTTCTGGTTGGTTGGTGAGGTAGCACGAGAGCTATAAACATGAGGAGACACCACATAGCTACTACTTGGAGTGAGAGATGGAGAGCTACAGGCCTAGTAGATGGTAGTTGAGGAGTGCGTTGCTCATATGGCTATAGCAGGGCAGCTAGTATAGGTACGGGCCTAGGTGGCCAATCTATAGGGTCAGCTAGATAATCTACATTCCCAGACACAATCATTACAATAAAGTATTAAGAGGGGAGAGTCATAGGCATCCATGGATAGTATGGCTCCTCCACTAGATGGACAAGATAGACCACAACCATAACGCTGTTTGTAGTATTGTATCATGTTTTATTGTATTAGACACTTCATTCATGGATGCATATGGTTCTTGTTTATGGTTTCATATTGATCATGGATGTATATATTTTCTTTCTAGCATGTGTTTTAATTTCTGTTATATACTATGAGAAAATATGTGATGTACGTTTGGATTCTTTTTTAGCAATTTGTTAATAAATTCATGGTTTAAAAAGAATGATAGAAGAAAATAAAATGTAATATGTAAAAATGTGAAATGATATATTGGAGAAAATAATAAGAGATGTAGTACATACCAAGTCAATGTTTGAAAAATATGTGAAATTAAATTGGTATAAAACACATTAAATCCAGTTGAGAAATGTGTAACATATAAATGATAAATAAAGCAAAATGTAAAACACAACAAAATCAAATATTGGAAAAAGTGTGTAAAATGTAAATAAGTTGAAACTAAGAACATAAAACATACTAATTCAAGATGGGAAGTATGTGAAATGTAATAAATTAAAACTTAAAACACACTAAGTCAAGTTGATAAGCGTGTAAAACAAAATGATAAGTAAAAATAAGATGTAAATATCAAGATCGATAGTTATTGTTGACCATTTTTTGGTCTAACAGGGTAAAAAAAATGCGGTCTCCTTCTTTCCCTACTGTTATGAGCCAGTCCATTTTTTGATTTTGCACAAGTCTTGGAGTTTCTACATACTCTGCAGGAAGTTTCTATGGACTCTGTAGGGAATTTCTACAGACTTTGCAGGCAAGAAGCAGGTTCCCAACACTTAGGCGCAAAATGGACCATTCCAAGTTCAACGACTTGGTTAAAGTGCTTGGTTCAGTCGGTTTGGTTCAACGGGTTGGTTCAAGTAGTCTGTTCAAGCACAAGGTGCAATGGGTTGGTTCGCTGTCTCGGTTCACTCAATCAGTTCAATAGCTTGGTTCAAGGGTTTGGTTTAATGCTTTGGTTCATCGACAAAGTTCAATCAAGTGATTCAATGGCTTGGTTCAACAGTTGGTTCAACGTTTGGTTCAAACAAACGGTTCAATGAGAAGGTTCAAGAGAGTCTCCCGAAGGACTAGTGCCCTTGCAGAGGGTTATTTCGGACCCAAGTGCTCTTGTGGAGGGTAGGGAACACTTGAAAAAGGATCACAAAATGAACAAGGCCGAAAAGGTAAGTTCCCTTCGGAAATTTGTTTAAGGCAGAGGACGAGAATTTCTTCGGACAAAATGTCCGAAGAAATTCCTTCGGACTTTTTGTTCGAAGAAATTCTTTGGAAGAAAGTCCCGCGAAAAGACAAGGCAAGGAAAAGACAAGGAAAAGATTTCTTTTGGACTTTTGTTCGAAGGAATTCCTTTGGACAAAAAGTCCGAAGAAATTCGACAAAGCTACGAGCAAAAAAAGTCCGAAGGAAAACAAGTAAAAAGGACTTAAGACTAAGGCAAAGGCGAAAATGGTTTCTTTCGAACTTTTGTCCGAAGGAATTCCTTCGGACAAAAAGTCCAAAGAAAATCGGGAGAAGCCGCGGGAAAAAAACCCAAGAAAAAGCTTCGAAGGAAAGGAAACGAGCAAGACAATTCTTGCGGACATTTTGTCCGCATGAAAAATGACAAGGAAAAACCCCAAGAGCGGACGCTGCCAAGTGTCGTCTGTTGAGACACATTATAATTTGTCTCTAAAAGCAGCGGAACGTGCCACATGTCCCTTGTAAAACTCGGGGGAGCGTGACAAGTGTCTGCATCCGAGTTTCAAAGCTTCTTTCAATAAGCTTCCCTCAGAGTTCCGCATAGGGCGCCAAGTGGCAACTGCGAAAGGTTTTGATATGTTTTTCTAAAAACAACAGAACGTGCCATGTGTCCCTTGTAAAGCTCGGCAGAAGCCGACAAGTGTCAACATCCGTGTTTTGTTCCTTTTGTTCCGTTATTGAGTAAGCGCTGTGGTCGGCCCCTGACGAATTGCTAAACTAAGCAAAGTGCGCCAAGTGTCATCGTCTGTGTGAATCTGAATGAGTCCTAAATGTTTCTATATTGTTTCTAAAGCTCAGCGGAAGCCGCCATGTGTCATCTTCCGCAGGACTCTCAAAAGGTACCTAAAGCTTCCATAAGTTAAGCAGATGCTGCCACATGTCACTTGTTGAGATCAGCGAAAAGTGGCCAAAGCAAGCGGAAAAGACATGAAAAAATTGTTGAGGATGACAGACCCAAAGACGCCAAATTTGCGGCAATGAAATATCTGTTGATCTTCGCAGACTTAAGCGTGAATCCAAAGGATTTCAAAGGCTTTAGGCCAGCAAAAAAGACAAAACTAGGAAGGGGCAAAAGAGCCAAGTGCAGAAACGGACAAAACAATCCAAGTGGCGAAGGAAGGTGTCGACTCAAGGAGTTATTCCAGCGGTTGACATAGTGTCTGGGAATTGGTCATCAAGAGGTGCGAACAGTGAATAGTGCGACCCATTTTTTTTCACTTTGCATTGATGAGCAGACAAGCTGCGTGAATGCCTTAAAGGAGCGATCTTATTTGCAGACAAATGGCGCGGCCTATGTTTTAAACCTTTGAAGTCAAAACAAGAGCCGACATAACATTATCTATCAAGCGACTTCCTCTTCCCAATGCTCAGAATGCACATGGGTCACTTGTAAAAGGGTGCCAAAAGGCCTTTTCCTTCCTCTATATATTAAAAACTTTTCATTCGAGAAGGGAATCTCTTAGCCCATAAGGCAAAGCTCTGCTAAAAAAAACCTTTGGGCTTGTAAGGCAGAACTCTGCCGGATTTTACCTTGAATCGAGACAGCGTTTTTACCTCTATTTGAGCTTGCACTTTCGTATGTGTCTATGCCTTTATTCTGTGTTAAGCCATTTTCATTTATGCTTTCGTAAGATGATTTCAGCATGTCTAGTGCATTCTGAGCTTTTCTTTTGCAAGTTTCCAGAAGTGTCCCTAGAGGAGTATAGGTACCTGTGAATAGACTGCCATAGTGTGTTTGAGGACGCCTCTGGTAGTTCTTCCTCCATGTATATCCACGGACCCTTAGCTCATTGATGTAGAAGGATTTTTCGTGTCAAATGAAGTGTATGGGAGCTTGTTCTTGGTGAAAAGTGCATGTTCGGGCTGAGTGGATCAACTTTTTTGGTGTATCACCTTTTAGTTTAGGTTTAGGTTCTGTTTTTAGCATTCTTCTCCTTTTTCAACCCCCCTCCCCCTGCCCCCCTTTTTCATTTATTTGTTAGCAGTAGGAATCCAGGACCTAAAAGATACATCAAAGGGAGCTAGCCCTTATCTAGAGACTCTCCCCCCAATTTTGCTAAGTCCATAGGCAAGAGGGGAGTTTCCATTGTTGCGTGTGGATCGCAGGAACTCAACCTCTTGTTGAGGGTGCAATCCACTGCGTCAACATTTTTTGGCACGCCCAGTGGGACCAATTAGGACAAGTTTTGTCCAAAGAGTTGAAGAATTTTTGGTGTGTTCTTCAACCAACCAACCTTTGGAGGATTTTTTCATCAACACCAATGGCGACTCCGAGTTGAATCAACTGGTTAAGCAGTCTAGGTGCCATCAAGAAATCACATTTTAATATGTATAACCCCTTTACACAACATCATGGGCCTTGTATACCTTCATATGGTTTTGATCAAGCAAATGATTTTCATGGAATCGCCTCAAACAACTCTCCTAGTTGCCCTTCAACAATAAGGGAAGTAGCACTGGAGTTTGAGAAGCAGGGGGTGGAAATAGACAGATTAAATGAGTAGTATAGATATCAGCAAGCACTGATGTACGAGGAGTGTTTGTTTAGGCAAGTTCATGCCTTGCAATCCATGGAGGAGGAGGTAGCAAAATAGAAGAGTCTATTCATTCAAGACAGTCAGCTTTGTGTGCCACCTCATATTCTAAAGAAAGCCCCCTCAGTGCACCAAATCCTTTCTATCATATAGCACTTGCTCATTCTAGCTCATCTGATGCATCAATCAATCCTGCTCGTAACCCTGTGCGCCTAGCCTTCAAACATCAAAGGGAACTAGAGCAACCCCCCATGGAAATGAATCTTCTCAATTCCTTAGAGTATGAATCTTCCTTTGGAGGGAACATCATGAACCATCTCATCTCTCTTGAAGCAGCTCTTCCTGTACATCAACAGACCCTTCCTAACCTTCCCCAACTTCCTCAGGTCTCTAAGTATGATCTCCAAATTCCAAGTTAGAAGAGGGAAAATCATGAACTAGTTCGGGACCTTGAAGAAAATAAAGTTGTTCCATGTTCACAAAGGGAAAATTCCAATCTTAAGGTCATGAGTTGGAAGCAAATAGTGGAATCTTGGGGCAGGAAGGAGGAGGAGAAAGGTTTTGCTCAAAACCTTGAAGAAGGCAAAGTTGCTCTTACTCATCATGACGATGATTGTGACCTCCAAGAAAGGCTCTTCCAAGAAGATCTAGCCAGGGGAATTGCGGAGTTGGAGTCCAGAGCGAGATTCCTCAACCGTGTGATGGACTGTTCAAACCAAACAACAAATTCCATGTCTGAATACATCCCATCTACACACCTCCAAGACAACTATCAGGCGACATCTAATATAGATGAAGTGCTGGCCAAATGGAAAGAAGAGAATCATTCGATTCTAGCTCAAGGACTGCCTCCTCTTCTACATGGTTTTAATCATCAACATTCCACTTTATCCCTACTCAAGGAGGAACCTGTTTTGCAAGAGGCGAGTGAGGAAAAGAAGATCCAATTTGTACCTATCCAAGAGGCTATCATGAGCGATAATGAAGAGAAAATCATCATGGAGGCTCCTTCAGAAGACATCATCAGCGATGGAGAAGACGCAGGTCATGCATACATGCAGATGTTCCAGCAATACGAGGAGGAACACAAACATGGTGAGCTCTCTCCTCCTTTGTTTGATGAACTTTCTTGTTGTTTCAATGAGGATGACCATGCCATGGACCTTGAGTTGGAGGAGGATCAGATGGATGTCTTTGAACAACTAGAGACTCTGATCCTTGAGCAGGAAAAGGAGAGCCCTGTCCATCTTGAGGACAACTTTGAAGAAGAGAGCTTTGAACAAAAGGGTGTTGTTCTGTGGGATGAGCAATCAGTTTGTGATTCCATTTCAGACATCACAACAGTCACCCTTCTTCAAGAAGGCCATGAGGGAGGAGAAGATGAGTTTGACAAGATCTTCATTGAAGCAGAAGGGAACGAGTCAAACCATGATGCACTGCAAAGGGACTGTACATATCAAAAGGCTTATGGTGATGAGCTAACAACCTTTGATTTTTTGATGAGATGCACTAGCATGAAAGACCAACATTTGACAAGCTTCCAAGAACAAGAAAAGTACATATATGTTGGGAGCATGTTTGACTCTGATCCACTCGGATGCGAGCCAATCAAGGTGGCAGGCAAGAGGAGCAGGGCACCAAATCTCCATTCCATTCAACCACTTGTTTGGCACCATAAGTTTTCTTGCCATGAAAGAGACTTAAGAAATTTTCTCTTTGATCCAAGAGGGAGGTAAATATTCCAGGTTAGCTGTATATAGTAGTTTGCTTTCAGTTTTCTTTCCTTGTTTTCCTTAAGTGTTGTTTGCACAAGTAGTGTTTTTAGCCTTGTGTGTGTTTTCCTTTGTGTTTGGGGTAAAAGCTTCATGATTGATTCTTGAAAGTCTCAAGACGGTTGCTAACTCTTTCAAAGCTGCATTTGACTCCATGCCCAATGGATTTTAAGGCAACTGGTCTCTAAGCATAGCAGGGATGCTTCCCCTGGGAGTCGCCAATTTGTTGACCATTTTTGGTCCAACAGGGCAAAAAAAAAAGTGGTCTCCTTCCTTCCCTGTTGTTTTGAGCCAATCTATTTTTTGATTTTTCACAAGTCGTGGAGTTTCTACGGACTCTGCAGGAAGTTTTTACAGACTCTGCAAGGAATTTCTACGGACTCTACAGGGAAGAAGCAGGCTCCCAACACTTAGGTGCAAAATGGACCATTCCAAGTTCAACGACTTGGTTCACCAGCGTGGTTTAGTCGGTTCGATTCAACGGGTTGGTTCAAGCAAACGGTTCAATGAGAAGGTTCAATAGAGTCTCCCGAAGGACAAGTGCCCCTGCGGAGGGCACTTGGTCGACGATAGTACCGAAGCAAATTTTCCAAAGGGTACCCTTCGAAGAAAGTCGAAGGAAAAGACAAGGAAAAGATTTCTTTCGGACTTTTGTCCGAAAGAATTCCTTCAGACAAAAAGTCTGAAGAAATTCGACAAGGCTACGAGCGAAAAACTCCAGAGGAAAACAAGTGAAAAGGACTTAAGACTAAGGCAAAGGCAAGAATTATTTCCTTCGGACAAAAAGTCCGAAGAAATTCGAGAGAAGTTGCGGGAAAAGCCCCGAAGGGAACTCTGAAGGAAAGGAAGGAGTGAGACAATTCTTGCGGACATTTTGTCTGCGGGAAAATAACCGAAGAAAAAAGGCCGTCGAAGGATCCTGAAGGGTAGGTGGCCTTGCGTGGGACTCTCAGCTGCATAAAAAAAGGCACTTCTCCAAAGCCGAAGGATCACCTTCCCTTTGGGAGGGTCCAAAGTAAAAGTCTGAGGAAAAGGGAGCAGAAGAGAATCGAAGGATTTGCCAAGGATGGTGACGTCTCCAAAGCCGTCAACTTCAGGGAAATAGACTAGCCGTTGGTTTTCAAATAGTGATGGGCCCGCGAACGTCAATTTTACAACAGGGAAATAGCCGTTTGATCTTTAAAATTCTTGAGCACCAACCAGGAAAAACCCTAAGAGCGGAAGCTGCCAAGTGTCGTCTGTCGGGACATAATAATGTCTCTAAAAATAGCGAAACGTGCCACGTGTCCCTTGTAAAATTCGGTGAAGCGCGACAAGTGTCTGCATCCGAGTTTCAAAGCTTCTTTCAATAAGCTTCCCTCAAAGTTCCACGGAGGGCGCAAAGTGGCAACTGCGAAAGGTTTTGACATGCTTTTCTAAGAGCAGCAGAACGTGCCACGTGTCCCTTGTAAAGTTAGGCGGAAGCCGACAAGTGTCAACATCCGCGATTTCCTTCCTTTCGTTACGTTATTGAGTAAGGACTGTGGTGGGCCCCGGATGAATTGTTAAAGAGAGCGTACGCTGCCAAATGTCATCATCTGTGCGAATTCGAATGAGTCTCGAGTGTTTCTATATTGTTTCTAAAACTCAGCGAAAGCCGCCATGTGTCATCTTTTGGAGGGCTCTCAAAAGGTACCTAAAGCTTCTATAAGTTAAGCGGATGCTGCCATGTGTCCTCGCCTATTTCACAGTGGAACACACCATGTGTCACTTGTTGAGATCAGCAAAAAGCGACCAAAGCAAGTGGGAAAGACACGAACGAATTGCTAAGGAGGACGACGGACTCGAGGATGTCAAATTTGCGGCAATGAAGTAGCTGTTGATCTTTGCAGACTTAAGCGCGAACTCGAAGAAATTCAAAGGCTTAAGGCCAGAAGAAAGACAAAGCCAAGAAGGGGAAAAAGAGCCAAGTGCAGAAACGGACAAAACAATCCAAGTGGTGAAGGAAGGTGTCGACTCAAGGAGTTACTCTAGCGGTTGACACAATGTTATTGAATTGGTCATCAAGAGGTGTGAAAAGTGAACGGTGCGACCTATTTTTTTTCACTTTGCATTGATGAGCAGACAAGCCACGTGAATGCCTTAAAGGAGCGGTCTTGTTTGTAGACAAACGACGCGGCCTATGTTTTAAACGCCTAAAGTCAAAACATGAGTTGACACAACATTATCTATCAAGCGGCTTCCTCTTCCCAATGCTCAGAATGCACATGGGTCACTTGTAAAAGGGCACCAAAAGGCCTTTTCCTTCCACTATATATTAAAAAACTTCTCATTTGAGAAGGGAATCCCTTAGCCCGTAAGGCAAAGCTCTGCCCAAAAAAAAAAACCTCTTGAGGCAAAACTCTGTCGGATTTTACCTTGAATCGAGACATAGCATTTTTACCTCTATTTGAGCTTGCATTTTCGTATGTGTCTATGCCTTTGTTACGAGTTAAGTCATTTTCCTTTATGCTTTCACAGGATGATTTCAGCATGTCTAGTGCATTGTGAGATTTTCTTTTGCAGGTTTGCCATAAGTGTCCCTAGAGGAGTATGGGTGCCTGTGAATAGACTGCCATAGTGTGTCTGAGGATGCCTCTGGTAGTTCTTCCTCGTATATCCACGAACCCCTAGCTCACTGATGTAGAAGGATTTTTCATGTCAAATGAAGTGTATGGGAGCTTGTTCTTGGTGAAAAGTGCATGTTCAGGCTAAGTGGATCAACTTTTTTGGTGTATCACCTTTCAGTTTAGGTTTAAGTTCTGTTTTTAGCATCCTTCTCCCTTTTGAACCCCCCCTTTTTCATTTATTTGTTAGCAGTAGGAAATCCAGGACCTAAAAGATACATCAAAGGGAGCTAGCCCTTATCTAGAGACTCTCCCCTCAGTTTTGCTAGGCCCACAGGCAAGAGGAGAGTTTTCATTGTTGCGTGTGGAAGGCAGGAGCTTCGCATCCTGTCGAGGGTGCAATCCACTATGTCAACAATTTTTAGCACCCCTGGTGGGACAAAAGGGTGATGTTCTGTGGGATGAGCAATCAGTTTGTGATTCCATTTCAGACATCACAATAGTCACCCTTCTTCAAGAAGGCCATGAGGGAGCAAAAGATGAGTTTGACAGGATCTTCATTGAAGCAGAAGGGAACGGGTCAAACCATGATGCATTGCAAAGGGACTGTACATACAAATGACTTATGGTGATGAGCCAACAGCCTTTGATTTCTTGATGAGATGCACCAGCATGAAGGACCAACATTCGACAAGCTTTCAAGAACAAGAAAAGTACATATATGTTGGGAGCATGTTTGACATTGATCCACTTGGATGCGAGCCAATCAAGGTGGCAGGCAAGAGGAGCAGGTCACCAAATATTCATTCCATTCAGCCACTTTTCTGACACCATAAGTTTTTTTGCCATGAAGGAGACTTAAGAATTTTTTCCTTTGATCCAAGAGGGAGGCAAATATTCTTGGTTAGCTGTATATAGTAATTTGCTTTCAATTTTCTTTCCCTGTTTTCCTTAAGTGATGTTTGCACAAGTAGTGTTTTTAGCCTTGTGTGTGTTTTCCTTTGTGTTTGGGGTAAAAGCTTCATGATTGATTCTTGGAAGTCTCAAGGCGGTTGCTAACTCTTTCAAAGCTGCATCTGACTCCGTAACTGGTCTCTAAGCATAGCAGGCATGCTTCCCCTGGGAGTCACCAATTTTTTGACCATTTTTGGTCCAACAGGCCAAAAAGAAAAGCGGTCTCCTTCCTTGCTGTTCTGAGCCAGTCCATTTTTTGATTTTGCACAAGTCTTGGAGTTTCTACGGACTCTGCAGGGAATTTCTATGGACTATGCAGGCAAGAAGTAAGCTCCCAACACTTAGGCGCAAAATGGACCATTCTAAGTTCAATGACTTGGTTCAAGTGCTTAGTTCAACAGCGTGGTTCAGTCGGTTCGGTTCAATGGGTTGGTTCAAGCAGTTGGTTCAAGCACAAGGTTCAATGGGTTGGTTCGCTGTCTCGGTTCACTTAGTCAATGCAATAGCTTGGTTCAAAGGTTCATAGTTCATCGGCAAATTTCAATCAAATGGTTCAACGGCTTGGTTCAACAGTGGGTTCAATGTTTGGTTCAAACAAACGGTTCAATGAGAAGGTTCAAGAGAGTCTCCCGAAGGACCAGTGCCCTTGTAGAGGGTAGGGGACACTCGAAAAAGGATAAAAAAATGAACAAGGCTGAAAAGGTAAGTTCCCTTCGGAAATTTGTTTAAGGCAGAGGACGAGAATTTCTTCAGATAAAATATTCGAAGGAATTCCTTCGGACTTTTTGTCAGAAGAAATTCTAAGGAAGAAAGTCCCGCGAAAAGACAAGTCAAGTAAAAGACAAGGAAAATATTTCTTTTGGACTTTTGTCCGAAGGAATTCCTTTGGACAAAAAGTTCGAAGAAATTCGGCTAGGCTACGAGCAAAAAAAGTTCGAAGGAAAACAAGTAAAAAGGACTTAAGACTAAGGCAAAGGCGAAAATGATTTCTTTATACATATAATGACAAACATCCATATATATAACTCAATAAATATTATACATCACTCAATAATATAAACATGGACACTAATACCATCCCCCTCACTCTTACTCTCAAACATATGCATACTAGAACTAGAGGCCCCACTATCCCTCTGTGACCTCGATCAATACCTACGTCTACTCTTTCTCTCATGAAATATACCAAGCTTGACCATACACTATGAATGCTCTTATTGTAGACATATGTAATCATCCACTATCTATCTACTTACCACACCTATATAATTGGGTGTGGGTATGGTCTATCTTTGTAACTCCATGCATGCCTTGTTTTTACCTATAATTTGTCACTTATATGTTGTAGTATGTATGACAACTCGATTGAACAAATGGGTATGAACACTAGTAACATTCATGGTGCTCTCCACTAATCCATCATCCATAACATCATAAAGAATATGCCATGTTATTATGTGAAGTAAAAACTTGATGGTAGTCTCTCAATAGTCACCATCACCTAAACCTACACATACCCACACAATACATTAGATACTTAACCAAGTTAATAAGTAACCAAATACATAGAATATTCACACATACAATGAAAACTTACCATCGATAGACCTAAGGGGATCCAAATCTAGTGCATCCTCTGTAAAAATCCCACCTCTCAGAAATAGAGGTGCCCATCTATGCTCTCTCTGACATGTTGTATAGGCATCAATAGCTCCTACATCATCCTCATATGATATGTCTATTAAATGTGGATACTGTTTCACTCTTAAGGTAAAAATAAAATTACTAGGATAATTTTAACATGAAATATTTACTTTCACAAATGGTGGGATGCATTTTTAGTGTGTCAAGTGGGTGTGATCTAAGATGTTGAGAGAATCAAGGGATTATGTGGTTGTAACATCCCTTATTTTTTGCTTTATTTTATGGGGATATGGTTATCTCTATGGTTATGGTGCATTTTTTAAGGGATTTTGAAAAGTATAGATAGGGGTGAGGGGTAACACATTATTCATTGTGTTTTGCATCTCATGTCTAAGCTCTATATTCTCTCTTCAGTCAGTGTGATTAAGTTTTGAGGTGTTGCTTAGCATCTTTGGAATTCTAGTGTGAATTTAGGTTGGATAAAGTTATCTACATGAGAGGTTTTTTATTGAGAGTTATTTTTTACTCTTATTTATAATATTATAGAGAGCCTCTTGGTGGACGTATCTCACATTGGGTGAACCATGTTATATCAGTGTTATGTGTGTATTTAGATCTGAATTTTCTTTCATATGTATTTGTTGCTATGATTCTAAGGAATGAATACCGTGTTGCATATTATTTCATAATTAATCAATTATTCCTAACAACTGGTATTAGAGCTAGCTTTAGTGTTTTTGCTAAAGTGGTGAATTATAGGGAAATATATTAGCTTGAGTGGGAGCTATGGTAGATAATGGCAGATCTAGAGTTAAAAAATTTAATGGGAAGAATTTTGAATTGTGGAAGATGTAAATGGAGGATTATTTGTTTTAGAAGGATCTTCATCACCCTTTGATGGGGAAAATAGGCCAACCTTTAGGTATGGATTAGGCAGATTGGAATTCACTCGATAGGAAAGCATTGGGAGCCATATAGTTATGCCTTGCATCTCTGATTGCCTTCAATATTTCAAAGGAGAAGACAACATTTGGTCTGATGAAGAAATTAGGGGAGTTATATGAAAAACCCTCTGCCTCTAATAAAATATTTTTGATGAAAAGGTTATTTAATATGAAAATGTTTAAAACTGGTTCTATAGCTGATCATTTCCAGTATGCTAACTTATGTTGGTATTAAATTTGAAGATGAATTTAAGGCTTTATTGATTTTTTGCTCTTTACCTGATAGTTGGGATAGCCTGGTTATGGATGTGATTAATGTCATCCATATTAAGAGAAGTTTAAAGTTTGAAGATGTTATAGGTGTGATTCTTAGTGAGTAAATGCGAAAGAAGAGCAACAGGGCATCATCTTCAGGGAACACTTTGATGGTGGATACTAGAGGGAGATAAAAGGACAGAAGCAAAGGAAACCATGGAAAGTCAAAGGGTCGGGGAAGATCTAAATCTAGATCCAAGATGGTGTGTTCACATTTGGAAAAAATGGACACACAAAGAAGGAATGTTGGAAACTTCAAGACAAGAAGACCAAACATGAGGAGACTAAGGAGGTAAATATGAAAATATGTACTATTAGTCAAGATGCTTTAATTCTTTCCTTGGAGAATGTTTTTGATTCTTGGGTATTAGATTTAGGGGTTTCTTTTCATGCCACCCCACATAGTCATTATTTTATTGATTATGTTCAAGGAGATTTTGGACATGTTTATCTTGGTGATGATGAACCATGCAGTAAAGTAAGGAAAGGTTGTGTTTAGATGAATTTGTAGAATGGGAGCACGTAGCTAGTAAAAGATTTCAGACATGTACCATAATTGAGGTAAAATTTAATATCAATAGGGTAGTTGGATAGTGAGGGTTGTTCGGTAATGTTTATAATAGACTCTTGGAAAGTTAGCAATGGTGCTCTTTCGGTTGTAAGAGGTAAGAAAATTGGCACTTTGTATTTGAATAGTAGTGTTGATCACTGTAATTTAGTTGTTGCAGATGGAGATGCAACTTTGTGGCACTACAAGCTCAGTCATATGAGCTAGAAGGGCATGGAGATCTTGAAGATAAGTTGCTTGGATTGAAATAGGTTGATTTGGACTTCTATGATGATTGTGTGTATGGGAAGTAGAAGCATGTATTTGAAACATTCAAGAGATGGAAATCTTTGGTTAAAAATGAAATAGGTTTCAAGTTGAAATGTCTCAAGTCAGACAATGGAGGTGAGTATTGTAACAAAGTATTTCATGATTATTGATCACATAATGGAATTCATAGGCAATGGATGGTTCAAGGGATGCCACAGGAGAATGGATTGTTAGACATGATGAACAAGATATCATGGAGTGTGTTAGGATCATGAGGTTGCATGCAGGGTTGCCCCTAATGTGTTAGGTGGAAATAGTTAGCATAGTGGTATATCTGATCAACAGATGAACTTCAATGCCTTTGGATAGTCATACCTAAGGAAGCTTGGTCTGGTAAGAAATTTAATTATTATTTTCTTAGGGTCTGGATGTGAGGCGTTTGTTCATGTTGCCAAGAAAGATAGGACCAAGTTAGAGGCTAAGTCTGAAAGATGCACCTTTATTAGTCATGGTGGGGATGATTTTGGTTTCCAAGTTTGGAGTCTTAGAGACAAAAAAATATTCTAGTCTAGGGATGTTGTCATTAAATAAAAATTCATGTATAAGGATCAGTTACAGGAAGAGGAAAAAAAAAAGTACATAGTGTTGGATGATATTATGAATGGTAAGGTGTATAAGGAGACAGTTCAGGAACCTCCTACACAAGAACCCCAAACTCCTTTAGTAAGAAGGTCTTCTAGGGTAAGAAAAGCTCCTAGACATTTTCTCCCATATTTGAGTTATTTATTAATTACTTAAAGTGGGGAACTAGAATGTTTTAAAGAAGTAATGTAGGTGAATACTAGGAAGAAGTGGGAGCAAGCCATGGAAGAACATATTTCTCTCATGGAGAACCAGATGTGCGATTTGGTGGAGCTACCCAAGGGCAAGAGATAATTGTAGAACAAGTGGGTATACAAAATCATAAAAGAATATGGAGGAATGAAAAGGTACAAGTCCCGGTTGGTGGTCAAGGGGTTTGCACAAAAAAAAGGTATTGATTTTGATAAGATTTTTTCTCCTATTGTTAAGATGACTTCTATTAGAACCATGCTTGGTATAGTTGCATTAGAAGATTTGCACTTTAGAATAATTAGATGTGAAGACTACATTCCTTCATGGTGATTTGAAGGAGGAATTGTATATGGAGTAGCCACAGGGTTATGAGGTCGAAGGAAAGCGAAAATTGGTGTGGAGACTAAAGAAGAGCTTGTATGGCCTAAAACAAGTTCCACGATAATGGTATAAGAAGTTTGATAGTTTTATGTTGAAACAGGGTTACTTTAAGTGTCATTCTAACCATTACATGTATGTCAAGAAATGTGAGGATGGTAATTATATTATCCTATGTTTGTATGTAGATGACATGTTGGTTGCAGGATAGAACATGTAATAGATTCAAGTACTAAAGAAGTAACTTGGTGATTCCTTTTCTATGAATGATTTGGGTGCAGTGAAGCAAATCCTTGGTATGAGGATAACTCAAGATAGGAAGGAGAGGAAGCTGATTTTACCCTAGGAAGAGTATGTGAAGAAAGTTTTGGAGAGGTTTAGTATTCAGGATGCTAAGCTAGTTGGGACTCCTTTGCCAGGCCATTTCAGATTATTAAAAGAGAAGTGTCCCAAGATAGAAGAGGAAAAACTAAAGATGTCCAAGGTACATTACTCATCAATAGATATTTCCCATGTAGTGGGAGTAGTAAGTAGGTACACGAGTAATCTAGGTTATGAGCACTGACAAGTAGTGAAATGGATTCTTTGATATTTGAGAGTAACCATGGGTACAACATTGTGTTTCGGTGGATAAACCACCACTTTAAATGATTATGTGGACTTAGATATGGCTGGGGATATTGATAGAAGGAGGATTATGATAGGTTATGTATTTACTATCGAGGATACAGTGGTTAGTTGGATTTATTAGATATAAAAAGTTGTGGCTTATCAACCAGAGAGGTTGAGTATGTTGTTGCTATAGAGGCTAGTAAGGAGATGATTTGGTTGCAATAGTGAATTAATGAGTTGGGGCATAAGCAGTAAGTTGGGGGATTACATAGTGATAGTTAGAATGTTATACATTTAGCCAATAACTCTACTTTCCACTTGAGGATGAATCACATACAGTTATGGTATCATTTCATCAGGATAGATTTGGAGGAAAACATGATGAAGCTAGAAAAGATACATACGAGCCAGAATCTTATAGATATGATGACCAAGGTAGTCACATTGGAGAAGTTGAGGTTATATTTAGCTTTGGTTGGTCTTCATGAAGATCATGGAAGAATGTTAAATTTTATTCAAGGAGAAATGAACTCCAAATGGGAAATTGTTAAATGTGGAGCCTGCTTCACTCCTAAGGTAAAAATAAAATTATCGAGACAATTTTAACGTGAAATATTTACTTTCACAAATGGTGGGATGTATTTTTAGTATGTCAACCACTTCCCCATTTATAGCACATTCTGTCGAGAAATGGGTGTGATCTAAGGTGTTGAGAGAATCAGGGGATTATGTGGTTGTAACCTCCCTTATTTTTTGCCTTATTTTGTGGGTATATGGTTATATCTATGGTTATGGTGCATTTTTCAAGGGATTTTGAAAATTATATATAGGGGTGAGGGGTAACACAATATTCATTGTGTTTTTCATCTCATTTTTGAGTTCTATATTCTCTCTTTGATCAGTGTGATCGAGTTTTGAGGTGTAGCTTAGCATCTCAAGAATTCTAGTGTGAATTCAGGTTGGAGAAAGTTATCTCTATGAGAGGTTTTTTGTTGAGAGTTGTTTTATAATCTTGCTTATAATGTTATAGAGAGCCTCTTGGTGGATGTAGCCCACATTGGATGAACCACATTATATCAGTGTTATTTGTGTATTTTCTTAGATCTAAATTTTCTTTTATATGTCTCTGTTGCTATGATTATGAGGAATAAATTCCATATTGCATATTATTTCATAATTAATCACTTATTCCTAACAATGTCAATCACTAGATCCACTCTATCAATAAAATCATGCCTAACTCTTTAGTCGATGGTCTAGGCCTACTACCTGGCCTCACTAGAGTTTGAAAACTCCTCAACCACAGCATTGGTGCTAGGGACACATCTTGAGCAACACCAAACTATCATGTCAACCTGCTCATATTGTAAAATATCATATACATTGACCCAATAATCATGCAGCCTATGACTCACTCAAACCCATCTCAACTAAGCATTATCCTCAAGACATCCCTCATATCCCCTATAAGGCCTCTAGATAATGTCTCTAGCCATCAACCTATCTAGCACTTGTTGACACTACATCATGCTTCATCCCAATCCACCTCTCTACAAATGACTGTGGGTAGGCCCAATCACCTCATCAAAGTAATGTTGGTCTATTCACTTTTATATGTTCATATGCCTAACAGTGTAATAGTGTGGAAGATCTAATACCTATAGCAAACATCTCCTACATAAAATTGTACAAATCTTGGTACAAGTAGACTAACAAAGTATGACCCCATGAGTATATGGTACAATACTCCTTTGTGTCCTACACAATATCATGTATATTATGAGAGATTGATACCCCACTCCCATCTATAACCACTAAATAAGCCTATAAAATCATCAAGAACTTCTAAAACTATAGAACATTCATTATGACAATCAATGATAATAATATATCACTATAACTAATTGCATGATGAGTCACTATAGACATAATAGAAAAATACCTAACAGCCTATTATATAGTTTGATCACTAGTATCTTATTTTAATATTGTTCTCTGCTTAGTAATAGGTAACCATGTGATCCTATACACATCCTCTAGAGTGACATTCATCTCCCAAGTAGGTAACTATAAAGTGCAAGTATCATCATCCTACCTCTCACACAATGCATTCATCATGTATTTTTTTTAGGGCATTAGATATAAGGATGCCACATGACTCAAACTAGATATCTCTACCATAGCCATCTTGACATATATCAGAGGTAGAAATCGTAAGGTCTCCATCATTCAACCACTCTTGAACTCTCTCATGTGCATGTCAACCTCCAAAAATACATCTAAATCTAGCATTAACAACACAAATTATAAGATCAATAGACAAAAATAGTCATTAAACACTAGTCATTAATAATAAACATCATAAATTGGCCCTGCTAGACATTAGTGTTACATACAAGATAGTAGCATTGGACAATAGCACAATATCTATGACACTAGTGCTATGTCCTAGACACTAGCACCAATATTAGGAAAGAAGCACCACAATTCAAAAAATTGCCTTAATCTATCATATTTCAAGTAAAAATAGTAAAAAATGTACTAAAAATGACAAAAATAAGAAAAATCATAGGCTGCTTACTAGGGTAACCTCCTCTCTAGCCTATATAAGTGCCTCCACCTCCTCATACCGAGACAAAGTCACTCCTCATCTCCTTGACATACTCTCTATCTCAAAACAAGCAATAACTATCAACTCAAATGATTCAAATTAATTGTCAAAATAATCAACTAACCTATTTATGTCAGATTTATATAATGCCATCTTACTAATGTTGACCTTGCACACCAATTTCACCAACTAATACCGACTTTTTCCTAGTGCGATATCTAGAGAAACCTAACTCCAATTTGTAATTTATTTCTTACACATGTAGTGCAACCTCAATGTACCTCACCCTATATAGGTTAAACCAATATCCTAATCACATTTAACTCTATAAAATGAAAAGAATGATATTACTATAATAAACTCAATTAGATCAAACGCTTATCCCATTACAATATTTCAATAATTGACTGTCACAATAGACAAAATATTCAAACTTAAAACAACATTACCCCCGTTAATTAACACTAGCACATTCAGTCATTACCACTTTTGGTTAGACATCCTTACCTCAGTCTTGGCTCTTTCACTAAAAGGAGGCAAAATACACACAAATTGATTTAGATATACACATATTTAGATGCATAGGTTCACTCAAATACAGATATTCAAATGCACAGGTTCACTCATATACATATATTTAGACACATAGGTTCACTCAGATACAAATATTCAAACTCAAATGTTCCATCAGATATATATATATATATATATATTTGATGGAACATTTGAGTTTGAATATTTGTATCTGAGTGAACCTATGTGTCTAAATATATGTATATGAGTGAACCTGTGCATTTGAATATCTGTATTTGAGTGAACCTATATAGGTTTACTTAGATATATAAGTTTATGTAGATATATAATTTGGCTCAGATATACAGTTTGGCTCATATATATAGTTTGACATAGATATATAGGTTTACGTATGTAGATGATTTTTGAGATCTATATGATTTAGCTATGTAAATTTAAAACCCAAAGATCAAACTACCTAGTTATAGTCTAGATCCATTATAATCACAATGCAATAGATGAATAAAATATTCAAACTAGCATTATAAATCCTAAATCTAAGTGCTCCAAACCATGATTAAATGGATGCAAAAGAAGAAAAATGGATAGAGATTAGGATTACCTTTGACCTAGAATTTTGACATGATGTTGCTTAATCAAAGATGCTCGATGATGGATTAATTTGGCATAAATATATCAAGAGGATTATAGTTAGCTCCAATGGAGGAGTGGATTTATTTAAATACAAGAGGGAGGGAAAGATCAATGGATGGGGATTTTCCAAGGAATTTAAAATTCCTTGGAAGTCTCTAGATTTAGAGTATTCTAGAGAGGAGGGTTAGAATAAAGAGGATTATATAATCCTCCAATTATAGAATCCTCTTAGGGATTAATTAGGATTAAGGATGGGTTAGATGAGTGATTAGGTAGGGATTAGGGACTAGCGGTGTAGGAAATCCTAGGGATAGGCTAGTGTAGGTGGTTTGGTGCGGTCATGGGAATTTAAAATTTCCAAATAATAGATAAATATGATTAGGATGGGATAATGGGGATTTAGGATAGACTAATTAATTGGTGGGGATGAATAAGGTTAATAGATGAAGAAATGTAAAAAGGGGACATTAGATAAATGATTAGGAAGGGGGGATAAATTATAATAAATGAGATAAGCAGAATTAATGTTGACTAATATGAATATTAGTGATAATAATTTAGGTGAGAAAATTTAGGTGCATACATTTTGCCCCTCTTTGAAAGAACATTACGAATGGATAGAGTAAAAGGAGTAATGGTCTTTCAAATAAAAATCATTTCATAGGTTAATGTTAGTAGATGATGTTAGGGAATATGATGCCCCTTTAAGGAGACATGCAAAAGAAGAAATAATGGGTGTGATGTTATGGATAGATGAGGGGATGGGATACGAGATGTGGGATAGAAGATGAATTTGACTTCAGAAATGAGCTACAAATTGATGATGCCCCTGGAAAAGATAGATGCACAAGGAGTTAATATGATGGGTGTCACAATTGTCGACACATCCCAAGGGGGAAGAAACCATAAGATGATGATGATAAGATTAAAGGGCCATAAAATTTAAACGTATCCCAAGCAATCATGCATGTAAGGGAGAGCTATGGGTTGAGACAAGACTAATTTGATAAGATAGGATGGGTGTAGCTCAAATTGAAATCGATCAATATGATGTAGGTGATGATAGAGAAAAATAAAAATGATCGAGCGACCAAAAAAATTGATTAATGTAGGATGGAGGGATGATGATAGTGATAGTGGTTGAGCTATCCTTGGGCACCAAAAAGTGGCCAAGTGTTGCCTACATAGTCTGAAAAGACCTCAAGCTGATGTAGTTCTAACTCAAGGATAAATGATAAGTGATATATGAGATGATAATGATGATGGTGAGGATTAGTCATTATAGGATGATGTTAGTGATTAGAAGATATGACTCAGATGATGAGATGAGGATAAAATATTGGATGTTAGTCGAATAGGTCAAGAGGATTATATTATTAATGGGGATAAGGATGATGAGATGATTAGATGAATGATGAGGGTGATCAAGCCATCACAAATGTTATAAGACTCATCATAGTCTAAGTAATCCAATAAATATGGCACTTGACAGTATGCCCCATAATATAAGGATGACCTAGAGGACATTGTGCCAAAGTGCATGGGAAAATAGCAAACTTTGCATCCTTGATGAAACTTTTGGTGTCCTCATAGCATCCTTATTCATTGTATAATAGACAAAAGAGACATGATAAACATAAGACAAATAAGATATATACATGATGTAAACAATACAAATAATAAACAAGCAACATATGCAATTATCTACATGCTGTGTCACAATGTTTTATGTAATGATGGGATGAATGATTGGGTGATGGGCTAGAATAGGATGATCATGATGAGATTAGGACTTAGGATAGACTTGTATAAACTAATGATGATGATTGGATTTAGGACATGGATAAGGATATGGACTAGATTTTCCCCTGGTTGTGGGATAGAAGGATTGATGATGCAATAAGGTATTTGAATACTGATTTGATCTTGAAATCAAATCAAAAAGTGGACGAGGAAGGGGATTTAGAAAAGTAATGACCAAGGATTACCAATAGATAAGGCCTTGCAATAATCCAATCTAGTAAGGAGACTGGGAGATGATGGGATCAAATACCTTTCATAGTATCAAAGAGTGATTGGATGGGTGATATATATGAAGAGGCAATGATAAAGATAGTGATGGGATCAAGTACCTTCCACACTAGAAAAGATGTGATGTGATTGGTGTTAGGTGTGAATAGGTAATGATAGGTGCCATACTAAATTATTTGACAAAGTGATGCATGTTAATAATACTTAGTCAAGAGGAAGAGGAAGATATGGGGAGATAGGTGACCATTCTGATTTGGTTTCAAGATAGAATGTGGTATCCAAAGATGAGAAAATATGAGATGGATGGAGATGAATGCAACTAGGGGATTATGTATAAGACAAGACATAATGGACTATTTTTGGCTTCTTCAGATTTTATGGTTTTTAATGTTTTTGGACATATTTCAATTTCTAAAGATTTTTAGAATACATATGTACACTATACAAATGGGTTTACTAGTAAAAGGAATACCAAGCCTAGCAACCAAAATTAGGATGAAAGGAATGATGTATGGGATGAAAAAAGGATGAGGGTGATGCAAAAAAGGGAAATGAGGACTAAGGAAGAATGGATTAGGGATTGATAATGACCATATCATGAAGGAACCAGAAGTTTAGTTGCCTAAGTGTTCGTTGGAGATTATGCCAAGATGATTTTAGAACATGTCTCAAGATACCTTTCAATTCCTTACAAATGTCAAGACACGAAGGAATAAGAGATAGGATGAAGGATATGATGGTAGATGATGGATTAGATCAATGGACTGAAGGGGTAGAATAAGCATGGATGGGTGATATGGACAAGGTTAATAAGGGATGGAAGGAAAATGGATGGATCATGACCCCAAGTGTTTGAGGTATAATGTGGATAATTGATTATTTTACCATGATGTCGGAAACCATTTTTCATCATGGTACTTGCCTAAGGTGCTAAATGATTAGTCACCATTAGACAAATGATTTTTATTTCACCTTTTATTTTTGAATTTTATTAGGCATCTCACTTTATTAGAGGAGGGTGAGATGCAAGATGTAAACATTATTGTGATATTCATCCAACACCTATTCTAGGGATGTGTGATGTTATGATCATGTTGTCACCACTGAATGTATTAGGGTATGTGTGACTTTCATTGATGCTTGATGAAGACCCCTCCAGCTATCTAGACCAAGTGTCTTCATTACCCCTAGGAGAGACAATGCTTCTCAAGGAGGTGATGTGAGGTATGGATTTGATTAGAAATTGATGATGATTTATAAGACTTGAATGGATGATAGGTGTGATGGGTGATTGGGGATTAGGACTAGTATTCGCATACATCATTGGAGATGCTAGATGTTCTTCATGTGATTGGTGTCATGTGATAAAAGACTTTAGGAGATCCAAAACCCTTTGATTTTGTTGTTCATCTTTGATCTAATCACTTGATGGATGATCAGCCATGCTCTTGAAATTATTTGGATTTTTATTTCCCTCTAGTGCCTAATTTTGGGCTTCACCAGGGGAGATTGATTTTTCACTTGATAAATGATGATTTTTACTTTGACATTCCTCTAGTTCCTGATATTGGGCTTCACTAGGGGAAGACATATGTAGATTAGGAAAATGATTGGAATCTTCTTGATTTTGACTGCTAGGATCAAGGATGACTTGATTATGATTTATGACTTTTAGAATGTGGTCTTGGACCTCTGTACTTGTGGCACATATTATATTACTTGAGGAATGCTCCAAAAATATATGTTCATGTTCATCCTTATGGAGGGAGGTAATTAAGTGATCATTGACAGGGAGAAGATTTCATGATGGATGAAGGTGGTGGTGAGGGCATGATTAGGTCAATGAGTGGTGATGGGGTAGCATGGTATTCATATGGGTTCTTTGAAGACCCAGTTTTGACATCGAAGAAAATCTCCTCAAGATCAATAAAAGGATAACTAGGACTAGCTGTAGTAGATGCATCCAAAGTAGGATCAAATTCACTCTAACAATCTTCTATAGATAAAGCTTGCAAGAACTCTTTTATCACTTCATCATCCTTATTTAAATCCAATGGTATGCCTTGTAATGGATTGGAGGTATCTTTAACAAGGTAGGAATTATCAACATTTATTGCAATATCAATGGGGGTGATTTTTCTAACAAAGAATATGATTTGGATTTTGGTGTTGTACATGATCCTAATAAAGATAAGAATTCTAATGCTAACTTTGATGTACAAGATGCAATGCTACTAGTAAAAGGTTCATTGTCTGTGATTAACCTCTCAACAAGGGGTATTTGTTGTGATGGGTGAGAGGGAGATGATGGATGAATGATAGGTTTGATAATGATAGGCCCATAGCAGGAGTCATGAGAGAAGGAAGGACTAGGCTTATGGGGAAGAGACTCACATTCAATGTAAGATTTGTCGAAGATGGGGGGATCATAAAAGAGGGGTGTGGTTTCTTGACCTTAGCTTGGAAGGGGAAGGGCTTGGTCATGATGGGGAATGAATCTTGGCATTCCTCTTCTTGTTTAACTAGGGATATAGATTCATCTAGTTCATCCTCGATTATTATGTCACCATGGTTTATGAGGTCTTCGACATATTCTTAGAAAGGTCAACATTGATTAATGGTATTCCCCCTAGTTTGGTGATATGTACAATATTGAATGGATTTATACCA